>VZRR01011914.1:57470-262948 GCA_013398015.1 Oreocharis arfaki
TGCTCAGCAGGACAAGGAAGGGTGCTGATGTTGCCAGAAAGCTGAATACTCCCAGGATGTAGAATAAGCTGAAGGGAGCAAGATGCCAGTAAGATCAAAGCTGCTCCTTCCTGATGCTCAAAGTGTGAGATGATAGCTAGTGAAATGTTAGAATGGATGAATGGAAAGGCATGTGAATCATGGGCATGCGCTTTCAGTGAATCCTGCCTGTTATGAGGTCCATCTTCCCCTCCCTCATTGAATAACAAAAGGAAGTTAAGTAGAGATCAAGTGTTGAGAAACATCTACTGAAAAGAGGAAGCAGAGGAAGATGACTGAGAGGCGAGACACTAAGCTGTGATGTTAGGAAACGGAAGGAGAAGCACAAAAATCTGTAGAAGTTAAAAGTTCTAGGAGGGGAATCAGCACTTTCTGGAAGTGCTAAAAGGTACAGGAGGCACCTGAATCCAGAAGACATCACCACTAGGGACCATGTGAGAGCTACCCCAGTGTGATGATGCAGTGCACTGCAACCAGCAAGGGCCTAATGGGAGAACCACATTCCAGGCAAGTGCCTTGGTGTACTCAATGACTTCGTTGTGGGAGCAAGCGGGTAGTGTGGGCCAAGATGGTGGTGTGATATAATGAAACCCCCTCAGGCAAAAGTTAATGAGTGAATGAGGTGGGAGAATCTGCAGCATCATGGTGCAAGGAGTGTCTGTATATTAGCCTGGCAGACATGTAGCTTGATTAGTAGGCATGGGGGGTTTTCTATAGCTGTGTTTTGCTCCAGGAGCCCAGGAGGTATAGCATGTCATGCAGCCTTGGTGAGGCGCTAAGTGTCATGAGCCTGGGGATTGGGGTGTATAGTGTTTGAATATGACAAAGTCAGAGCAGATCCACTTGTATTGCAGTTGATGCTGGTTTGAAGTGTCAGCAACAGAGTGGGAAAGCTGTATTTGTACAGTAGGCTGGAGGTGGGACTGCTGCAGAAGGAGCCTGCAATTTAATCTTCCATCAGTAGCTGGGTACAAGTAATGTGAGTCAGCAGCAGCATGTTCAATGCAGGCTGGAGGGACCTGTGACGAGCTTATGTTCTGCAGAGCACACTACCCTCACACCATACTTTGCATTGACCAGCTCCTCTTCCACAGGTAAAAGCACCTTTGGTCAGCTCCTTTCTGTCAGGAATGGATATATTTGCAAGTAGTGGACTGTTGTGACAGTTGTGGGCAGTATGTGCTGTAGGTGTTTAACAGTGGTGTCCAGTGTGGTGGTGACAGCTCGCAGGCCCTGACGTGGTGCAGCGACACAGGGCCTCCACTGACTTGAGCGATGCGTGTCAGCTCTTTGGAAGCTCTTGTACCAGCCTGCAAAACCTGGGTAAATGTGGTGTGCTGAACAAAGGCTAAGATCAGTAGTCTCTGGTCTTTGTAAATTTCAAGCTCAACTAAGGCCTGATGTCTGGCTTCTTCTCAAGGCTGGTAACCTTAGGTTGCCTGGCAAAGATCATAAATGACAAAGGCCTTAAACTCTGACAGAAGTTGTAACTATTATTTCCACTTATAATTTAACAGAGTTATCCCTCTTGCCCCCTCCCTTTTTCTAGGGAGGGGGCACATTCCTGGTTGACCAAGCCTGCTGCCCTAAGGAAAGCTTCTGATACAGAAGCACTGTAGCTGTGGGTATGGGAGTTCTCCAAGAGCCTGTTCCAGCAGATTTGCAATCTCTTGTCACTCAGTGAACTCCTCCAAGGACAGACTACAAAACAGGCCTATCAAAATAATTTTTTTCCATGGTGAAATACTTGTCATGAATATGGTAAGTGAAAGAACTGATTCATTTGCTGTGCCATGACTCATTTACTTCTCTGTGCCTCATTGTGTAACTCTTAGAACAGAAAATGCACATTGCTGTGCTTATAACTTGTATTTTGGAAGGGTTTTCTGTGATTGCCATTTGCGAACTTCACCCGCTGTGATGACCACTTTGTTATTCACCCTGAAGTTACGTGATTGCTTTAGGCTGGCTTAAATGCAGGCTGCTGTCAAAGGAACACTGCAGTTCCAAGCTTTCAGCTTGTGCCAGGGCTTGTGGAGCTATGTGGTGAGCCAGAGGACTGGCCTGCTTACGAATTCAGATCTCGCTTGGTGAGTTTTACCTGGTTCATTGGCCAAGAAAATGCTACTCTTGATGCACTGGACAGAAGATTGCAAGAGGGGGCACTGAGAACGGCAGGGCTCCTTTCTGTGCCAGTTACGCTTAGACTGGCCTAAAGTGGTCTTGAAGCCCTGACTGCTGGCAGGGGAAAGCAGATAGCTGCTGTGCTTGGGAGTTCACCTGTGGCGAAAGGCAGCCTGTTTGTTTCAGAGCCACCAGCACAGGCCTTTCCTGAGCACAGGTTCCATGTTAGGCATATATGAGTGAGCCATTTTCCATATCACTTCATCCACAGTGGGGTTTTTTTTATTGTGGCACAAAACCTTGGCTAAGTGATGAGTACCCCTCCGACATTCCACCAGTGGTTAAAAGAAAGACAGACAAATGTTTACTTTAGGAGTACAGGAAAGGGGAAGGAAATACCTAACCATTTAGTCCAATTGTTCAAATTCATATCTGTCTATATTTGCATAACTGTTGCAAAAGGTATTTTTTGCCTTCAAAGTTCATACATTTCCTCTTTTGTTGCAGTGCTGAACTTCAACATACTTATAACACAGACTTTCTAATTTAGTTTTTCTCCTTATTATGCTGTTGTTAGGTCACCAAATTGTGTGTTTTGTGTTTATTTTCATCATAGCTATTGACCTGTTTATTTTCATCACAGCTGTTGCAAAAGTAAGTGTTCACAGCTTTTTGTATGACTAGACCTGCTGAGCCAATGTAACTAAGAATGGGAAGTCTCTTCTTTATTTCTTGAACTTTGTTCTGTTGCCACTCAAGAGCTGCTGGAGGTTGCAGGATTGTGGTAGTGAAGCAGAGAGTTCAGGTGTCTGGCATGGTCTTTTTTTACTGGTAGTAATGCTTGAGAAAGAACTGATGAAGCACAGTGTGGAGACTTCAAGCTGAGTTTTAGAGCTGGCTTGTAGGTGAGAAAAAGCCTTACTGCTTGTAAAATAAGTATTTTTGATACGGCTTTACTCTAGCTTTGCAATGTTCCAGTATCATTACTGCTTTCCCAAGTAAAACAGAAATTGAGCAGAATAGTGCTTTTTTATAACTTCCACAGTCTGGAAACTGAATGACAGACAGCTGCTTTGGTAAGTGAGGTGTGTTTACTGAAATGATCTGTTTTCAGGACTCAAACCCAATGTGTGGTCTATTCCAAATGGAACTAACCAATGCAGAGCTTTGTTTGCCTGTAACTGGTGGGGGGAAGAAGTGCATGAAAGGCCTGTTGCACACTTCACAGTGCAGATGAGGCCATTTTTAGGGCAGTAATGGCTTTCCTTAACCATAATGAGAATTTTTGTGGGACTTGCCTGTCTGGGAGAGGGTGCTTTGGTTTTCTCAGCTGCTTGCACGGTGGGACATCAAAGCTTATTACTGGCTTACTTACAACAGTACCCTGCTTCAGTGAGGAAGGATTCATCTAGGTTGCTCACTTCCTAGAGGTTTCCTACAGTTCTGACTAGACAGTTGTGGCTGTCAGACTGTTACAGGCATTCATGATCAAGACATGGGGTCCTTAAGTTGTGCAAAGCTTGAGCAGGGTTCTTTATCTCTCTGGGTTGTTTTCTGGTGGAAGGGAGCCCTCATGACCTCCAACCCTAACTGAAGTGTCTAGATCCTAACAAACCTCTGCAGGTGGTCTTTATTGTACGTGTTTATCTAAGCTCCTGAGCTAAATGTTTCTTATTTGAGTAAAGTGAAGTTATGCAGTCTGGTATCTTTCCTGCTCTACAGCTACACTGCTAATGGTATTATAAAATCAAATGTCTGCTTCCTGTCATATCTTGGTTTAGGCTCATCAGAGATGTTTAATGTGATACTTTGGGAGCTGACTGTGACTTAAGCCAGGTTTGTTAAAGAAGTACCAGCTTGAACTCTTGCCTGCTTTGGAGAATGGAAAGCACTCAGGTGTATCAGTCTTTCAGTTTTTGTACCAATTACTGTGGTTTCATGGTTGTCTTGTTTCTGACCCCTCCACCTCTATTCCTACTTCTGCTTTGCTGTTTTGAAGATAAGTACAATCAGGGTAAAGTGGCTGTTCAGAACAGGGTTTTGAGCTATACACAATGCTGTTGCTCACATGAAACTAACAATTAGGAAGAGGAACAGTCCCCATGGGCAATGCAGGAGGTTCTTTAAACACACTCAAATACAACAAAAGTCTTCAATTTTGTAGCCTGGTTAAGTTATATTCAGCATAAGAAGCACAATCCCAGGGAGGATGGGACTTGGGTGAGGGAAGAGGAGAGGAGCAGAGCTTGTAGACATCCTTTACCTTCATGAAATTCTGAAGTTATTTCCTGTACTTTAATTTCTATATTTGCACAAATCCAAGATTGTAATTCATGTAATCCTAGAAAAAGTATTTTGTTCATTTTACTCATTATTGAGTATGTTTTATCTTTAATTTAGGGAAAACCTTTTTTGTATTTGTTTTACTGGAAACTCAAAATAGGGTTAAAAACCTGCGATTTTTATATGCTGCCGTTGAGTCAGTCTGTAATTCTGCTAAGTGTAAAACTTATTTGGATTGATGTTTCTTGGTGGAGCAGACAGGTCCAAGTCAATGTTCTCATCACAGCTCTGGGGTTGAGTGAAAAAGAGTCTACCACTAAATGCCATGCACTTAGGTCTTCGCATACAGATTTGCTCACAAGTTCAGAATTTTGTGGAATGGGTTCAGGAATCTTGACTCAAACTTGCCATCCTTGCCAAAGCCCTCCAGAAGCATTATGTAAATGCCCTCACACCAGCTGGAGGTGAGAATGCTGCCCGTGGGTGCATGGCCAGAAGCTGCTGCGTTTCAGCTGCTCACTGTAATTTTCTGTCTTCAGACCTTTATCTTTCACCTTGCTGAAAGACACCTGACCACTTTCCACCAAGGGCTAAAGTCCTGTTGGGAGACTATCCACAGGGCAGTTTCTATGGAACAATGAATGTGCCACCAGCTGTGCTTGTGCATAGTTTCTTTTGTTTCCACAGCAGGTGTGAAATGATGCAAGGTTGTTTGACCTAGTAGAGAAGTTTAAGACAACTTCTGGTTTTAAATTTGAAGATATGAGGAGGCACTCCTACTGGTTTCAGATTACTGACATTTCTAAAATTCATGTAGTTTTGTCCCTTTTGGTGCTGTTTGGATTTGGGCTAGAGTTTCTGCCACTTATTCTGTGCAGATGGTAGGTTTAGTTCATCTAGTAGTCTCCTTAAATGTATTCATCTTTAAAGATAAAATTGTGTGCAAACTAGGAACTGAGACTCATGAAATTACTTTCAGCACACAATTTCTGCTAAATGCATCCCAGAAAAACTTAGTGTGCACAGTGATTTGATAAGCTTCCATCACGACGAATGTGTCAGAGTCAGTATGCAAGTACTGGATCTGTTCTAGCTCACAATACTTGGGCAGAAACAACAGGCACAAAATTAATTAGTCTGGGTCTCTGAGAGATGTCCTTTAGTATTATCTTCCCAAAAATAGCACAGCACTGGGTAATAAAGAAAATAGAAGATGTTTTGTGCATAGTGATTGAAACCTTTGCTATTGGGAGGCCTCAGAACACAAAGGTCACTCAAATCACATGTATGAAAATGTGCTTTTAGGTAGGAGGGTCTGTTCTTGACTTAGACCATTGTTAACACTTGGTAAATTGAGATTTGAAAGCAGAGTGTCAGTTTTGGAAATACTGGCATCCCTCAATGAAGGAAAAATTTATCTTGAATGATGAATTATGGTGAGTATACAGGTTCACACTGTGTTTCTGATTGAGCTTTGTGTCTTCCTTCTCCCTCCCACGTAGTAGTGAAGACATGGAAAGACAAAGATAAACCTGAATCCAAAGCAGTTTATTATGAAAAGACAGTTGCAATTTAAGCCACCTATTTGTAAGCAAAATTGACATTGATCTCCAGAGATGCAACGGTTGTGAATCTTTTGAAATCCTTCAATTCTTAATTGCTAAAAGCTTGAAATATATTCCCGATTACTGCAAGTTTTTTTATCTCTTTGCATTCTGATTGTTGTGAATACAATTTGACACATCTTTATTAAGCCTATTTTAATTTGATTCATACAGAGAGAGTGAACTGAATGCATAGGAGGAACCTCTGCTGAAGACTGGAGTAGCTTCATTCAGCCTGGTCACTTAGCAAAAAATGTATTTCCTCAGAAGAATGGATAAAGTATGCATGATGTATCTTGGTCATCATTTGAAGTTTATACCTGAAATGATATATCACACTGGGAACTGTTCTATCATGAGGAGGTTATTCAAGAGAGAAAAAACAACAGGTGAATGGAATCTGTGACTTTTAACAAGTTCACTGGAAGTTAAGTTCTTGAGCATGCCTGAAAAGTAGAATAACGTATTTCTTCTGTTGACAGTGTTCAGAGTTGATATACATTTACCCTGTTAGATTTATGTCAGTCCACCTAGTCCACTTAAAGCAGGAGCAAGACCTCTAGGAAAACCTTCATTAACCATATGTGCCAATGATGAATGTGCTGCTCTTCTCATTTCACATTAGCAGTTAGAAGGGAGATTTGCTATTTTTTGGCATTCTGAAGTTAATTACATTTATTGTGCTGTCTGTAAAGGCTGATTTTGGAGGCTTATAAAAAGGTGTGAGAGGAAGGGGGAAAAGATCTTCCAGAATATATTGGAATAGTTGTGTGCTTTGGAGACTTTTGTCTATTGTAAGTACAGAAACTACTTGCCAGCTTCTGTTTTTTGGCAGTGGTAAGAGGTTTCTCATACATCCACAGCTGTTTATTGTATGAACAGCTGACAAAAGCTCATGCTTTCAGAGGTAAGGTGAGCTGGCTTCTGGGTAAAACAAAGGCCTTTGGCAGGGCAGGAAAGACGTTCACCCCCACTCCTAGAACACAAATGTAAATGCAGCTGGCAGCATGAGTGCAAATCGGAAATGTATCTGGAAACTTAATTCCCCCAGTTGTGGTGTTACTGAAGTGCAAGGATTTATTTTTGTCTGTCTTTAAGGATTTTAATATTTAGCAAATAAAACTGTATGCTTTTATATGCTGCCTTTTGGATTGTATAAAAAGCTTTAATGCGCAGAGAATAATTGTTAAGATGGAGGAATGGACATGCTTGCACAAGTGGTGTTATTTGTCTTGTGGTGAGGAATGGGGGAGTCATTGGGGTTAAACTAGATTAAATAAATAAACCATGTAGGTCCTGGAGCCCTTGGGTTTTCCTGAATTCAGCATTATGTGGGAGTGGTATGGAAATACTAACTCAAAATAAGCAACCCCTGATGTTTGTAAACCGGTATCTGATGTGCTTGCTTTTGTAATCTCTTTCCTTAGACGTGATACCACTTATTTTGCATATGTGTTACTACTTAGATAACCTTAAAGGACTGCTACTCGCCTCCTCTTTAATTTTTCTGTGTGCCTAAACCATTACCACAAAGTCTTGATCTAGCTATGACGACGTTAGCTCCAGTATTTTGTTTATTCTTCCATTTAACCCTCTAGCTCGCAACAATGTTTAGAGAGAACTTTGTTAGGGAGAAATGCTTCTTCTGCTTTGAAGGGTAGCCTTTACTAAATCTCATCATGTTCTCTATGCACAAAGAAAAGTAATTTAAATGCAACAGCATGATAACAAGAAGGCAGCCCAATTGCACCGTGCAGGATAAATGACATATAGAAAATAATGTCTTCCACAGATGGACCAAGGTAATGTTGCACATTCATATTGTTTTTTTGCTGAGAGTAAATAGCTTTGCCTTGAAGAACAAAACAAAACATTTTTATCATTACCTTCAAAAATTCCTGATGAGCAAAACAAAAAAGTTATGACAACTTTCAAAATTTCTTGAAGAACAAACCAAAAAATTTATCACATCCTTCAACAATTCTTCAGGAACAAAACAAGAAAGATTTTATCACAGTCTTTGTAATTGGCAAACTGTTGTTTTTGTACTTCCGTTTATAAACTGTTACACTCTACCAGTCTAAAAAATAATAGAAACTAGTTTCTTCTTTAATTTAAAGAGCATTTCTAACATGACATGCTGCCACTTTTAAAATATGTGCTATTGAATTGTCTTGGTTTGACACTGGCGCAACGCCAGGCACCCAGAAGAGTCGCTCGCTCACCCTCCCCTACCACAGCTGGGTAGAGGAGAGAAGAGGGAAGGGGAAAAAATGGGTTAACAGAGGCTTCATGGGTGAGATAAAGAGAGCAGGAGAAATATTTCAAGGGCAAAACAGGCTCAACCTTAGTTGCTCAGTGAAATTTATTACTAACAGAATCAGAGGAGGGTAATGAGAAGTAAAATAAGCCGTTAAAACGCCTTCCCCTCCCCCAGCCCCTCCCTCCTTCCCACCAACAACACAAGGAGGCAGGGCAGGGGGGTTTTGGTCAGTCCATCACCAAGATTTGCTTCCACTGCTCCGGGAGAAGAGTCCTTCCCTGTGAGGCCGTGGGGTCCCTCCCACGGGAGACAGCTCTCCGTGAACTTCCCGGCGTGGCTCCACTCTCCCGAGCAGCAGCCACACCGCACCTGCTGCAGCGTGAGCCCCTCCCAGGGGCACACAACCCTCCCAGAACTGCTGTGCCCTGGTCTCTCTGCCCACGGGGTGCAGCCTCCAAGGACAGGCTGCTCCAGCCTGGAAGCAAGGGCCCTCTCTCTCCACCGGGTCTCCCACTGGATCACAGCCTCCTCCAAGCACCCACCCGCTCCGGCACGGGCACCTCCCCCCCGGGCTGTGGGGGGATCTCTGCATCCCCCGTGGATCCCCAGGGGCTGCAGGGGCACAGCTGCTTCACCATGGGCTGCACCACGGCCTGCAGAGGCATCTCGGCTCTGGCACCTGGAGCACCTCCTCCCCCTCCTTCTCCACTGACCTTGGTGTTGCCATGTTGTTCTCCCTCACATATTCTCACCTCCTCCTCTTCTCTGACCAGAAGCAAAAAACCCGTGAGTTTGTTTTGATTTTCGTCTTAAGTATGTCATCAGAGGAGTTACCAGCCTCTCTCCTTGGCCCAGTTCTGGCCAGCAGCATGTCCATCTTCAGAGCCATCAGCCTTTGGCTCTGCTGGACATGGTGGGAAGCTTCCAGCAGCTTCCTCACAGGAGCCATCGTAGCAACCGCCCGCTACCCAGAAGCAGACTGTGCCAAACCAATACATGAATGCTTTGGGAGTCATCCTCAAGAAAAGAAGTTTAAACTTAGCTGAGTTGTGATCTCAAACAAAACAACTGATACTTAATATTAAAACCAAAACTGCTCAAATTCACTAGTTAGAATAAGTTATTATACTTCATTAGTTAAACTGCATTTTTTTGTCTTGTTCCATTCTGTCCCAGTCATGAAGTCTTAAAAATGTTATGGTTCTAAATTCTGTCTTGCATATAGAAGACATTGAGCTTAGTTACAGCAGACTTTAGTGTTCAGGCTGCTTTTACTCAGGACAAGTGTGCTCATTGAAAACAGAAAACAATTTAAAACTGGCTACAGCCACCAATTTCTAGGCTTCTTATACTGTTTTAAAATCACTTTGCTTTGCAATTGCTCAACTACATTGTCTGTAAGGAGCAAAAGCTAGTCAGAATTTAGGATTCTTAAAGGGCATAGTAATGAATTTTTGAAAACTGTTTAGAACAGGTCACTGACGTGTACAGGGTTATCAAAGCACAGCAGGCTCAACACTAAACGATACAGTGATTTGTACTATTCAAGATGTTCTGTGTTAGTGAGAATGCGAGCCGACTCTGACATAGGAAGATAATGGATGGCAATCACTGATCATCCCACTAAGTCAAAATGACGTATCTCTAATTGTAGACTTAATGCTCTTTTGTTTCCTTTTTGTAAATCTTGCTTGTGGCAAAGTATGTTAGCTACTTTAAGGCACTTTTTGGATTATGTAGAGCAGCATGTCTGGAACTTAAGGATCATTTTGGGCTCACTGTGGCTAGATATTGGTGTCATTTTGTTCCTTTTCCTGCTTTTCTGGCTCTCTCTCCAAATTACTGGTTTGTGCTGTGTTCTTCATCTGCTGCACATAAGTACTAGAATGAAGTTTCTTGTCCATGACCCTCACTGTTACAGTTTTTCATAACTCATGTGATTTGAAAGCTTCATTGGGTTCTTTTTTGGTTTGATGCTTAGATCATTCTTACTGCATTTATTATGGATTAGTTTTGAAACTTTGTACAAAAGGGGGAATCCTCTAGTCTTGAAATGTTCATTTAGTGAAGATCTGTATGCAGTAAGGCTTACTAAAAGCTATAGTTTACTTTGCTGTTGCAGTTTGATTGTCTCTGTAGAAAGACTGGGGCTTGGTTGAACTATGCCGTGTCTGTATAGTGCGTCACGGGACATTCCTGCTACTAACATAGCTTTGGCTGCATCTACAATTGAAGAACATGAAACCTTGCCATGTTGATGGGTCTTAAATTGAGTTAGCAAGAATTACATGTGCTGTAAGGCATATGCTACTAAGTGGAACACGCTGGAAGTTGATTAAGTGATTGCAGAACTTAAATCTAATTTTCAAATTGGGTGAAGTCAGATTTGTAGAGTATTTTGTACCTTAGTTTGTGCACAAGTGTATAGCACAGCAGCAGTTATGCAGCTAATAACTTTGTGCTTGTTTGTATTTGTTGACACTAAAATGTCTTTTAAAAAACACCACAAAAACAGGTCCTCACAGGTTTGTTTCAAGAAATTACTGCTCCATGAAGAATAAGATTCTTAAACAAAAACAACACTACCCCTTTTCTTTTGAGCTTTTCAAATCTTTTGGCAGGCATTAACCACTTGTGATTTTATTTGCTGGCAGATGAATTTAATCTTTGTAATTTTTTGACAATTACCAATATAGCTTAGTCCTGTTGTCTCCTTGGGTTATTTTGTGGTGTGGGTGTTTTTGTGTTTGGGATTTTTTTGTTTAATTTTGTTTGTTTGTTGTCCTTTTTCTCTCTTTTGAAAGTGACTAGGTGAGAATTGAAACTCTTTAGTCTATTTTTAATTTTTTTTGGCAGAATTAATCCAGGAAGAAAGCTAGTTCTGTTTCTGGGATTTTGAGCTCTCAGTCAAGACTGAAGAATATTGACTAACATGCTTATGGAACTGATATGGCAATAAATGCAAGGTCTTTAGGAATCAGTAATTTTATTTGATTCCTTCCCAAGATTTCTGTCTAGTTTAAGGACATGGCCTGGCAGACTGGTAAGGAAGTCACTATGACAGTAAAAAGTGTTTCCTTATGTTCAGAAAGAACTTCCTCTGTTTTACTTTATCTTGTCACTGGGCACTGTAGACAAGAGTGTGGCTCATTTTTCTTTATGCGCTCCCTTAAGGTATTTGTACAAATTGATGAGACCTCCCCGAGCCTTCACTTCTCCTGGCTGACCAGACCAGTCACAGCCTTTTTTTCTATGTGAGGTGCTTCAGCTCTCACATCACCTTTGTGGCCCTGTTCTGGACTCACTTGAGTAGGTCCATGTCTGTCTTGTAATGGGGAGCCCAGCTCTGGAGACAGCACTTCAGGTGTGGCCTCAGTGGTGCTAAGCAGAGGGGGAGGATCACATTCCTTGACCAGCTGGCAACACTCCTTCTCCTGCAGCCCAGGATACCACTGGCTGCTTTTGCTTCAGATAACAATCAAAAGAGAGCATTTTAACTGTTTCTGGTTTCGGACTACCCTTAAACCCAAACAAAAGTGAAATAAAAACACTTAAAAAGCAGTCACAACTCCTCATTTTCCCTGCCGGTGTAATTGGAACATTTTCCAGTTTTCAAGCTTGAATTTTAAACACCAGTATTAACACCATTCTGTTAGTGGATGGAGATTGGAATTGGTGCTGCTTTTATTTGTGATCAGCTACAAAATTAATTAATGAATTGCATGTTCTCTGTTAGCCTAATGTTTTCTTGCCAGTAGCCACAGCTGTTTGTATTATTTGCTTGGATTTCCGCTTACTAGAAGTTGGTTGCTTTGGTTCACACAGACGAGACTCTTGAGGCATGAGGGTACTCATGTAAGCTTTGCCTGGATTGCCTCTTTTCCCCACTTCTCTGGTTCTGTCAGATTATCTTGAATAAAGCAAAGTGTGGGTAAAGAGGAATTGAGGCTATCTCTTGAAGAAATTTTGGCTATTTATATCTTCTCTATGCAATAAAAAAAACGTGCTTCACTTTTTATTACAGGCTTTTAATAGAACAAGAAGAAAGCTCTATAGTGGTTTAACCTTCTGGTTTCATTACTAGCCTTAGCTGAAATGGAAACAGTGGTGTAGGTGGAGAAAGCTATCTGTCAGGATCTGTTCCTTGCACTTTTTTTCCTCTCCTCATCTCCCTTTCACCAGCAAATGTCAAGATGGCTCTGACTATTCCAGAATGTAACTAAATGTTATGAGGAATCTCCTACAGCTAGGTAATACCAGAACTCAAAAATTATTGCTGCAAAATACATGAGTGGCTACTTTCTGGCCAAATGCTGAAAAATGTTTCAGTGTAGATCAGAGAATGCTGTATAAGTAAGCAGTTTTCAAGTCAATGGTTATTTGTCCTTAATAAGTATTATTTTTACAGGTGCAGTTTATCACAGTTTGAGAAAGTGAGAAGCAAGAAAAATAGCTGGAAAATTACATTTGAAAAGTGAAATTATTTAAAGTTTCTTTTCTTAACAGCAAATCTTTTCTTGGAAGTGGCCAAAGAGGGTCTCAGTTTTCACAATCTGTGACTTCCATGTACAGCAAGACTTGCAGAATAAGCAATTTCATGCACGTGAAGGGATAACTAAATACCAGCTGTGTACTGATGACTTTTTTCCCCTTTTATAAAGGAAAGTTGGGTTTTCTGTTTGTAGTTCAACCTAGAAGCTTGTTTTCAAATGGAACAGCAGACAACTGACCTGTGCTGCCTTCTGTTCTTCTTTCCAAGCTGTTTGAGAAGTCATTTATCTTTGTAGAAGATAAATAGAGCAATAGAGTTTAGGGAAAAAAAAAAAGTCTGTTTCCTGAAGTTCAGGTTTAGGGTATACTATTGTTTGTTATCCTTACAATAAACAGCGTTGTTCTTTCTGGTTTTTGATTACGCTTAAGAAATTCAGGTTGTGTTTCAGAAGTGTATGGTCAGAAGTCCAAAAAGTAGGGATAAAATAGATACAGATACCACACTGCAGAGAAAGTTTTAGTCCATGCTCAGAAAAAAATTTGAAGTGCAGTAATGATAAAGCATCACAGATGTTTGCAGGTAATTACTCCTAAATAAAACAAAAACAAGGAAGCAAGAACATGTTCTGGAAATAAGTAAGCAGTGGACTTACAACTCCAGTTTATGTGGTTGACCCTGTCTCAGAATTCTAATATATGCAAATCCTCAAATTTTAAAGTGGTCTTCCTTTGGGAGAACTTAGGCTTTATTTTCTACTGCCTCTCCCAACAATGAAGATCTCCTTATGTCTTTGAATGTTCAGTGGAAAGCCTCAAGCATGTTATGCCATTGCCTCTGGATGTGTAAGGATGAAATCATAGCCACAACCTAATTGTCAAATACTTGTTACTTGTTGGGCGTATTCATTTAGGTGGACCTGAACTGACTTGGAACCTGTAAAGCTGTAGTCTTCCTACATACTCTAGAAGATCTATTGAGCAGATGGAGATAAACTTGAAGGAAAAAGTCATGCTAGAGATGGCATGTCTGACTGTTAAGTGTTTTGTTTAGAATACACTGCAGAAATACTAATAGAAATAGATGCTGCATTGATCTTAAATGTAATACAAAGAATTAATGGTATTTGAAGATAAATTCATGTATTGTGTAATGAATCACTGAAGATGTGCGACTAGGTAAAAATGTAAAATGCTTAGGATCATGCCAGACACAGGAAAGTATCTCAAGTATAGCAGAGGAGTCATAGTTATTACATTAGTGACAAGTGAGCTTTGTTTATTCATGTTCCCTTCAAGCCGTGAACACATTTAACAAAGAATGTATTTCACCAATCCCATTGATACTAAAATATTGCCTTGCATCTTCCTTAAAATTATTTTTATTCTGTAATCTAAATTGTTAAGAAAATATCTGAGTACAAGGCAGCTAGAGCAAATTAGATTCTTTCAAGTAAGAATTTGCTAAGGGGAGTTTGGAGTTCTACAAGGACCACACTGAAATTAAATAGTGTGGAATTTAAGGACTGAAGAGCATGTTAATGGGTTTGAATTTAAATACCCAACCAAATGAGGCAAACTGATATTTATAGTCCAAAAGGCAAAGTTATTTAGGTCTAAGAAATTTGGCTTGACAGGGCTGTTTGTGCAAGTGTGTCTGTAGAGGTTTGGTTTTGGGGTTTTTTAGTTGGTTTTTTTTTTCCCCCCACTGATGAGGAAATTGCCAACTAATAAAATTAAAGTTGGCTGCTTCCATACTAGTCCTGTACGTCTACAGGACATCATCATTGTCACCAGAAAGCAGTATAATTGACGCAGTATTGGGGTGTTCCAGGTCATCTTTAAAAGTTCTGTACACTTTATATAGTTTTGTGTTTAAAGATCTGTTTTGTCAAGATGACAGTGACAGAAGGGTTCTCATCATCAGAAGATGTAAGCAGGCAAATCTGGTCTGGCTGTATGTGCTTCAGATAATTTTCTCTAAGTAAATGGCAGGATTTTCTCTAAGAGTGTCAGGATGAGCTAACTTCTTGCTTTTTCCTAACATTTTTGAAGACAGCATAGAGCTTGGTGGGGTTCAGGCTTTGTTGAGCAGATTTGTTTCTTTTTATCTAGAGCAGAGTGCCTGTCTTTACTTCAGTGTCTGTAGGTTAAGAAGTTGTTATTTTGTCCCTAGATTAGACCATGTCTCCTGGGGCAGCTAGGATAAAGACACATTTCCTTCCCACTTCTCTCATTCTGTGCCAGGCGGTGAAGCAGCAGGAGAAACTGGTTTGTGTACATCAGTAGTTTCTACCTAGACAATTTCATTTGACAGGGAAGTGACACTCTTGTTCTAGCCAGCATCCTCTTGGAGAGGATTAAATAACTTAGAGAAGTATTTTTCACCTTAGAAGTAGATGTTATTGCAGTCAAATCTGTCATTGTCACTGCAACCAAATCTGTCACAGTTAAATATTTTTGTTTCATCTGTAAACCATTCATGTCTTCACCTTCTACAGTAATTACTAAAATTGCCCCTTCAATCAAAAGGCTTGGAACATGAGACATGGAGTGGATTCTCAGTCAGAGTTTTGGCATAACTTTGGCTTAGATATTAAAATTTATGTCCTTACATACTGACTTAAGTATGGTACTGGGTAAAATTTGAGGTCACTACCACCTAATAATAAGACTTGAAAGGCTGCTCTTTAAAAAATACTTTTAAAAAGTTGGGTTCTCTGAAGTAATAGCACTGAGGGTTTGAAGTAGAGAATTTTGATTATGACTTAATCCTTGAGAAATACGGTAGTTTAGGAGCAGCAAGAAGCAAATTTTGTGTAAATGTTGTTCGTATTTCATTGTTGCTAAATCTTTTGTATTAAAATGTAGGATACTTGTCTCTAGGGAAGGTGGCTGTTCTGAGGAAACAGGCACTGCCTGGGGACCATTTTTTTCCTTAAAGATCTTTGGAGAAGATGACTTACACAAGGGTGGGTTGGTTTCTTCGTATCAATTTTGCATGCCCAGTTTCTGATGTTTTGTCTGTTGGGATGCTTCAAGAGGCTTCCCAAGAGATGCTATTTTGAGGTGACTAAGAGAGTGGGTGGCTGCTAGTGTGCTTTGAACTTCAGCTTTATTTTCTCAGTGGAACTGCCCTTTACAAAGGCAGTCTGGATCAAACTCTGTAAGACCTCAATACTGTTGTCATTAGCTTCAATGGTCCTTTCTGTTTTTAACATCCTTAACTTGGGACAAAATCCTTTAGTGTGCCAGGATACAAATGACCCTTCTTCCCCACACCCTAACCCAGCATTCTGTAAATGGAAGTGGAACTTTGATGCTTTTTTATTAACTGGACATTACCAATATAGGTGGTGGTGTTGCTGTGATGACATTATGCAAGTTTTGCATTTTACTAGTGTTCCTTTTTTTCCTGTAATGGTAGCTTTTCTTGGATAGTAAATATGTTACCCATATTTTTGGCATTTGTTGGGCAGGCTTTGAGTCACTAATGCCTCCTAATTTTGCTGTAGGAAAGTTACCCTTCAGTGTTTCAATGCACTTGAATCACTGTTTATTCATTTTATTTTATGTTTTGTCTCAGCAATACCATTGTTGCAAAAACTGGCTTTTCTATGTTGGTGCACAGCAGGAATGTTTCCAATTTTTTGTGAACCATTAAAATGTTATTAAGAAGGGGTAATTGCTCAGAAGAGTCTGTTTTAAACTGTAGTCGTCTAGCAGCTTATGAGCTGTGTTTATTTTAAGTATCTGAAATTCCTTATTTGTATAACAATTTCTGCTGTTCTATATGCAATTTTAGGACTGTACTATTTTGTGGTGTTATATGGTTTTTTTATACTGTTTCTACTCCTATTTTAGGAGCACAATATACCGTCAATGTATTTTTACATTTTTTTAACCCTGTAATGATTGCTCTCTTTCAGTTGCAAGAGTTACAGTTCTGAGTAGCTGATGTTGCTTCCTTACAGGTTATTGCTCTTTCTCATGAGCACTGTATTATAGGCAGAAAATACAACGAAGTTTGTAGTTTGAACTAGGACAGCCTTTTGTTAGGGACAGAAGATAGCACAGTAAACTCCAGCAGGTTGCATCAGTGGGGTTTGTGTCTCTTGTGGATGCTTGACATTTCAAGAAGATGGGTTTAACCCCTGTTAGAGATTGCAGAACTGTTCTGAAAGAGAGTAACTAGCAGTATATACCCTGAACTATGTCATAATGAAATGCAGATGTTGAAACTTGGTGTTGTTCACTTGAAATTGCAAGGAGTGGAGTTGTGTGTTCAGAAAATCTGTGGTCTATGGAAGTGTTCCTGATCGGTACATGGCAGTGTCTTGTTAGCTGAAGGTAGTTGTGAGAATAAAAACTGTTTAGGGACAGATGTTTTCTTGTCAGGTGAGTAATTTAACTATTGTGTAGGTTCTGGGCTTTTTACTTTGAAATGTGATAGGGACAGAATGAATGTTACTGGGGTGTGTGTTTTCACATACTGTCTTTGTACGGAAGCATTTTTAGTTTAGCCAGTTTTATTTGAAATTTACTTACATTTTAAACTAGTGAAAACCTTTTAAAATGGCCAAGATGTAAATGTTTGCAAGTACACTTTACCATGGGCCATGGGACTCTATATATATTTTACGGTTTAGGCTGTGGTTTCACTTACATTTTTCACAATGTTAGTATAAGCTGGAGTCGCTCTCAGGTGCTTTCTTCTGTCTTAGTGCTATTCCTTTACTTACGCAGAAATGGTTTGGTTTGGGTTTTTTCAGTCTGTCTTGGCATGGTGATGTGGATCAGGGAACTTAAGCAGTGAAAGATGGTGAGGCTTTTATCTTTTTTTTAATTTGGGTGGGGGGTTTTTTCCCCTCCTAGCTGGATCCATTCATTGATCAGTTCAGTGTGAAAGACTGCAGAGAGGAGTTTTGGTAAAACTTGATGAAGCAGAATAGGGACAAAAACAAGTGTCAGTGGCTGGTACCATCTTCTGCCTCTTCCCTCATGCTGAAAGTAATGCAGATGAGGTCATGCCTGTAGGTCTGTTAGCCTGAGGTGTTATGGATTTCCCAATCCTAATCCTATACTATTAATAAAACATTTTATTACCTTATTTCTTCTAACCTGTGTTTATGCTAAATCTTCGTCCAATGAGGAGTGGGGAGTCCTCTTTGTGTCTGGCTTATCCTTAGTTTCTCTCACCCAGCTCTTAAATCACACTAGGCCTGGCTGATGAAGCTTTTCTGAAAGACAAGATGGAAGGAAGAAGAACTAACCACTCCTGCCACCCAAAACTAAGAGGAAGTATAGAAATACCTGACAGCCCAGTGTCCCTTTCCTTCAGGTGACTCCTTCAGGGATTTGATTTAGCTGATGTAGTTCTGCATGTGAAAAAGACCCTGTAAAAGCCTTAGTGGACAAGCTTCTTCCTATTCCTGTCTTTTGGTGGTAGGAAAAAAAAAAAAGGAATGTGTGCTGCTCTGCTTTTTGAAATATATTCAAGTTGGCTGGAAAATGTTCCTTCTGCAGTATCCATCACTCTGTAGTAGCATTCATGAAATAGCCTGATGCTTAAAGCTTTGATACACCACAATGCAAGCTGGTAACACTTAACTGAAATCAGTCAGTATTTGTGTACTTAACGACTCATTGCAGGATACCTGTAAAGGTAGGAAAGGGACAATGTAAAGTTTTTTGAAACTCACTTTTTTAGACCACTTTTGAATGAAAATTAGTTTTGTAGATATAATTTAAGAAGGAGGTCTTTTGAAAGTGCAGAGCTCACAGAAGAAAACCATGTCTTAGTCTGTAAAAATGAAATGCAAGATTACATTGCATTTCTTGTTCTTAAATAGAATTTGGAAGGAGTTGCCAGCTTATAAAGGGTGCAGTTTAGCACTGGAGTTTGTCTTTAAAAATACTTGCAAGGCTAGTGATTTATATTTAATAGCAATAAAAATAGAAGATATTTCTTGATTAGAAGAGCTGCTTTAGTGTTTCTCTTTGATGAGATGAGAGAGATGAGAATGGAGCTCATAAATTGAGGTTTCTGGAGATTTTAACTATATGATCTTTAAGCTAAATTGTCCTTTTGCTTCCCTTCAGTTCCTTGTTCATGTGTCAGAGAAGGTTTTTTCTTTCTGGATTTCCTTTTCCATTAGAAGTTTTTTATAATAATTCTTATCTGTCTTAAAAGAATGGTTTGTTTAGACTTTGTAAAGTCATCATCTGTGGCTGATGGTAGAGGAGATGTCAATAGATGACTAAAGGATTTTTTCAGTGCTCGAGTACACTGTCACTCCAGTACTTCCCATTCATCTCTGCCCTTACCCACCTGTACTCTATGTAGTCTACAGTACTTATTATTTTGTCCGCTTTGTGCAAGATCCTGTATAAACTCAATCAGTCCTAGCTCAAAAAGTTTATTCTTAAAGTATGATGCAAAAAGGTGCAGGGAAAAAAAAAAGAAAAAAAAAGCGAATGAGAACAAAGATGTGAACATATGGTTTCTTTCAGAGTCTAAGTAGGTACATAATTACAATATTGTGTAATTTGCAACTAAAGTGTTCAAAAATCATGGTTAACATCTTCTGAAATCAAAAGGCTTACAAACTAATTGGAAAAAGCTTTAGAAGATAATTTTTAAATTCATAGTTACTTGCTTCTTGTAATGCTTTAGGGGTTTGCAGTTTTTAAACTGTCCTCTACAGCTAAAAATAGAAGTTTAAAACAATCCAAGGGGTAAAAAGCAGACAGAAGTAAAGTTCATGTTTTAAATGGGAGAAATGGTGAGTTGTAAGCCATGAGAAATTTAGGAATGTGATTATTTTAAGAAGATGTCTGAAGATAGCAGCAGCTGCCCATGTTACTGTCAAGAAGTTCAGCTTTTTAAAATGGTAAGCTAGTAGTGAAACACAAACCTGGTGATACTAAATGCTGCTAGAATCGGTCATTTTCTTGTTTTCAAATCCCAGAGAGCAGCCAGAAACAGCACATGATGTGGTTGGCTTCTCTGCTGATGACCTTTTTTGAGGGCTACTGAGATAATTAAAATGCTGATACAATAAAAACCACCCAAAGGACATAATTTTCAATGGCAGCACTACCTGGAATCACCATGAGGAAATGTTACAAACATGGTGAAAAATTAAGCCTAAGTGGATGATGTCTGTCCACTACGACATCCAGAAGTAATTGTTCCTTCAATTTTGTAACACTCTGTAGTGTCTCAGGCTGTGTTTTATCAGCAAAGATGATTTAGGGGCATTGCTGGAACAGAAGAATCAGGGGAGGTTCATGAGGAGGTATTTTTAAGAGTTCACACAAGTACCACAAATGAAAACCTTAAACTAGGAAGATGGAAGCTTGGTGATGGAAATCCTTTTCAATGCTGCTGTCAGTTACCCAGTGGAATATTTTTGTCAGTTTTTGGAGTTGGCATTGTTAGGACAATTTCAGGAAGATTAATGTCTCAGTAAATCTGTGAATTGCATGCTGCAGTGGAATAGATCAGATACAGCAACAGATCCTGTCCAGTTCAGTTATCTATTAAATGTAAAAGAGGTACAGAGCTCATATGTGTAAAGCAGAAACCAAATTTGTAATCATCAAAAACCCTAAGTCATGTCCCCAACAGCAAGTATTAAGTCATCCCCTAGTGTGCCCAAGTTTTTTGTGTTGTCGATATGCTGATAAAATCTCTCCTTAAAATATGTATGTTGTGGCAGTTATAGTAGCTATGGGGAATTTTTTATTCAAGTAAGTGCCCTGGTGCTTTGAAGGCATTGAACTGATTTAGTCCATGCATTTAGACGCTGGTGTCAGTTATGCATTCAGATAAAATACTTTTACTTGTAGTTAACTCCTCAATTTTTCCAGCTTGCCACTACATGCAATCTGGGCAAGATTTATAAAACTTAATGTAAAAGGAATTGCAGAAGAGATAGGTATTTGTTAATATTTGAAATCCTTCATGCCACCCATTAAAATTGTGTATGCCACATGTGTTGCAGTCTAATAACATCGTAAAGTTTATGCTCTATTTTGATGGCTGGAGCTTCTACACTTCCTGAAAGTGGTGATTACAGACACCCGTGAAAGAGACTCTTCTTGAAATCATGCTTTAGACTGCATACATGGCATGGGGGGAGTGTGGGGAAGAGATATCTTTTCTTTTCCCCATCCTACCTGCTCATTCAATTTAGAAGCTCAGGTTGATACTATAATCTTTCAATTAAAATGTAGCATGAAAATACTGTGGCACAGAACTCAAAGCTTTTTTGTTTTGCTTTAAATTGTCCCTGATCAATCTTGATCTGAGGAACTCTAGATGAGATGGCTATCTCCCTATTCTGTTTTCCCAAAGTGGGGAACTTCAAAAATGAGAACTTCTTTTTCCAGTTAAGAACATGAACATCCATTTTAGGAAATCTAGTTTGTAATTTAAAAAAAATTAAGCTTAGGAGTCCTTGCCAATACTGCAGTGCCCTTATTCAGGAACTACATAGACTTTTTTCTTTTTCCTGTGAACTAGGGACATCTGACATGGTTACGAGAATATGATTACTTACGTTGTAAATTACTCTGGAGAGCTGGAAACAGCTGATGAAAACATCTGTGAAAAGGTTTCCTGGTTTTGTAAACAATTTTTTATGATAGTTGTACATTGTCAGCAATCTACTTGCTGGCTGAATTAAAAACTATAGTTTCATTATATCAGATTAGTTGATTCAGGTGTGCAGTATCTGTAATGCTATGGTACTGAGGTCATGCTGACAGTCAGAGGAAATTGTATAAATATTCTATACAATATTTCTTAGGGTGACCACTACTTTAAAAGGAGTGCCTCTTGTTGGCTAAGGCAGCATGTACTGGATAGATGTTCACCTGAAAGGTCAACATATCTGTATGTTCTAGAGAAGTATTTTTGCATGCTCTCTGAAAAACAGAGCGTAACTTGATCAGGTAGAATAGGAATCTGAATAGAAGATCATGACAGGATGGTAGATTGTGAGGTCTTTATTTGGGAATTGTTGCATGCTGTTAGTGATACTTGTGCTTGTCAGTGTTAAACAGGTTTGAGCCCTTGTGTTCAACTTCACTCTGAAAATGTCTTTTGAAATAGCGGTTCAGGGATGGTGAAACTTTCTTTTATGCTTGTCATTATTCTTGGTCTTACTTGCAAAACAACTGGTGTGTGTTTGTAGGGGGTGAGTTTGGGTAGCAATAGTTTATGGATGTAACGAAGCTACTGTCTGGGAGCAGAAGTCTAAAAATGGGTTGTTGTCTTCAGAGAGTCCCAAAACAGTGTGGGTGCAGTCGTGGGAAGGGATTTACTATACTGCCTTCACAGCTCTAGAATAGGAACCCTCTCAAAAGTAGCAGGGCTATGTGAATAGAAGGTGGAAACGAAAGTGTCAGGTAATTGGAAAACATTTGCACAGCAGATGTAGCAGGCTGTAATAACCACACCTGTTCTTAGCCTCCTTTCCACCTCAGGTTTTAGACGTGCTTATTCGAAACCCCCTCTCAGGCCACCTCGGCGTGACCTGGGTGCATCTTTCCACGTTCGCCCTTGTGCCGAGCCCCCAGTGCAGACAGAGCCAGTGGTGCTCTGCCCGTTCTGTGCTCGTGTGAATCAACCTGTGCGACCGGTGGCACCTTCAGGCTTCGCATATATCGTGTATGAGAACGTGATTAAAATCAGTGCTGCTGTAAATACAGTCTCGTGCCTGGCTATCACCATGCGGACTTGGGTAGAACGGAGGAAATTAGGCCTGTGAGTGTTGCGGCCCAGTTTGCATCTGATGGGCGATGCTGGGACTGGCTCCTCACTTTCCAACCCGCAGTTATGGGCGACCGGGACGGTGACTGCCTAGTCGGGACAGCCTCCCCGTTCTTGTCCCGGTGTGCCCGCGGAGCGGGGCCGCGACCCCGGTGCCGCAGGGGTTAAGGGCGGCGGGGCCGCGGCATTATGCAAAGCCGCGAAGTAAAAAGGAAGTGCATTGCAAAATGCTGAGCTCAGTAGCCTGGCTCCCAGCCAAGCCCTCGCCTGCCTCGGCACAGCTGAGGGCTCGGTGCGCGCTCGCTGGCGGCGCGGGCCCGCCGCGCTGTTGAGGAATGCCGCCGCCAGCTGACGTCAGGGCGGGCCGGCGGTTCAGCCGGGGGACAGGCGGGCGGGCCCGGCCGCGCCCCGCCCGCTCCGTCACACCGGCCTCAGGCGGGAAGGACGAGGTGCTGTTTAACGGGAAAAGAACAGTGCCACACACGCGCACCCCCTCAGGCCCATTTGTATTTCGTGTTCGGTGCTGCAGGGGAGCCCGTGAAGAGATCTGAGCTCTCGGGATTCCAGGGTTAGGGGTTTTGGGAGGCACTACTGGCGCTGCGGCCCTGCCCGTACTGTCCGCCGCGTGAGAGAAGTACCACAGCAGTAAAGCACAATGGTGCCATCACAGCCCCTTGATTCTTGAATTAGGGGAGAGCTTATGTAGGAAGGCATTTTGAGGGTGGCAAGGTGTTAAGCTTTTCAGTTAAAAATGAATAAAATTCTGCAGTTTTCGGGTTTGGTTGGGTGATGCGTCTTCTGAGTGATGCTCTCTTCAGCTGTATAATTGGATTTCAGGGTGGATCTATGCTTTTGGATTATTATTAGGAAACAGATGCAAAAAAAAATCATACCTGGAAAATATCCAGGCTTGTGCAAGAGTGAGAGAAAGCATGTTTCACTATCAGCCTTACTGGCAGTATAGGTAAATGGAACATTGCTTTAATGTTTCTCTTATTAAAAGGATTTTGGGAGACTTGCTGATTGCAGAAACTTCTCGGCTGCCTGGATACTTGCTAAGCAGGTCCAGGCAGCTTTTTTGAAGCTGCTCTTATGTTTTTTTTTTTTTTTTAAATTCAGTTTTTTGGAGTCTGCCTTTCCTATAATCAGTCTTGCTGCTTGTAGTCTTCCCTCTTAAATCTGCAAAACTTCTGGGGCAGTGTTTCTCATCACAGGTCTATGGTCGATGTGTACTTGTCACAGCGGTATAATGCTTTAATTTAAATTAGAGATACAGGCTGCAGGACTCCTTTCAGAGTTAAAGTATAAATACGTGGTGGAATTTTTTAACGAATAGTTCCGTAAAGGAGAAGTGAGGTGGAAAAAAACTTCCAGAGAAGCCCGTTTGTCTTTCCTCTCCCGTTCTTCCTGTCCTGTTAATGATCTTGCAGATATTGGCGGTGTTGGTATAGACCTGTTCCTGATAGAATAGCTTGTTTTTGCAAGGCAGGTCTAGTTCATGAAATTCGCTGTCAAATGGTATTTGGGCCAAGTCTGAACCGGAGCCGAAGAAGATGAGAAGTACAAGTATGGAAAACATCTTTTAAAATTTGAGACATCATCTAGTCAGTGGTTGGTATTTTAGGAGTCAGAAGCAGTAAATTTCTTCTGTACTATTGTGGTGCTGCATGACTGAGTGAGTCACTCTGCTTGTGTGTGTTGCTTTCTCCACTGTCCTTTTCCTGTCTTGTCTGTTGCAGATTATTATTAAATTTTACAACTGCTGCTGGACCATGCATACCACAGTGGTGCCTCAAGTTCTGTCTGGAGCATTAGGGCAGTAGTGACACAATGTGACTATGAGGAAGCCTCTGGGTTGCCACTGTGAATCAGAGTAGTTTACACCTCTCATTCCAGTAAGCACAATCTGGGATTTCCTCTTGAGCTATAAAATGGCTAAGTCTAGTTAAATGCAACATAAACCATATAAAACAGGAGTTTGGATCTTTCAATCTTTCTTAATATTGTGGGCTCTTTAATAGAAATTGCTTACACTGGGTTTGAGCCCTGAGAGACTCACTGTAGTTCTGCATTTCTGGAAAGAGTAAGCACCACATGAAGCTTAACATACTACTTTTGAAATTCACTGTCAGAGGTTTAATTTGATGTGTGGAGATGGATTTTGCTAGAATGCCTATATAAGCATGCTTCTTTTAAAATTAAATCTATGAATTAACATGGTAGAAGCAATATTGTTGTGTAGTTCGTTTTCATTGATGTTATGGTATATATGTTCCTCGTATTTGATATTTCACTTCTCTTCAGAGCCTGTTTTTATGTTCAGTGCTCATGTTCCCCTAAGTGTCTTGTCATCATGACTCATAATGAAAGAAGCTTAGAAGCAGTTCTGAGAGGGAGGCCCTTGTCCTATAAAGAAGGGAAGTGAACCCAGTGCTGTATCCGCTAGGAAATCCTATGCATTTACTATAACTTTGGAAAAAAAAACCCCAAAACCTAAACAAATACTCCCTGGAAAGAAGACAAACAAAACCCCCACAAACAAGCAAACATCGAACCAGAAAAAACCCTCAAACCCACAAAAAACCCCCAATAAAACCAACCAGCTAAAGCCCAGAACTACAGAGCAGTGCTGCAGCACTGGTGCCCAAGTAGCGCACTTTTCCCTGTCTTCTCTGCTGGCTGATAGTCCTGTCCTGTATAGTTTTTTCCATCCATTCTGGAGCCGTATTATCAGTTCAGTGTAATATAAGTGTGCGGGAAGAAAATAGCAAAAGGCTTCTAAAAAAGCTAAAATCATATAGTAGCAACCCCTTTGCAGTTATAGGCATTGTGTCCCTCTGACAATGGGCAGAGAGTAATAGTCAAAAGAGATCAAATATCCAGTAAATGCCATGCATTTTCCCAGGATCCTTATTTCCCTGACAGAGTATTAAAGTGCCATGTTGGATTTTTTTCCTCTGACAGTTATTTTGGCAAAGGGGAGCTTGGGGTGAGTTTGTGTCCTCATCTTAAGTTTTAATACCTAGAGAAATTTGAAACTCAGCATATTCTTGCCTTACTTCTTCTCTAGAAGCATTAACTAACACACAACTTCACATACAGCTTCTACAGAAACTACTTTTGCAAGAGCTGGGATTAAGACTCCACTTCCTGTTCAACTGCTTTACCCCCACAGTATCAGTTTTTGGGGACATCCCATCTGGTGAATTCCTGAACCCAGAGAGCTGACAGAAGAATATTCTCACAGCTGGCAGATAAAATAGGAATAATAAATTAGGCAGCTATTTGATTAGGTAAGAGAATAACACCCAACAGAAACAGTTTCCTGAGTATTATGAGTAGCTATAAGTGATTGTTCTTAGGTGCAGCAAATGCATTTTTAATGATTCTGAGGAGAATCCTTTGCAGAAGGTGAGTGTACAAGTTTTCCAAGTGTCTCCTCTCCATTGTCCCTTCCCCTTTTTTTCATATGCTGTAGTACGAAACTGGCTTTTGTTTTGTAGCTGTTTTTTAATTTGTGTGGAGTGGGGATGAAAATGCCCTTCTAACTTTAAAATATCAAAATATTTTGGTTGGTTGGTGGTGTTTGTTTTTTCCCTCCTCTCTCTCCCTTCTGGTTTGGTGGATGAAGAGAATGAAAGTATCTCTTGATGATTGCCTTGATAGGATTTGGATATGGTAGTGGTAACAAAAAAGCAACTTTCCTGTCTCATCCCATTTGCTTTGTATCATTTCCTTTTCCACGTCTGCTTCCCCAGATGTTTGTCAGCTTTCTCTTCAGGTCTGTCTGCCCAACATCCCATATTGTCCCTACGCCAGGATGTGAGCCATTGTGTGTGACAGAATTACTGGTGCCCTCTGCCAGGACATTCTGGGGGATTGAAGGAGTCTCAACTGAGCAGCAACAAGGAGAAACTGAATGTTAATGTCTCTGAAAACTCTATACAAAATGCAGCATGTGGCTCAGAGAGCTCTGCCTAGACTTGATGCAAGTAATTATCATAAATTATGTACATTTTTCTCTAATTTATTTGAGTAACAGTAAAATAACTGTCCACAGGGAACTCTGGCTAAATGTGTAAAAGGAGCATTTTCTCAAATTTGTGTTGGAATGTCTTTTCACTGCCCATGAAAAATTTGTTAACTTTGAACTCCTGTATCTTTTTGATTCAAAGCTTGTTGTGAATCTCATACCTTTTTAGTTTGAATTTTGATTTGACCATATTTCACTCTTTTACCTTGCTCTGTATAATATAAAGTGCATTTTATTTTCTTTGGTGTGTGAATGGCACAGGTCGTTGTGCTGGGTGTATCTTTTACTAAAGCAAGACACCAGTTGGTGTGGTTTGGATGTGCCTGGCCTGTGCTAGTAGGAGGCCCAGAGGCAGAAAAAAGCTGGATCCTGTTCACGTAAAAAGAATTTGGTTATAGCATGAAATACAACCTTGTTCTAGCCTTGAAGCGTATCAGAGAGCTGTTTGGTGGTAGCTGGCAAATTCTTGTAACACAGTGTGGTACTTGTGTCACAGAGATATGGTAATAGTACATCGACATACAGCATCGTCTCCATTTCTCTAGTGCTTTGAGATTTATTGTATCTCTAGGAGCAGACTGGAAGAGTACAGGCTTGATTTCAACTGGCTTAATGACATTTTGGAAACTTTCTCTTGAGGCTAGTTGAAATCATGTTCTTTGAAGTGGCAGTTGCTGTATGGATCCTTATAGTTGACATGTTGTAAAGCTAACTTAAATAAAAAACAGTAAGAAAAAATACTCTCAAGTTTTGATAGAGTTGCTCCTGCCTGTCTGGAATTACGTGGTGGTTTTAATAAGAGTCAATTAAAAAACTATTAGCTGCAAATTGAGTAATGTAAAAGTATAGTATCTGATTTTTTATGCTGATAATGGCATAAAAAGAACAATTCCTCTCTGTTCAGAAACGACTTCTGTGGATAGCTATGTGATAATATTCTCTTTTCCATGCATTGATGTTTCAACTAATAACACAAAAAACAATCTCAGAAGAATTGACAAAGCAGCATTTTATAAGCAGCTTTGTGCAGGCCGAGTTTTTTCTTTGCTTGCTGCTCTTTTCCCTGTTTTGGCAAAAAGCAGTGAGAGATACTCTTCACACTGGCAGGTGGGAACATGAAGAAAATTTTGCTTTCACTGGCCTGTGTAAGGATCTGTTGTCTGAAATTTTTTGTTGCCTTCAAAACAACAGCTGTATTTTGTATTACCGATTTACATTTTTTAATGTGAACTAGTGCTTAGCAGCATTCAGCCAGTGCTTTTGCTCCTACAGATTGCTCCGTCACAGAGCGTTTACTATCTGGCTGTTAGGTGAAGCAGTGTTGTTTAAGGTACTGTGGAGTATCTGGGTTTCTCTGAGTCTTACCCTGGCTGGAAGTAAATTGTTATATTTGGTAATGGATATTTGAGCTGTTCCTGGGTCTGAAAAAGCTCTGGCTGTCAAAGGACAGGTGGTCCTTTTTTGGCTGTAAGGTTTGGACTGTTTTGAATGGTGAATGTTGTTTGTTCTCCTTAAATAAAAATTATCCATTGAAGGAAGCATTAAAACCCGATTCCCAGTGAATTCTTGCTGATACTTTTTGGCAAGCAGGAAAGTATCCCAGAGAGATTGCCAATATAAACACTTCGTGTGTACGCTACCATGAGCTTCATCTGTTTCATTGGTACACTTACGTTGGCACTGGCTTTGTCAGCCACTATTGCTTAAGCTGCTGGAGTTGGACTGGTGCTGCTACTGTTTGGGAATTACTGTCTAAAATTAGAGTCTCTTTAGCTAGCAAGACCTCCATGTGGCAGGGAACATTATCTGCAGGTTGCTGTCCTGCTTCCATCTACTGGGAAGGGAACATCAGTGCAAGACAGGCGAATAGGTTTTGGTGAGCTGGAGAAAGCAAATGACAAGGTATGAGCTTTTCCTCAAACTGTATCTGATGGGCATAATTTGAGTTCAGCATGATTTTTCTGTGAAGAATGTTTGTGGCTTTGTCAATGGCTTTTTAGCTTGTAAGGTTTTCACAGAAATGCTGTTCATAATGTAGTCGATGCCAGTTGTGAAGAGTTGATGAAAACCACAGGTGCTTTCAGAGGTGGAAGGCCTAGTATGAGAGAACCTACTCTCAAATACTTCCAGTTATCTAGTTTAAAAGCATGTAGGATTTGTTTATTTCTTTAAAAAACCCCAACACTTACTTATTACATAAATAACTGTATTTATGTTATGAGTTATGATGTAGTTTATTAAAATCAGGACTAGCAAGATGAGCAGTATTGTGTCAGTGCAAAGTGTGCTCAGAAGCTGCTTCTGCTAGTGGGGATTTCACATTGTGAGTATTGGAGTTTGTGGACAGGAGGGAGAAAGTTGTATATGATATGCCAAAAATTACTCAATAATAAAAATTCAGTTTTATTTTACACCATTTGAACTATCTGCTTAATTTCTAAGGTGTAGTTAAGATAGAGTCACCTTGTACTGATATGGCTAATTTGCCTGAAGAGAAGGCTCTTTTTCCTTTGGAGCTCTGACTGTGTCTTTTTCCTTTCCCCTTTTTCTTTCCCCTTTCCCCTTTCCTTTCCTTCTCCCCCACGTTAAAGAAAAAATCATTAGCTATTTAGAGAGGAGAAGCAAATAGCCATTTTTAAAATTCATGTCCTCAAATGTTAATTTGATGCTTTGAGGCATAAATGACCTTTTTAACCAGACCAAACTTGTCAAACAAAGAAACGATAGAAATAAGCTGCTTTGTTCTAATACAACAGGCTGCTTTTCAGGGAGAATTTCAAAATAATTCTGCCTGCCTCTTCTCAACTACATTAAATTAAACTTTGTCCTTTGCTAAATTTGAATTTCGATCTGTATGCTTTGTTGGAGAGATGGTGAGGGAATCTAGACAACCTGTGCAAATTTGTCTATGGATTTCACCTCCTGAAACCCAGGGCAAGTGAGTAATACTTTCATCCGCAGCTACCCCAGCTGGTATAACTTAACGCTGGAAAAGCAGCTAGGTATGTGTCAGAACCTGAGGGAAGGATTCTTGTTTCAGAGGTAAGGAAGGAGGAAGAAAGGGGGGAGAAGAGAAATAAAACTACCACCATTTCTTGAAACCTTTCATTTAAGTGTTTACATTGCTGTATACACCTTGGAGGTCAGAATTAAAAACTTACTATCATGGTTTCCTAACTTGTAGGGATTTCATTGAGACTGGACCTGTGATTAAGTGTATGCTGTACAAACAGGAAAAATACTTGGTGCATCGATGAGAATTCTCTGTCATCAGTTTTATCAGATAAAAGAAATATAGAAAAGGTCAAGGTGGAAGACGTAAGGCAATATAAAAAATGTCTTTATGTAAGATAATATTTTCTCTTTTCTACTTCTGTCCAAAAAGAAGATAAACGAAATTTTGTACTTGAATAACGCTCTTCTCTGCCAGCCGTGTTTGTAACAACTGAAAGTAGTCTCCCGAAAGAGTGACGTGTTTCTGAAGCAAGTACCACAGTATAAGCTTTTTCTCTAGGACATTTAAGTAGAGTTGGAGTAGTAGTCTGGTGTTGCTGTTCTTACAGCTTGTTTGTTTTGCTTATCCATGTTTTTTGCCTTTGCTAACAGTGATCTGCATCCAAAAAAAAAGGAAAAAAAGAAAAGGGGTATGTAATTATCGAATTTGTTCTGACTTCAGAAGTTGAAATACGTCATTTAATTGTTCACTATTTTTTCCCTATGGTCATCTGTTCAGAGATTTACTTAGCATGCTCTGCTGTATAAGCTGTATTGGCTTTGTTTATCTACAGCAGAATCCTGCTGTAAGAGTCACAGACAGATGTGAGAATGCAGCACTTGTCATTTTCAAATACTCAGTGAGTGAGCAGTATCATAACATCTCAAGATCACATTGGTACTGTTCATTAATATTTGGTTGCTTGACTCTTTTATTTTAGGTTTTATCTTAGGGATGAAAAGCACAGTGTATTATGAAAGAATTTGAGGAAAGGTAATGTGGTTCCTTCAATTTTTTTATTTTTTTAAGACCTTCTGAAAGCTGTTTTGTATAAGATAAGAAGAAAGTACCTTCTTGCTTTGTCTCTTTGGCCTAGTAGATGGTTCGTATATAACCCCTAATGATAGCTTTCCTGACACTTTGGGTTCCATTCACGAAGGTATTTAACTTCGATAGACTCAGTGATTTCCATGCATATTGTGTGATCTTACCATAAAATTGTGTGATGATGGGTTTTTTGGTTGCTTGTGGTTCATAGTTCTTTTTGGTTTGATCCCTAGCAAGAAATTTCTGTACTTATGGTTTGAAATCTTTTATAAAGTACTCACTTGGCCAAATGTTGTACTTGTTTCAGTCAGGGTATATTGGACCATGCCACTTCTCAAATAACCTCAGTGCCGGTGACTTGCGAGAGAGGAGAAAAAAAGTAGAAGTCCAACTATTGCTTCCAAAACTACCGAATACTTTCTAAAACATCAGCGTGTAAACAATTTATAGGTCACAAAATACTTCTTTGTGGAAGAGAACAAAGAGTCTCTTCTACAGCCATTCCAAGATCAGCCTGCAGAGCTGTTCTGGGCTGTAAAGTGCTTGATCAATCTGCTGTGTTCATTCAGATGTAGGAACAAGCTGTTTACTGCCACAAGGAATGTGTATGCGTGCACCAAACCGTACAGAGTTCCTGTTGGAAAACTTGGGCTAAAACTGCATAACTTACTGACATAAGTATGAGCAACTCTTCTTAATTAACCTATAGCTGATTAAGTTTGCAGTTGATTCTGGTAGTTGATCGAGGTTGCTGACAGGCTATTTTCTTGCACACAAACCCATGTATTTTTGCTTTAAATTGGTGCATCTATTTCAGTTGTAGTTATGCATAAGTTAAGCAACTGCTAGATTCCCTTGTATTTGGTTATTTGGGTACTGAAGTGAGTAAGTGTCTGGACAGAGCTTTAGGTGATGTTTTAAGCATGGCAGAACTTGGGAAAAAACCTTGCTGTAGTTACACTATCATTGGCTTTTATCCAGCCAAAGCTGATCTACTCTCTAAGGCCACAGCCTTTATTTAAAGATTGAACTCTGCCATATACATATAAGATTTCCACAAGGTAAGCTACTGAAAATGCTTCATCACCTGTTTGGCCTTGAGTATGCTTTGTGCTGCTTTGACAGCTCAGTCACAAAAAAGCTTGGATTTGTGGCTTCCAGGCCTGATTAGTACAATTTACTGTAATTAAAAAAAAAAGCCCACAGGCTCTTTTCCAATTTAAATATTCCCACTGCTCCCAGGACTTCCCCAGCTTTCATTGTGCATTGTTTCAGATTAGTAATAATTTAAATACTTGTTTTGTGTACTATGGCCCGGACACTGGGAAGAGCCCCTGGCATTAATCAGAGCCTTCAGTTGTTTTGAGGTCTCTTTGAGAAGGCTCTGTGATTTGCTCTGTACCCTAAGATGGACCAGTAGTACTACTATGACATCATTTCCATGTTGTATTTCTCTAGTGTTGGTACTTATACAGAATGGAATTACAGATCATACAAGACATACTACCTTCTTGCTCTTGACACATTCTTCAGTCTGTGTTACTTCTGGACTGTGGGAGTGCCAGTGGGAAATTAATTGGTGAAGAGCATTAAAGCTCTGAAGTGGAAAATACAGCACAACACAAAGCTACTTATATTTAATTTTTCTAGGTACAATGGTAACTGGCTTGATAAAATAGTTTTAAAGTTTTCAGGTTTTTAATGTAAATTACCAAATGGCATTACTTAATTTTTTGACTACAGCTGCTGTAGAAATGTGTGCACAGCTACTGTTTTGGTAAACAAAGCCTAGTAGCCAGATGGCAGTAATATTTAAAAACTTGAGCGATATGATTTGGGAGGCATCTAACTGAAATATGCTGTATTTTACTAGGTATCTTAGATTTAATACACAGTGAAAGACTTAAAATGCGTTATCACTGCAGTGGCTTGAAAGAACACATTGACTATTATGTAGAATACAAATAATGCTTATTAAACTTGCAGTTGATTCATTCTGATAGGTGATCCAAACTGCTGTCAGACTGTATTTACTTATACGTAAACAGATGTGCTTGTGCTCTAAGTGAGTATAACTATTCCAAACCTAGTTATGCATATTTTGAACAACTATTAAATACTACATTTAAAATAATTTCTGGGTTTGTGAAGACTTAATTTTTTTAATATGTCCTTTCCTCACCTTTACTCTGTTAGGTTTTCCTGCTTGAAAGGTTGAGACTTGGTACATTTGGCTAACTGCTGTATGACTGGAGAACTGGTCTTGAGAGAAGAAGATTTGCAGGGTACGGATGCCTAGAGTAGTTTGCTGTTCTTTTTGTATTTTTAATCTGTTGGGTAATTGTTTACCATGATGCATTAAAGCAGTCAGCTTAGTGGTTTTGTCCAGTTTCTAAAAGTAAGGTATGGACTGGAGGGTTCTTGGCATCAACTTAGACACAGTCAGACTTCCTGGAAGATAATGAATCGGATTCAGTTCTCGGTGGCCCATGTATGGAAAAATACAATCCTTGAATTATTAAGCAGCAAATCACCTTTCCTAAGACATGAAGTAAGTATAATGAATAAATGGTGGCAGACTTCTTTCTGTCTTTTTTAAAAGCGGGATAGGCCTTCCTGCAAGGCTGCCTGTCTCTTTCCCCTCCCTTCCCCTCCTTTTGATGTGGGAGAAGTCTGCATTGTGGAACAGTCGAAGCAAACAAGCCGCACACCCCCCGCCCCCCATCCTGTCTAGACTGCCTGTTCCTCATGCACTGCTCTTCTTTGGGGCAGACATTACTCACAGGTTGTGCTGCTCTCTCCTCCATGAGCGACAGTGTGGGCTCTTTTCCTCTCTTTGTTAGCTAATTCACCTTCTGCTGTGTTGGACATCCTTCATCTGAGGTGGGTCAGTCTGCCCTGCAAACTATTTCCATACAAACTTCTTCTGCTTGTCAGAGTGCAGCAAATAGAAGTAGGTTTTTTGGCAGCTGCAGCCTGATGCCTGTCTGGGCCTAGGAGCACAGGCATTCCATCAATATAGCTGTCAGCCTGATTGTGGCTTAGCCCACTCTGCTGCTGAGCCTTCTCACCGTAATTTCTCAACAGGATGCTGTGCAATCCATGATAAGAGGAACAAATATATCCTTCTCCCTACCCTGTGCAGATGATTTTTGTGGATTATGAGTAGAAATAATACTCTGTTGCTGCAAACATTAGCAAACTGCCCCTGGTGTGTTGGAAGCTTTTTCTCTGCCCTTTGAAGTGGTAGTGACTAATGGTGTACAGCATCCAAATGTTGGAATGAGAGGCTTCCTTACAGCAAAGTGTTTCTAGTTCTGAGGAAAAGAGCAAAACAAACTTCATGATGTCAATGAAGTCACAGGTACTTAGTGATATTGCTGTAATTTTCTGTTTCTTCTTTACCCTTAAAATACAGTTAGAAGGAAAGATATTTCAAGGAAGATGTTTTCTTACTGGAGAACTTGTCAGGAGCTCTAAATTCAAAGTAATGTTCTCTCTTTATTAATGCTTTTTTACTTGCTTGAAGTAATTACACTAGGGAAAGAAATTGGTTAAGTAGTTTGTTTCCAGGTCAGTGTGCTGCTGATTTCAATATTATCCCTGAAAGAATAGCTACAAGTGGTACAGTATAGTAGGTTTTTTTTCAGCCTGGTCAGATTGTAGAACATTTTAAAAGTAATAATTTTTTTACTTAATTAACCACCATTTCATTACAGCACTAGATCCTACAAATGCCCTCAGAAATACTTTGTTTGACTGTGAAAATGAGGTCATGTAAAAATTCCATGTCCGAATGTGGTAAACAATCAAGTTGCAGGGACATCTAGATGAGAAACAAAATCCCTGAAACTCAGCTGAAATAGAAATAATGCTTGTAGCTTTTCTAGTGTTTATTTATTTGGAAGACAGACTGAAGGGAAGATACAAAGGTTACTCCTCTTAATATCCTGGGCAACTGGATAAGTTATTTTTTTTATTCAGCATTTTTCCAGAAATTTAAAAGGTGGTTTCTTTAACTGTCTTGTTTTTCGTGGTCTAGAAGGTTTGTAATTTGCATTAGCCTCTCATGTAAAAAGTAAACATCACCTTTCAAAACAAAATGTTCAGACAGTGACATGCTTACTCTTAGAAAGGAAATGAATTCTTTTTCTAACCAGTTTTATCACTGGCGGGGATATTTTAAAATCGTAGTAAATTTCCTTTGCCAAAATACAACAGGTCCGTTTTCTGCTATATGAGTTTTGTATAGATAAATTTTAAAAAATATGTATTAGTATTTTTTCAAAATACTTGGTTCTGCTTCATGATTTTGGTATTCAAATTGTTTCTCTTCATGGGGACTACATGGGGGCGTTGTCTTTGTTAAATATGCCTGTTGTGGAAGGAGTAGATTTTGTTGGTTTTGTTTGTTCTGAATCTGGCATAATTAATTTGAGAAATTACTTTGCTCACCCTCATCTGCTTTATAAATGTTAAGCTGTGATGGTCCTTCCTCACTGATAGGAAAACCATTGCCTCATCTTGAGAAGTATTGATGGGTTGTTCAAATAACTTACTGCTTTAAAAAGAGAAACTTAGTCCACTCCAGTAGCAGCACACACTCATATAAAATGAAAATATTCTTTTTGCTTTATGTAATGTCTGAAGTAGATCCAAAATGTAGATGATTAGCTGAGAATTTTCCCGTTGTTCTGGTTGCATACAAACCCTGCGTGTGTGCATATGTCTGTAAGGAGCAGATGTGGGTCTTTCCTTCTGCCGTTCCTTCCAGATACAGTCTTCTCTGCTGTCCTTACTCTCATCAGCAATGCATTGCAGGCGGCAGCCTATGTCAGCCTCCTGATACCTTTATGCTCTCAAGAATTAGGGTGATGCTTAGCTCTACAAAATTCTCAGGGCAGAGTTTGAGTAGCACATCAGAGCAGCCTTTGTGTGTATTGGGTGAGTAGAAAGGCCCAGTCCACTGGAAGTCGTTTTTGTCCTTAAGAATGAAGCTTGTCTACTTTGTAAATACAGGAGGGTTAGGAAAGCCTTGGACATCCTTTCATATTGAAACGGAAGGGTATTTGACTATTAAATGCTCATAGCAGAAAAGAGATGGCTACACTGAGGCTCTGCCTGGCCAGTAAGGGCTATCTCTGCCACTCCTTACTCATCTGTAGATTTATTTGTAGCTTGGAACAAGGAAAATGGACTAGTTAGAATTTTGTTCCTAACGCTCTAAAAGTATCCTGTGGGGACAGTTAAGTGCTGTTATAGCTCCCAAATCTTTCTAACATCAAAATGGTCTGAAAACTGATTCTAGAGTAAATGTCTACCTGCATAACCCTGAGCGTCTAGTTGAGCTTGTTTTAGTTCGGAATAATGGAATCTCCTTTGATTTGAATTTATGTTCGCCCTCCAACAGAGATCAGATTATCGTTTACTCAAAATCAGATTGAAAGTAGTACTTCCCAGAGGGCATCACTACAGTTATGCAGAGTAGATTCATTTCCTGTACTTTGGTTGCTTTGGAAGTATATAATTCAAGTTGAAATCTGAGCTGGCCACCATACGTGCTAGTGCTTGCTGCCTTCTAGACTAGATGGACAATCATTTTGCCACCTGGAATAACCTTGTTCATAATCACTTTCTCCTGAATTACATGTAGGAGTGGATTGGTTGGACTGTCTTAAGATGACATTTGGTGTAGGAGGATACTGAAGTGTTTCCTGAAGGCCGTGAAACACCTGACATGCATGTGTTGGTCCCATACTTGACTCCTAAACCCTCTAGTTTAAAACTCTGATTTTTTTTTTTTTTCCTCTGAGGTAGTTTGCTCTGTGAACAAAATGATTAATAACTGCGTGTGATAGAACTTAATGTTACTTCTTTGAGTGTCTTCTAGTAGAAAGAACAAAATCTGTTGCAAAGGCCACTGCTCTGAGTATTCGTATTTCCAGTGGCAAGAGTACCGTGGAGTACATATCTGACCAGTTGTCAAGATGTGATTCCCTTTCCAGTTCCCTTCATATTAGAACAATGTAAAACTGTAGCCTGGGGAGTGAGACCCAGGAAATAAACTAAATTATATTAGTAGTGCAGGCCAGAATCTTGTCTCACCCCGAGTCATGGGGGTTTTTGGTCTAGAATAGTCCATGAGCTGCTTGTTTGGGGCTCTGTTACACAGAACACCAGGGACAAGACCTAATAAAAAAAGTACAGTGTTTTTCAAATGAAATAGTGCTACTTACGAGCATGTAATACCTGAACAAACAGGCAGTGAACAGCATATAATTCTGCACATTATGCAGTGGCATTAAATATACATATTAGTAAGGTAGCAGATGCTGTAGTTGCAAAATTGCCACGTAAAATAGCAGTCTTTAGCAGCAGGGTGCTGCTCTATGTGAGACTCCTTCACATGTAATGAATAGCTAATTTCAGCTCAATAGTCCATCAGAGACCAGAGGGGATCGGGGAGGGGTAGAGTGTTCCAGCAGCCCGAACCAGCTGGATGTGCTGAGATGTGATTTTAATGGGGCAACATTTTTGAGCTCTTGAGGGTAAATTCATAAAGAGCAATGCTGTCGTGGTTTAGCTTTAGCTGGCAACTAAGCCCCACACAGCCACAGCCTCCAGCTCACTTGCTCCCTGTCGGGTAGGGAAGAGAATCAGCAGAGTAAAAGTGGGAAAACTCATGATCTGAGGCACAGGCAGTTTAGATAAAGCAAAAGCCAAGCACACAAGCAAATTCATTTACCACTTCACATGGGCAGTCACATGTTCAGCCATCTCCAGGAAAGCAGGGCTAAATCACATGTAGCTGTGACTTGGGAAGACAAACATCATCACTGCAAATGGCTCCTACTTCCTTCTTCCCATCTCTTTGTATGCTGAACATCATGTCATATGGGATGGGATATCCCTGTACCCATAGTGATAGTGGGGATCAGCTGTTCCAGCTGTGTCCCTTCACAGCTCCTTGTGCTCCTCAGCATCCTCGCTGGTGTGGTGGGGTGAGGAGCAGAAAAGGCCTTGACCCTGTGTAAGCACTGCTCAGCCACAGGTAGAACATCCCTGTGTTATCAATCCTGTTTCCAGTGCAAATCCAAAATAATAGCCTGTGCTAGCTCAGTTCTCTTAGGAAAATTAACACTGCCAAAACCAGCAGAGATGCTTATCTGTATTCAGATTGAGGAATCGTTGTGGCAAAGGGAGAAGTGGGCGTGTGAAGTGCCTATTGCAGGGATGAGATGGTGATTGGTTTGGGTGACTCATCAGGGATGGTAGATGTCTTCTTGTCTTCTCCTTCTTTTCATGTGTGCAACCAGCAGATCAACTGAAACCAGCAAACACATACGTGAGAATTCACACTGAGGAGGTGAGCAATGAATTCCCTCATTCCTCTTTCAGAGCATGTGAGAATGCTTTTTGATCCGATTAATGTAGGTCACAGATTGGAAGCAGCTAGAACTTGCACATCTCATGAGCATTGTCTTGTGAGGGGTAAGAACTACGAGTTTTCTTGCTGAGCAAGCAGAGGCTAACAAGCTAGGTATTCCAGGTTCATTGCTGACATTGTTACCTGTTTTTAAAGTATTTTTAAAACAGTCAGTCTAATGTTCAAATATTAGGTAGGAAGCTGACCCCATTTAACCTCGAAACATCAACATAGCTTGTTAGGACCAAGCTAGGTCTGTGAATCTTAGTTCAAAAAAGTTTAAATTAAAAAAAAGTTGAGCTTTTAAGACTTGCTTGGAGAATTCATGAAGGGAGGAGATACCATATAGGGCATATGGCACAGTGTCTTACCCAGAGATTCCGACCATTGAGAGAAAAGACAGATTTCTAAGGAAGTTACTGATGATGCTTGTAGCTCCTGATTTCAGTCTCGCTCCTTATCAGAGGGGGAATCCTCCTATTTGACTAAGTAAACAGGAAAAGCCAGATGTAGGGAATAATAATCCTTGCTATGTAGTCTGTCATGGTATAGTGAATGATCTGTTTTAACCATTTCTCAACAGATAAAATAACCTAAATCATAGTTGACTTTCTGGAAGCGTAGTTAAACAGTTCTTTTCTCTCCCATTTGTCTGAAGAGGGTATGGATGGGCTTGTTTTGGGCATCATTATAATTTTAAAATCTGGACAATTCTGACACAGTACCCAGTTGCCTTCCTCCAGATTACTCTGCTCAGAGAAAGCGGGGGACATTCACAGAAAGGGATGGGGGTGTTGTTGCAAGGGACAAGATGAGAGCATTCTTTCTAGGTACTTGAAATTTCTTTTGAACCATGTCAAGGATGAAGAAAATAAATCTATCTGCTTTTATGTAAGGAGCCTGACTTTTGAAGTGTTTGAGTTTTATTTGCTAAAACTGAGATGCTGACACAGTTAAGCCAAGTTTTCAGTTGTGTTATGTTTCTTTGTCACTGTAAGGCTAGATACTGAATTTAAGTATTTTTACTATAATTGTCTCTCTTATTGCAACAGAGAACTACTTCAAATAGTAGTAAATCTCTCAATCCAAATATATTGAGCAACACTAAAAACTAATTCATAAGTAGTCTTGTCAGTGTCTTGCTATTTAAATGCAATGTGACAATACAGCCTTAGGTAGGTGACAGTGATGTTGTGTAATAATCCAATACTTCACTGAATTTAATTGTACTTTAGTGTAAGCTAGAAAACAATCTTAAATTTAGTAATAATATCAACAGCTGATGTTAGAGGCCTGATTCCTGTTCAGCTTTTCTGACACTCTCTGTCTTTACTTGCATCTGTTTCACAGTCCAAATAGACGTGATTTTCTTCAAGAGCTTGGAATGGTCTTCCTTTTTTTCCCGCTCCCAATTATATTTAGGTGTAGGTTATGATAGAAGTTAAGAGCGTAGTCGGAGAGCCTTTCATTATCGCAAAAAGTGGCCCTGTAGGCATGAGACTTGCATCTAAAAGGATATTTAGTACCCCTACAAGAGCAGTGTCTAGTTTGAGATAAGTAAAATCAACACACAACATTGAGTCACAAAATTATTCAGCAGTGTTCTTGGTCTTACGGTTTGTGTTTCATGTTCATCAGCAAGTCCAACTCTTCACTAACTCAGTAGGCAACCAAAGCTAACAAAATGAGGCATTAACCACACCTCCAGCAGTACACCACCTGCCAGTTTATCACAAATGCAAATACTTGTGGTATAGATAGGTTATCAGAAGCAGAAGCCCAGGAAAAAATTAACACTGGGGGAAAGCAGAGGTCTCATGAAAGCAGCTTGTTGCTTGGATTACTGGTAGAGAAACTTGCCATCCTTTCTGTCGCTCTGTTTTTATGTCTCCCTGCATTGCATTACAAAAGTGAAATAAATTGTAGTAGTGGTGTAATTGTTTTGTTTTTCTCTGTCAAAAGGTAGTTGTGAGGTGTTCGTTGGCTTGTCAGTGAAGGTTAGAAAAGTTATGTGTTACCAGACATGCTTTTTTGTTTGTGTCAGTCTGATAGTTTATGTACTATAAAAGCTGATCTTTAGGCTGAAATACAATATGCAGAATTTCAGTAATTTGCTTAATAAACGAAAAATTAAGTATTATTTTGCTGTATAAATTTGTCTTCCTTTCTTGGATTGTTTTAATTTATCATGGAAGTTTTGCTTCTTTGTTTGTGCAGTTCTTTTCTTCTTCATCATCCCCCTTATTTTCCAAACTTTTCACTGTCCCCTTGTTGGTGCCTGGAAAGGTTTATGGGTGTGAGGCATGAATTAGAAAAAAAAAGTTTTATGTTGTATTTTATTGTTAAACCCTGTGCATGTTAAGGGAGGCTTGAATAGCTTGTTACATGCTGATGTACTGTCTAGAACATTTGATTAGAAATTAGATTACATCGGAACAAATGTAACTTTTTAAACTTCCGAGGGCTGCAGGTTAGAGTTAAATATTACTAAAAACTTACTGGCTTTTGAAAAGAAGAATGGTGTGCCTTGCTAGTTCAAGGAGAAGTAGTGTGTGGCTTTAGAGGAAGGGGTGGTCTTCTCAATTTTCTCTTAAAGAAAATTGACTTTCTTAAAGAAAATTGCATACACACAAAATTGTTGGTGCCTTTGGAAATCCATTTTTCTTACATGAAACCAATTCATTCTCTGTCCAATGTGTGTAGAAAGGTGGTGCATGTCTGTATGGAGGAATGCTGCTATGGCAGGACTTGCCAGCTTTGGCAATAGGGTGCACTTCCCGTGGCTACTGTATTTTGATTTGATTTTATTGAATAATAATTGAAATGGTGAGAAATGGGTTAGGATCTAACTTAGCAACGGTATGGGAAAACTATGAACCACAAGAACCTGATTTCAAGCGGGATGTCCACTTGTGTGGGTTTAGGCTGTGTGCCAGTGTTATCAAGGATATTCTGGTTTGTAATACAAGTGACCTTTTCTGACCTTTTCTTTAAGACACTTTTATTGTTATTACAGTAGTATTTTTGGGATTCCAGTCCTCATTTGTGACTCTACTGCAGTTGGCCCTGGAGAGCTAGGAAAAAAAATGTTTCCCCCAATGCTGGCTTTAGCCATGGAAGGGTGACTCACTTGAGTTATTGGTGGATTTTTAGACTTCAGTTCTAGAAGTCTTTCAACACTATGGTTTTTGTGGCTCTTTCTCTCTTGCTTTGTTAGGAAATTCTATGTTGTACTTCATTATTTTTGCTGGAATAGTTTGTTATGCCCTGGTGACCAGAGGAAGTTGCTGAAAACATTTCTCTTGTAAAATTTACAGTCCAAAATGAACTGAGCCCTTCCAAAAGTCCTACGTAGCGACTGTTGTTTTCACACTTAAAAGCCCATTTTTCTCTTTTTACCTCTGATTTGATGATGGATAAAATAGCAGTTTAGTGAACAGTGTGACTCCTGCAGAAATTCATAAGCATTTGTTAGAAAAAAAAAAGCAGTGAAACATTGTGAATGTTTTTCGTTGTGAATATTTAGTATACAATTGCAAGAACAGAATCATGGCCACAAAGAAAGAGTTTCACTTACCTTCTGTGACTTTTAGTGCCATTTTTCATTTGGCACAAGTGCAGCATTGAGTTCTTTTTTTTCCCCTCCCCTTTTTAAACAAAAGAAAATTATTTATTCCACAGTTAGTAATGGAAATGGGAGTGGCAGTTTCCTCTTTTAGGCAAAGTATAACATTTCCTGATGGAAGGTCTGTTTAGATTCAAAAGTATATTGGCTTGTGCTTTTGCATAGCCTAGATTTGAACTGTTTGAGTGCTGTCTTAAATTACTCCATCAGTTAAATGTTTTCTGTTGTTGAAGTGACCTAAGTACCTGAGTGCTGCAGGGTGCCTGTGTTTCAGACATCCTCTGCTGGGTTTTCCAAACTATAAGTATGGCTGTGGAAATCCAGACACATTCTTTCCAGGAAGGAGTAAGTTTCTAATATTTTTACAATTTCATCTCAAGTTTACATCAGTGATTTATGTCATCTTCATTTTTAGGATTTTATCTACTTCTGATTAAAAAATACAAGTCTGATTAAGTCCTTACCAAGCAGGTAAGAAATAAAGCGGTTTTTCCTGATGGTAAAGCAGTGAGTCAAGCAGGTTGTAATTTTACAGGTTTTTTCATCTTGCTTTCACACATCTTCTGTTGAGGTTCATGCTGTTCTGTGGCCTATGTTAGTTGAATTCAGTTAGTCCTTGAAAAGCCATGTAGGCAACTGCTGCTAATGCTTTACTAGTTAGGATGAGCCCTAACTTGGGACAGTAGAGTGAAGCTGATAAATCCTGTATAACATAAGCAAAGAACATGCAGTAGCAGCAATAAAGAATGTGGATAGGGCAAAGATGTGGTTGAACTAGCAGAGAGGAATTTTAAAAAAAAAAAAAGTTGTCAGACTGGGTTTGTCCTCCTTCTGCCCCTTTAAAATGAGCAGGTATTGTTGAAGGTTTTCTTCAGTCTCAGGTAATTTAATTTCCATTACTGTCTTTTGGTGGAGACAGGTGATTCGTAGTTGAAGATAAACCTTAACTGTTGACATACAGTACTGAAAACTTCTGCTTTTAGCAATAAAGCTGTAAATAGTAACCTTAAAAAACAATCATATTTTATCTATTTGACAGGCAAGACATCTTCTGAGTTGTTTAAAATAACTGATAGTCTCTGGATATATACTTTTTTGAATGCAGGAGCAGCCTATATCTTGTATGACTTAATGGATATTTTAATGGGAGGTTTAGTCTGCTTAGTTTTGTTGCCCTTACTCATTTACAGTCACTTTCTCATTTGCAATATCTTACTTGTGCTTTAGCAAGCAAGAATAGTTTCTCCCTGCAAATGTGATTAAAATCCAAAGTTGTAGTAAAGGCTAAAATGGTATCACCTAGGGACATCGATACCTTGGGCTATGGGAGGAATCTCTGCTGCTTGGTTCTTGCAGGAAAGATATCAGCATCGCCCCACCACAGCTGGTGTGAATTCCTCCTCAAAAGCTAGTAACAGATATCTTTGCACTGATCCTGTGGAGACTGGTCATAAGCAGTCCTTGTTCTTGGGCACTGTCAGTATATTCTGAGGGTGCAGCTCCTTGCAGACTGTTTGCACAGCCTCCCATCTCAAGTATTTCCTTTTGCAGTAAACACAAGCTTGTGAAGTTTGCCATGAGAGTGAAGGCTTGTTTATCAGAATTTAAATGTAAATTAGTAATCTCTCTTAACCTCTTGCTTCTAGCCTTCATTATGGATAAATGTGAACTCGAGTGTGATGCTGGCCTACATTTATATTGTATTGAAATTTACCTATAAATATTTCAATGTGCGTTAACTAGATGATCTGAACAGCATGGTATGTTAAAAGCTCACACTTCTAGGAACTTTCTTGAGTATTAGTTACCCTTATTACCCTTTTTTTCTCCCCGCCCGTATTTTAAATTTGTTTCCAGTTTTTATTTAGCATCAGAGTAGTTTTGATGACTGTGATTTCACAGTTTTGCTGAAGCAAGCTGCTGTATGGCAATTCCAGGCAGTTTCTCTCACCTCAGGTAGCCCATTAAGTCTTCCTGCAAAGTTTGAGGATTAATATATTCCGTGCATTGTGAATCACAAAATGTTAATTTGCCCACATCCTGCAAAGGTTATGATTTCTTCGCATTCTTGCTTTTGTAAATTGCTATCACATGATCTCTGTGGGTTACATTAGTAGAAAAAATTTCATGTATATAGATAAATCTCCTATCTGGTGGTTTCTCCCAATAAAATGTAATTACCTATCTATCAGCCTTGGGGTTTCCAGACTCCCACTGAGATTTTTTGTTTTGTTTGCTGGTGCTCTCAGGGTATGTGGTACTGAGAAAGGAGCTGTTAAGCTTTTACATAGAGGAGCATAGTTTGTTTTAAACTGATGCCCTTTGAAAACAAAACAACATGGCAAAACTGGGAAACAAAATGAAAACAAAGAACAAACCAACAAAAAGGCTGGATTTGTATACCTGAGAGGTGCTGACCTGCAGCCATGGTTTGCTGGTTTTGTGACTTCACAAGACTATCAGCATTCACAGTCTTAGTGATTCTTGGCACTGTTTAGCCTTCAACTGAAGAGACTTGTCTGCTTCAGCTCTACTTCCGCTTTGTGAGCCATAAGCGTAATTTGCCACATACAAGATCACAGTTTGAGCATCACTGTGCTAGAGGAAAGCTCTGTAACTGCTCTCTGGAAAGCACCATTCTAAATGTATCTCTTTCTTATACCAAGATTTTGTGGCTTACCCTTTGTCTACGAAGCCTAGTGCTATAAACACCTAAAATGGGCTTGATTGTATCGGTATGAAATGAGTTGAAGTACAGACAGCTTTCAGGTTTTGCAGAGATGTGATCTGAGTCTGTGAGCAGTGCTGATGAGATTGCCATTCTTTAGTTTGTATGGTGTTCCTGTGGGGTGGGTTGCAGGTTGTTTAACCACGGGGATAGCAGTGAAACTTTGAGGGACCCTTGAGGCCGTGCTCATTTGGTGCATGTTTTGTTCCAGACAGCATGAGCTGCTGCACTGTGCATCTGTCTTAAACCAGTCCAGATGTGATATAGCTGTTGGGCAGCAGAAGGCATTTTCCTGTGTTATTTGCTGTTTGGACAGCCTTTCCTTCTTTTTAGGGAAGAGCAGTCTGGATGGGTGTGTCCGCAGTCATCCATTCTTGGGCTGCAGTGATAAGTGGCTGATTTTGAGCAGTAGAGATATGATCAATCTTGGCTTGGGGGGTTAGTGGAGGCTTTTGTCTAACAGACATAATTAGCTGACCAGCTGTCAGACTGAAAAGTTTGGGCTGGTAGGTCTGGAAGATCAGTGTTTTTAAGTGCAACTGTTGAACTCTCAGTGTTGGGACAAATAAATCTTGTTGCTCAGGTCACTGCAGCTGCCTCTGTTGCAGTATGCATGTTCTTGGAAGCGTGCCAGCGGTAGTGAACCTTCAAGTTGTCAGTGTCTTGTGTGCATGGACTTCACACTACTCCCGCTGTCTTCCAAACATACCGAAATACCAAATCCTGACTGTTGTCTTTATGAAAGGGAGTTGGGGAATCCAGGTGATTAGTTGTCGCACATCCTCTGTTAGTTTTTCGGTGCAGGGGAGATGCTGATTTTATTTTAGGAGGCAGTGATCTCAAAACATAAGTTTGTCTATACCTTATGCATTGATCAGAAGTAGTAAACATCTTATGTACTGCTCTTGATTTCTTTTCCAACTCCTTAATATCTTTCTACTGGCATGTTTAAGATACGGTGGGTGAATATCTTTCATTTTAAATCAATGTTTTCTCTGGCTTATGAAGAAGCTGTTAAAATTAGCTTCAGACTAAGTGTGGCATGCAAAGTTTTGACTTCATAATAATTTCGAAGTGTGGTGTTGATCTGTTTTTAGAGTGTTCAGATAAATTTCAGACAGAATTGAATGTAGGATGCTACTTTACCATCACAAAGGAAAACCACTTCTAAAAAGACAAAATTTGAATGTGGTAAACATGGTTGAGACTTTTGCTTGTCTTGGGAAAAAAAATGCAACCACTGATGTAAGTATGAAAAAATAACTAATGGGCATGGTTGGAAACTACTTTCCAGAAGCATTTCTGTCTGTTGTTGTTAGGTAGGCAAGATGAAACAGGTGTTTACACTTTACACAGTGATTACGTGTTTGCCAAGTAATACAGAAATCTGAATAAATGCTAGCTGGTAGGCCTGCAAGTTATTTTAGAGATCGCTAGAGACAGAGTACAATTCTGATAACCAATGGAAAGTTATATGTGGGGGAGGTACCTGCCTAGGTCTTGCATGCTGAATTACCCAGCTCCCAGAACAAGCTCTTCCGTTTTTTTCTCCGTGAGTAACTTAATCTGCTGGCCTCTTCTGTGAGAGTAAAACAGCTCGTGTGTGTTCCTGACTGGCAAGCAGCGTGTATACATGGGAAAAGAGTCAGTGGATCAGTGTTAAGGAGAACATTCATTTCCAAATACAGCTGGTAGTATACTTCCTGATTTTAGGAGAACGTGTGCATAGTGGATGAGGCATGGACAATGTTCTCAAAAGGCGCATGACAGAAAGCTAATCAAGAGCACAATTTTTTAAGCTTTTGGTATTACTGTAATCCAGTTCTGACATTTTTATATTTTCTGTAAAGGATAAACAATACCCAGTGGCCATCTGTGGAGGTGTTTCAGTCAAATCCTTCAATTTCAAGTGTAAACTCAGAGTTTTTTGTTGGGTTTTTTTGTTTGTTTGTTTGTTTGGGTTTTTGTTTGTTTGTTTAGCCACTGGAATTACTGGCTGCACACACACACAGAGACACAAACCACACCACCCCCAGCATTTTACATGGCTGCTTCTGGTAGTTCTTGTTCAGTTTGGTCTGTATGTTTTCAAAATGCCTCTGTGGACTTGGGCACATTGAGGATGACACTTTTTACCACTGACATTAGAGATGAATTAAGCTCTTGAGATGTCATTAATGATGCTTATTTGGTGCAGTAACTTTGCTAGTTATCCTGTCTATCACTATCTATAGTGAAACTCACTATTTCAAGATCTGCTTCTGACTTGAGTAACTAAAAGTCTGTCTGCTGCCGCTTCTCCACATGCCACTGTTTTTTCTACTCCTTAGTGTGTTATAGTTTGATCTTGCTTTTGTTTTACTCTAAAGTGTTAATTTTTTTTTTGTTATGACAAGCATATATACTTGTGCTGGCAAATACTACATTGTAATAGTGTGAATTTTCAATTATCAGGTGGCTTTAAAGTCCTAGAATGTTTTTAGTCAACGGATTGGATGTTGTCTAGCAGATTTTGGCAAAAGTTGATTTGTAAAATTCACAGACTTTTAAATGCTTTCTTCCTGATGGCACTTTGGCACAGTCCCCTTCCAAAAGTATGACAGCTGAGAACACTGTTTTATTGGCTGTTAAATAACATTTGAGGTGTGTTTGAAGTGAGTGTCCAACAGAAGCAAAGTAATTTTGTGAAAGAGCCTTATTTTGTACGCTGTCTTAATGCTTCAGCTGCTTTTCAAACCACATTTTTGCAGAGTGCAAAGCCTCTGTGCATTGAACATGTCAGCCGAGCTTGAGTTACTGATCACGTGCTGTTTTGAAAACAGTAAAATATTTCAAACTGCCTCCACTGGAGAAAAAGGTGAAACATGCCTGTTCTATAAACAGCTTCTGTCCTTGTGGACACACACTTTTCTGCCTGCAACTCTTTTGTTGTCTTTAGCTAATAGTGAATGAGCTCTTAAACTAAAAAATGAAACGTCAGTGTTCTTGGAGTTGTTTGGAATGGATAAATATTTCTAGCAAAGGTTCTGTAACTTTGGGTGAAAGAGGAGTTTTCCCTCTGAAGGGAAGTACTTGTTTAGGGTGAGGCCTTGCAGGTTTTAGCTGAAGAGACTTTTTCTTCTCCTTTGGACTTGTTAGTGAAATGTCATTTTCTTCGAGTCCCCCCCACAGGTGATTCCTCTTGTCTTTTTCCAGGAGCATGCAACATCTTGCTTCTTGACAGGATATAAATTACTGCTGGTGAACGCCTTCTAGCAAATCACAGCACATCAGCTTTTTACTTGCTACAGACTTTTCATACTTTGGTTGGAGAGTATTAGATGGTTGGGTTAACAAAACACGAGAGCTGTGTCTTCAGGAGGGGAATAGCTCTCTCTGTTCAGTACTCTGCAGTGTTGAGGGTCAGTGGTGAAGGTGTCCTTTGATTTCTGGTGGGTTACATTGTAACAGCCCTACCAGTGCTTCTGAGCTGAAATTTCCTGAATTGTTTTTTCTGATATGGCTAAAACTTTTTAAAGGTCGTATTTACTAACAACAATTTCTTTCTTTAAAAACGCAAACAGAAAAAGAGGAGGAAAACAGTGTTTCGTAGTTAGGAGGCATGTCGTGATGAGATAGTTGATATAGAGCTTCTACGTCTTTAGTCTGCAAGAGCAGCAGGTGTTTTTGTTTAAATTCTGTGTAAGTTAAGAAGGGTAGGTTAGGTAAAGTGACTGTATTAGTGCTGTCATTGTTTAGACCAGTATGTGTGTTTCTAAATGTTTCTAAATTTTAGTGCTTGTGAATTCTTAATAGGAGCCTCTCAGTGGAGAGGGAGCCATGACCTGTGTTTATATCTGCGCAATGCAGGGATTTAAAGGCAGGCCTGCTCTTAACTCTTGTGTGTTTATGGGACCTTCATGTTTTCCGGAGGATTTTAACTTTTTTGGATGCTTGAACAATGTACTGGCAAATTGAAAGCGGTAGTATTGATAGACTAGCTAGCTGGTCAGTTTTATTGTTATTTTGCACCAGGGTAATAGAAAATCTTTCATTTGGTGTTCTTCTGTACTTAATAGGAGTTCAGATACTTAAAAGGAGTAGGAAAGGGTAGGGTCAGGGCCTTTCACTTGTGTTGAAGTGTTAGACTTTTCCTTAGCTCATGGATTGTAGATGGTTTTTTTTATGTATGCTTCACAGGAAAGTGGAATTAAAAAAATAATCTCCCATGAAGTTTCTTTGGGACCACCAATCCAACAACTTTCACTTACAGGGAATGAACCAGAAATAAATAGAGCTGGTTAAATTTTAAAAAAGCCTTTCTTTTTGAGAGAAGGCACTTAAAGGAACATGCTGTGACTACTTAAAAGCTGAAGAGAAAGACAGAGGCAGGAGCTCATGATGTGAGGGGCACTTCCATTCTTTTTCTCTCAAGAAGGGGTGAGTGGGAGCAAGAATACTGCTTGTGCCTGGGCTTGTTCCACCACTCCCTTTTCTCTCTGTGCTCTTTACACTGACTGCCTCTTCAGCCTTGGCTCATATCTACCTGGGAAACATCCCCTTGCAAGGGGATGCATCAAAATCAGTGTGTGCATATGATCTTCTTCAAGGTAGAGCAAGAATACTGCAGTGATGCTGACTGCATAACCTGCTCTGAAACGTACAGCATAAACAAATGGAAAAAATAAGGGATTTTCCTTTTTGTTTCCTGTAAGATGAAGAGCTTCTTAAAAACTATTTGGGATACAGCACTTTGGATTAGAACTATGTATATATTGTCTCTCGCTCCTCCCCCCCCACCCATGCTTCCTGCAGTACACTTTTTTTGGTATTTCAAGAATATTAGATCAGTTTTTGACATTGGGGGAATGTGGGTTTATATTGTTTCCATTGTAAGTGCTTGTATAACACCTTGTGTCCATCTCAGATTTTGTATGTACTCTCCAAATTTAATGGTGATATGCATATGGAATTCAGTTTCATTGCCCTGTATCTGTGTCTCTGACTTAACGCTTGAGCTGAAATCAATAACATGCTTATGTAAAATTGAAAAGATACCCCTTTATTCTGCTATTCGGCGATAAAGCACTGAGAGCCAAACCTGGGCCTTCCTACTGGGATGACAGGTGGGTTTCCTTTGAATCTTCAGTGTTAGAGATCTTGTGCTCTGTTGACACATGGCATATTTGCTGAAGGAAACATCTTGTCTAGGGTTTCCATGCCTCCTTACAGTACACACAAACCTAGCTCTTCTGCCTTGTGCTTATTATGCTGACTGAAAAACAGGACCATAATGCGGACATCTGGAACAGTGTATAGGTGTCTCATTCAGTACTAAAAATCTGACATCCTGTGTATTGGTAACTACAGCAGTTTCCATGTCCAAAATGCTGCACAAACATAGCTGTTCTACTGGATCACTTGGGTGAAGGTGAGCTTTAGCATGAGCTCAGTGGTGGGAGAGGTGAAAGCAAAGAGGATATGTGACTTGCCAGTGAGTCAGTTGAGACTAGAACCTGACTTCATGCCACTAGAGTGCACTACTTCCTTCTCACTTATTGAGAGAACGCTTTAATTTGCGGGTAGGTTCTGCAGGCTCCCTGGTGGGGGGTTTGGAAAATTGCTGCCAATTTACTGAGTAGCTTCACGGTGGTCTTTATGGGATGCTGCTCTGCTTCTGCAGCTGTCATTTACCAAATAAATATTTCTCTTGCTGTCAAACATCTATGAATATTGTGGTGGAATGGCAGAGGGCTTATAAAAGAATTTTTTACTCTGCTTTTGATTTTATTGGAGATGAAAGAGGTAGGTATGGAAGAAAGGATTAATTGTATTTTTAATTAAAGCAAGTTCTTTGAGATATATCATTTTTCAGAAATAGTCACAGACTTTACTAACAAAACTTTCTTGATAATGAGAGATAATATTTTACATATATCATTAAGTTTTCTTTTTCCCCACACAGGTTTCCACTTGAGTGGCACAGTAACAGAGCCTGCAATGCAATCGGAGCCAGAAACTGTTTGCAATGTAGCTATCAGCTTTGATCGTTGCAAGATTACCTCAGTGACCTGTAGCTGTGGAAACAAGGACATATTTTACTGTGCCCACGTTGTGGCACTCTCTTTATACCGGATCCGCAAGCCAGATCAGGTCAAACTGCATCTTCCCATTTCAGAGACACTCTTTCAAATGAACAGAGACCAGCTACAAAAATTTGTGCAGTATTTGATCACAGTACACCACACAGAAGTTTTGCCAACTGCTCAAAAATTAGCAGATGAAATTCTTTCTCAGAATTCAGAAATCAATCAAGTCCATGGTGAGTTTGATACTTGTTCTTCCTTTTGCTTCGTTTCCTCATAGGTTTTGAGTTTATTTTGTACATTCAGGAGTGTGACCTGCTTAGTTGTCTTCCAAGGTGAATTATTCTGTGATACAGTGGTGTTTACCAAAGGGGATTCTGCTACTGAACCTTCATTTTAAGATGTTTAAAAAATGGTTCTCTCTGGAGTAGGGAAAAGAATTCATAAGCAATGAGCTTGATGTCTGCAGCACTGTTAATAAGTGACCTGCTCTGCTTCATGCTTGTGTTTTCCTGCTAGTGAAAACTGAGTAGTGGTGTTCTTTGTATAGTCATATTGCTGAAATGAACTCTTTTGCCAGCTTACTGGTGGTGTCTTCTTGTTATTTTGTTCTTTGTACTAGTTTTCTGATATTTTGATTGTGGAATTTTGTTTTAATGGCAAAGTGTAAAAGCAAGTAGGTGTTACTGTTCTTTTCATTCATTAAATACACTTCTGTTAACCTTTGGGATTTGGTTTCTGTATGAAGTCAGGACAAACATAAAAACTGTATTTCAATGCTTTTTTCTTGTTAGTGCTGTGGCAGTTACAGCATAGCAAAGGCCTTGATCTTTCTTGCTTTCTCAGCTGCACATGATTTTAATGGTTGTTTTTCTTGCTCTGAACAACTTGAGTTTGTTAAAGGGTGCTGGGTTTGACTTCAGGCTTCGGACATGGCATTTTTATGGACCCTTCTGGACTGAGAGCAGGTAGTTGTGGGTTTGAGGTGACCCAGATAGTTTATTAGAGTCTTGTGTTCCTGTAAAGTCACCTGATAGAAATGTCCTCTCAGGTCACCAGAGCTGTAAGTATAAGGCCAACTTAGGGGGGAAGAATAAGTTACCTAATATCTAAAAATATCTTTTTTTCTTTTTTTTTTTTTTTTTTATTGATAGGAACAGATCTTGTGTTAAATATTTGAGGCATGACCATTATTCAAAGAACTTGTAATACGAACAGAAACAAGGTGCTTGATATTAAGATAAAGAAAACCATGTGTGTGATAGTTACAGTGTAGGCAAGAAAAAACCAAGTTTTTTTGATAACAGTACTCCTCTGCAGCTTAAACTCCTTCCTCATGCTGCTGTGACCCTGACAGGCCTAGAGGGATGATGCTGCATGAGAGTGAATTTCAGGAGCGGTGGTCTTTTTTGGCTTTGGGGGCTATGGGGATATGGCCAGAGGCAAGGCAGTTGCTGTAGTTGTTGAGCCTAATGGTGACAGTGGAAAGGAAGTGAAACGAAAGGAGAGACAGGACATGAAGCAATAGAGAAAGATGCTCAGATGTTACGAGCTGAAGGCATGTATCATATGAGAGTTGTTAACAACCTGAACATTAATGAGCTAATCTGTAAGGAGGAATTAGGGTAAGAGAGAGGCACGGAAGATTCAGACAGTCGAGGGTGATTAGAAAAGGGGAAGGCAGGTGTGGGACATAAAGGATAGGTGGTATAAATGTCTGTATTAGCTATACTATGGCTAATGCAAGAGAAATGACAAGCTGTTACAGACTTGATAAGTGTGAAGTCTGTAATTAAACTAATCATAGACATGTTAGTCTTTGTCAGCTATTTTCTTACTGTCAGAATGTCTCATTGCTCATTGCTGTGTAAAGTATTTTTGGAGAAAGATTTGAGATTTGTATCACTGAAAATAGCAAAAGTTTTTTATTTCATGTTCTGAGTTGATGATCAGTTGCGACATTTCACAATGAATTTGAGTAGGTTAGTTTACAATTATCCATGAAACTGAAATGTTTCTTACATATGTTACTGCCTTCCTAGTAAGTGAGATTGCAGTATGTCTTTATTGACTATCATTATTTTCTAATAAATGCCAAAAGCAAAGGTGGAAAATGCAGGCAGCATAAGAAAATGAACTGCTTATTACCAAAAGAAGCTAGGTTATAGAAGACTTCGTATAGTTTCCTGCTTTTCCTCTCAGACTCACGTAAAACCATGGTCTGAATTTCTTTTTGTGTTCACAATACTAAAAAATTACATAGTTATTTTAAGGAAAAAGTGAGTTCTTCTGCTTACATAGCAAGGAAGTGTTCTTCTGGGATTCATACCGTCATTCTGTTCTTTTGATCTTTAATAAAATCCCTTAGATTAAAAATAATGAAGTTAACAAAAAAAAGTATGAAAAATAACCAAAAGAAATGTTTCTCATTCTAATATCATAGGGTGATGAATGTGAGATCACCATTTACTCTATAATACCTGCTGTGCTGCAGATGTTATGTTTGTAGTGCAGAGCTGTCTTCTAGGCCTGTCTTGCTTTGAGCAGTTTGACCTCATTGAACTGGTGTTTGAAGAGAAATTGTATTAAATTCTACTTGAAGGCACAGGTAAGTAAGAAGAAAAGCTTGGAAGAACTTGCGTATTCAAAGTAGAGGAGACCTGGCACAGAAATACCTGAAACAGCTTTGATTAAGAGAAATTTTGAATCTGGAGTTGGATGAGGAAATTCTCTACACTGTTGCCTAGAGGTGGTTTGATTTCAGTGTTCTTCTATATCAGACTTCATTTCCTTTTTTTTTTTTCTCTGTGGTCACTGTACTAGTTCTAATTTTCCTATCTTTTCAATGATATGCAAAAATGTCAGCTCTTGAATAGTATTTATTTGTATGTTTGAATGATCTGGGGCTTGGAAGAGCTTTGACTGCAGTTATCTTGTCTTCTTCTTTATGAACTGGCTCGTAAGAGAGATGATTAGATTGAAGAACTTCGGTGCTTTCCCTTAACAAAGGGCTTATTGGATAATTGTTCATTTGCTCAGAACTCTGTGTTATGCAGCATCCAGTGACTGTCTTCAGCCACCTTTCAGGAGGCTGGGGGAATTAGTGAAGTGACTTATATTGACACAGGTTTATAATAACCAATCCCTTTGAGTTTCTGCGTGGACACGAATGATGCAGTATCTTTTCTTGCTTCATGACTGAGCCTCACTGCAAGAAGAAATAAGAGGATGTTGTTAGAAGCACAGGAGTGTGTTGGTTAGTCACTAACTTCTTCAGGAGAGACACGTGATTTATTTGGAATCTTTTTCTGTATTTGCCATGCTGTTTTCACTTGGTGGTGATTACAAGAGTGCTCTCCATATTTTTAGAGCACAAAAGCATCTCTTATTTTTGAGAAGATTTGTTGTATTCTGATTTTCTCATGTGACACTGCTACAGCTGTTGATGTTCCTGATGATTTTAAAACTGGAGTTTCATGGTGTGTAATCTGTACTGAAGACAACTGCAGGTATTAATACTGATACCTCCCTGGTGTTTGTGCTACGGAACTGTTGGCTTCCAGTTGGGTTTTTATTTGGGTATGCTCTCACAAGAAGCTGGATGTAGCTTTGGATTGTGCTTAGCTGAGGCTTTTTTCTTCTCCGTTAATTTTTGCACCTTTGTACAGAGAAAACCGTTGGGTGTGTAGGCTAGGGAGGCCAGTCAGGATGACAACAGGCTGTCAGCTGGATTTGTCATCTTAGATCTTCCTTTTCATAGGTATGAAACTTTCATTTCAATAAATTGTTTGGAAGGCCAGACTGTGTTCATGAGAATTTGTGTAGAAATAGCAAAGTGACTGCAAGATGGGCGGAGGGAGAGAGGGAAGATCTGTTTTCATAGTAATCTCATATTAGCATTGTTTTTTTATTATGTGCGTAGCGAAAATGGATCTGCTGGTTTTGGTAAAAGGATAGCCTGGCAAGCCTTTTTAACTTTTAAGCTGTACTGTTTCTTTTCTTGCATGTTTACTGCTGCTGTTGCAATCTCTGCTCTTGGAGGAACTATATGGATTTCTCTAGACTTCTGCCATTCTCTGATTCCCCAGCTCTCAGGAAGAGTCACTTGCCAGTACAGACCCATATACAGATGAACCCAATTTTAAGAGGGAGGATTTGGGAGAAAGCAGCTGAAGTACATTCATCTTCTGAGAAGGAGAGGCACCTTGTTTCTCTGCTTTTTTCTGCATTTGTCAAGGCAAATGTGGGTACATCTGCAATAAGCATTAATTTGTTATGTATATTAGCAGTGCTGGAGGAGGCATTCAAGAAGGAAACATCTATTAAAAAAGCTTTCAAAGAAAATTTCAGAATATCTAATATTGTTCCTATAACTATTAAGTTCAAAACGGCAACCTGGAGGTACATGTTAATATGTGTTTAGATGTACTTAATGTATTTAACTGAAATGATGGGGATTTTAGTGGAAAATTGCAGGGTAGGGTAGGGCTGTACACCTGAATACAGTGTATTGCTGATCTGCTAGAAAGAGGAATGTGTAGTGTTAAAGAAGATAAATTATTTTTAAAATTATGGAATCTTTCACATGGCCCTGCCTAAACTGCAAAATTGTTGGAGAGTCTAGTTGCAAAAGAAGAATGTAGGAGATGGCAGGTGAATTTCCTTTCAAGAAGAATGAAAGTGGAGTGCTTCAGTGCCTAGTATGAGAATTGTTTGGTGAGCCAGATCTGGGAAGGAAGTAAAAGTAAGAATAGCCAAAACTAGAGAAATTTAAGAAACCCAAGTAAAAGTAAATAAGTAGTAGGACATGGAGAAAAAAAAAAAAAAAAAGAAGGGAAGAAGAAGAAAAAAAGGTTGGTAGCTGCAAAGTAACATGAAAAAATAATCTATGAAACTCATATTTTTAGGAGAGGTTTTTTCAGCTACACAAAACATAAATATAGTGAGGTTTTGTTAAAGGACATGGAAGATAAAAATTAATTAAAATAAAGTATGCTTATCTATACTGGTAAAGTTCTTTTATCTGCCATGCACAAATAAATGTTGAAACTTACTTTTTTGGAACTTACAATGTTTGTGAGATGTGGATTTTAGCAGGAGAGGTTAGATATTGTTAGTAGATAATGTAGCTCATTTTGCTGTAGGTACAGAGGGAACACAGAATTTCTTGAAGTTAAAAACCTTGTTGGGATTTATTAACTTTCCTCAGCAACTTAGCACAGCCTGTCCTGTCTTCACATTTTGTGTTATTATCACTGACAGCTTCGTAGCAGTTGCTGTTTTCCTTTGATGCTATGTGCTGCTGAACAGGTGTTACAGTTCACCTAGGAGTTCTGAAGTTAAGTGACTTATGTCTAAACTTGGAATCATTTGGGGAATCAAAGGCATAATGATATTTTTGAATAATTATTTTAATGATCTTTGGTTTTAATTATATTTAATTTTAGAGTAATTCTGAGCATAGTAAATTTGTAAAATCAATCACAATTCTGTTGTGAATCAGCTTACAGCAGTATGGGTTTCTAGCTGGGTTTCTTTCATTCCCTTCACATAGTACTCAGTCTTGCTTTTTATTTTTATTTGTAATAATTTGTCCGTATCTTCTCCTTAATGCTGCCATGGGATGACATTTAATAAAATGTAACTGATCTACAGTTCATTTGTATACTTAGATTAATGACATTTTTATTAAAAAGTTAAAAAAAAAAACCTGTGTGAATGGCTGCAAGTTAATAACTTGGCATAGTTTTATTTGAAGTCAACTCTTGTGATACTTCAGGAATAAGGATCAGGGAAGCAGTTTGCCTTGTTTTTTCCAAATCTCACTGTTGATCTGCACCTGAGCAGTTGGCAATATAAGAACTTCTTTGTCCATTTTTAGTCAGTGCTCCTTGCTTGTTTCTATATTGTGAAGTTAAGTAAAGCACCACTTCTTGAATGTGGTTGCTCATTGTGAAAGCAGTTGCTATTGAATTGCTGTGTAAATGAACAAACTGTTTATTTTTTTAAATGCTTCTACTTCTTAGGACTTGGGAGTTGATTATATTTAACATTCAACCTACTATGACCCTAAATATAAAAGGCTGCTACCCAGTTTTCAAATATTATTGGGTGTACAGTGTCACAGACAGTTGTGCACAATTTTCCTGCTTTGATTGCTAAGATTGCAGTTTAGTAATTATAGTAAAAGAGCATGAGTAAGTGTATTTGGCTGTATCTATGTACTGGTTATAAATACTTTATTTATTGTATTTTGACTGTATGTACGTGATGTAAAACATATTTCGAAGACCAGTCATGACAGAAGTTTAAAAAGCCAGAGGTTGGAGAGAAGGAGAATAATATGTTAGTTTAGTGTCTATAAACTGACACAGTTTAATTACAGGTTTTAATATTAGTATAATTATACAGTACTTTTCACTTTCATAGTTCAAATGTGAACTTGTTTATCCTCATGACATCTCTCTACAGCACATAAGTAGCACTTATCTGCAGGTTACAGGCGTGAAACAGGATTTAGCCTTGGTACCAAACTGCCCTGCAGAGTTTAAATTCAGGGCTGCCCATGTTCCTCTCTGCAGCCAAACTGTCCCTCTGCCAAAGCCTTGCAGTGCCTGTTGAGGGCCGTGCCGCACCCTGAGCGAAGCTACTGCCTTTGGATTGAACCTTCGGCTCTGCCTGTTCAGTGTTGAGCCTGAGCCATCTTGACAGCTTCTGCTAGGGCTTCTCATAGTCCACACAGCATCTTCCTCCTCTTGCTCGTTCAGATAGTTCCTTACCTGCTCACCCAGTCCTATGTTTTCAGAAGAGAAGTGGTAGTGTAGAAATTCCATCAATGATCTGTTTGAGTGGGAGTGGAAACAGGCTAGATCAATCACCTGACTGTAGGTGAACCTAGTGAACTTGAAAAGTGCCTAGTTGAGAGACATGGAAGAGGGTGGTGTCTTGAGCCCAAAACAAGAATGATGGGCAGCAGAATCTGAGGCTTCTCCAGCAGCATCACTAGAATGCCTGGCTGCTGCCTTGGTGGGAAGGTGGCTGGACTTGTGTCTTATCAGACAGTGTTCCCATGCCTTCCCATGGCTATTGCTGAAGACTTCCGATAGGGTTGAAAGATGAGTGAATTGCAACTGTAGCTGGTGCTGGTTATATGTACACTGAAATTTCTTTAGAATTAAAAATTTTAATCACACTGAATGTAGCCTGTATAAGATGTTGAAAGAAAAAACCTGAATTCAGAGTCAATGTATCTGTATACTGTGCTGAAGAGCATTGTCGGGCTCAGAGCCTTGGCTTGGCATCTTCAGCTTTTGCAGTCTTCTGGCCTAATAGCTTGCAAGTAACAGTAGCATGAGTATAGTGATACTGATCTCCTGGGTCAGATATATTTGGGATCATACTGGCAGAAGTAGCCTTGGTGGGACAACACTGGTGGCCCTGGGTAGCAGGCACACTTGTTTTTGTAGAGGAACCCTGTTTTTAAAGACAACAACTACCCTGTGGTAGCTGTATTGCTTTTCTAACCTTGTAACACAAAATGACAGGTGAGCTTTTGATAAAATGTAAATGGTTGCAGGAGGAATTTTTTTTTTCACCCCCCAAATAGAGAGGCTTAGTTGCGGAATATTGGGCTATTTTTATTTCAGTTTGAAAGTAAACATACCAAGATCATTTAAAGATAAATCTCCATTGAAGTAAGGAACAAATGTAAGTGTATTTTGTATACTGTTGCTTTTATACAGTTCCTCCTCACCCTCTTTGTGTTTTAGAGCAATGAAATATTTAAACAATTTGCAAGGTGATACTGCAAACCTGGGTCTGTGCAACAGCTGCATTGCTTATTCTTGTGTGGCTTGATTTTCCTTTTTATCTTGTTCTTTGCAGCCAAAGACTTAGTATGTATTTCATGTACCTAACAGAATTGAAAGCCCTTTTAAACTAGTACATTAAAAATGGAAGCATTTTCAGAAGTGCAGGGTTTTGATTCCTCGATTTTTTGCTGTTTTGGGCTTGATTCCTGTCTTCTGAGACACTGTTGTGGTTCCTGTGGAAGGCAGGAGAGTTCATTCACACCTGCAAAGACACTATTTCTTATTAATTAAATATGTATGTGTGTATATATACAGCAGTGCAGTGTTCCCAGCTTTAGGCTCTGAAATTGGAGGCAGTTTAAGAAGTTGCTGAGCTGGAACATCTTTTTGTTTACTGTCTCAGCAATTTGTAGATAGGATATGCCTCTGACCCTCTAAATCTTCTGTTTGTATTTTCCTTGGATAAAGAGTTCAGCATTTCCTATGACCACTTAAAAGCTTCACCTCTGTGGCAGAGCGGCAATTGTGAAACAAAGGCTTGAATCAGTAGAATCAATGGGTTTTTTTCTTATACATCTGTAGAGTTGTAGCTATTTTGCTTTTTCAGGTTTTCAGGGTTTCTATTAAAAAACCCAGCTTCTTAGAAATTTACGTAATTTTCCTTCCCTGGCAGTGTTTTTTTTTTCTACAGAGGTAGCATGGACACAGGTTTCAAAGAGAGAGATTGTATAATGTGATTCTGTTTCTAACATCTTCACTTCTGCAAAATGTCACAGAGAGATTATGCAGTTGTGATAAGTCCAGAATAAAAATGGTAAGTCAGCTTAAGTCTCAGCCATGGTTAAAATACCATCACCTGGTATGGTGGTGCCCTACCTTGAGCTGCGTCTCTAGATAAGTACTTTTCAGCCTTTTCAGGTTGAAGACCTTTTAGAAAATGTCCACTGGAGGAGCAGTGTTCTTCAGAAAAATACAGTTTACTAGATGGTGCAAGAACTTGTTTTAGTTAATTTTGTCATCCTTTAAGAGAGGGAAAGTCACTGGTCTGATCTGCAAAAGCTGAGTTACGGCAGTCTGTGGCCAAAGCAGTGCCGGACGTGAATCAAGTCATTTCAGTTGACACTAGGCTAATTCAAGTAGAGTTTCTCTGAACTGACTCTGTGCAGATGACATTGTCTATGTAAAAATGCTTCCTTTGAAAGCAGCATGGTCTTAAATATCTGTAGCTCTTACTTATGATGGAAATGCCTTTCGTGCTTTAAGACTTTGGATTTGTTTGGGGATTTTTTTTACTCTCTGTTTAGCTTTGCAGAGCCATCACAGCTCAGAGGCATCAAGGTGATGATTCTCCTCATGTTCATCAATAGCAGCGCTCACTAGCAGTCACTTAAACCTGAGCAAGATTGCTGAAGGTACAGGAATTACACAGGTGTTTTGGGGAGAGTGGTTTTAACATCACAGTTGTAGAATATTATTCAAAGTCTTAATTTTCCTTGTAAAATTATTCTAGTGTAGCTGCTGAGATGGGAAGAAAAAAACCCCTGACTTTTATTGTAAAGTTTTGTTAGAGAAGAGAATATTATGTATTTAAATACTTTTTCATAGGCTGTAATTTTTAAGTGCTTAAGACTGCTGAGGAGAAATTTAAGTCTATTTTAAAGACTGTTTAGATTAAAAACAAGGCATCCAAAACAGAAGAAGACAGAAATCCAAAAACCTCTGCAGTAGTCCTCTCCCCTGGACTCAAGAACCTCTCTTCTTCATATAGAACATAATGATTTCTTTTCTTGCTGTTTGCAGGTGCTCCTGACCCAACAGCAGGTGCTAGCATAGATGATGAAAATTGCTGGCATTTGGATGAGGAACAAGTCCAAGAACAGGTTAAACTCTTCCTTTCCCAGGGTGGATACCATGGATCAGGGAAGCAGCTCAATTTGCTTTTTGCAAAGGTGTGTTGAGTACTCTGAACCTTTTTTCTCTCCCCTGTTCTCCAAGCCAGTCTGTACTTGTTTGCATCTTACTCAAAGTTCTAGATTCTACTGTTCTAAAATAACACAAAGCATTGGGAACCCAATGGCAACTTGATAATGAGTTGTACAGCAGTGGACTACAATCTGATGTGTCTTGATCAGTGTAAGGATATGAAGTAACTTTTTAGCATCTACAGCTTTGCTGTTCTCTTCTTCCTTCCCACCCCCAAAATGTCAGAAAACCTTGCAGCAGTTTGTGTAATACACCTGGGGATTGCTTGTGGAAAAATATCTCTGAAGAACTGCAATTGGATACTGAAACTAAAATTTTGTTTAAAATTGGGAAGGCAGACTGTTTTTTCTACTTCATTTCCCATCACACATAAAAGTTGTGTTTCTAACTTAACAGAAGTGGAATATTTAACACTGCAGCATATTATCTGTACTGCGATTTCTTTGCTTTTTTCAAGTTTGTATTAAAAGACTCGTTTCCTAGGTGCGAGAGATGCTAAAAATGAGAGATTCAAATGGAGCTCGCATGTTGACGTTGATAACAGAACAGTTCATGGCTGACCCTCGTCTGTCGCTTTGGAGACAACAAGGAACTACAATGACTGACAAGTATAGGCAGCTCTGGGATGAACTGGGTAAATTCACAGACTCATTTAGGTGTTCATATGTATAATAAAGAAACAACTACATATCTGGAGTTGGGAAAAACTTTTTTGTGGTTCTAGGCAAAGCAGATTAGAGTTTTCTGCAGTTTTCTTTGTTCAGTTAAGTTTGAGTGAAATGGAATTTCTGAGCTACAGCATGAGACAGTTGCAGTTGAAGGAGAAGGAACATGGTGTGAAAGAAGTTCATGTCCAAGTTGTAAGTATTAGAGGATCTAAAAAGAATAAAGCAAAAAGTGGAAATGCAGCTACACAGCTGAGGCAGAATATATAAGCCTCTAGTGCTAAGCTGGAAAGGTTAAGAAAGAAACTGATTCACGATTACAGAAGTCTATTACTGAACAAGAAAGGAGATGAAATAACAGAGAACTAACCATTAATGTTGCTTTACAGGAAAGGTTACCTGATACATGACTTAGTTGTACAATTAAGAGAATAACACAGGCTGAAATGGGAAAGGAATATTTGAACTGGTGAGGTCTGAGGGCACTTGCTGTAAAGTGTTCAGGAACTCACTAATACAGTTTTGAACTACTACGGCAGAAATTTTCAAAATCTGTAAGAATTTTGTCACAGAATCATAAAATGGTTTGGGTTGGGAAGGACCTTAGAGATCATCTAGTTCCAACTCCCCTGCCTTGGGCAGGGACAATTTTCACTAGTCCAGGTTGCTCAGAGCTTCATCAAACCTGGCCTTGAAATGCTGCCAGAGACGGGGCATCCACAGCTTCTCTGGGCAGAGAAGTGCATTACCCTCCTCATAGCAAATAATTTTTTTCCTAACAGGTAATCTAAACCTTCCTCCTTTCAGTGTAAAGCCATTCCCCTTTGTCTGATCACTGCATGCCTTGTAAACAGTCCCTCTTCAGCCTTCCTGTAGGTCCCTTTTAGGTACTGGAAGGTGCTCTAAGGTCTCCCCAGAGCCTTCTCTTCTTCAGGCTGAGTAACCCAAACTCTCTCAGCCTTTCCTTCTATGGCTGGTGCTCCATCCATCTGATCGTCTCTGTGGCCCTCCTCTGGACCTGCTCCAATGGGTCCATGTCCTTCCTGTGCTGGGAGCCCAGAGCTGAATGCAGCACTGCAGGTGGGGTCTCAGCAGAGCAGAGCAGAGGGGCAGAATCCCCTCCCAGGCCCTGCTGGCCGCGCTGCTTTGGATGCAGCCCAGGACACGTTTGGCTCTCTGGGCTGTGAGTGCCCATGGCTGGGTCATGTCCAGCCTCTCACCCACCAGCACCCCCAAGTCCTTCTGGGCAGGGCTGCTCTCAATCCCTCCCAGCCTTAGCCTGCATTGGTTCAGGGTGTTATCTGAAGGGAGAATCAATACAACTTGAATGTGAATGTCAACAGTATTTAAAGATGGAAAGGTGAGAGGAAAGATAGAAAGTAACCACAAGCATTGCTTTCCTAAGTATAAGGGGCTGTAACAAACTAATAACTAATGGATATGCAAGTGTGTGGAAAATAAAAACAACCTGAATTATTTAAAATATAGTGGTAAATCTGATCCGTTTCTCTGAAAGCTAATTCACTGAGTGTATCAGTGAAGGGATTAACGTGTCTGTCTTAGCATTCCAAACCTTGCTTATATCTGTCTTGGAGACTTTCCTAAAGCAAGCTGAAGACACACATGGCCTAAATGGAATTGCTTTGTGATTCATAAAACTTTTGAGTAGAAACCTGTGTTCTCATTCTGGAAAGACATTTCAAGTCTAGACTTAAAGAAGTCTGTTTTGATATGCTCTGGTGCTTATGGCTGTGCCTGACTTACGTGGCAGAAAACATATAAATAAACATTTAATAACAAGCAAATTTTACAGGCGATGTCCTATGAAACATTATGTAAGTAATGCAAAGAAGAGAGCAAATATCATAATGCTCTTAATGTAATTTGAAGGTCCAAAATCAAGCTAAATGAGATCAAATCCAAGTAAAAGTAACATGCTTCATTTAGAAAAGAAGTGTCGAATGCAGAACTTAACTTTTGCACTCTTAGAGGTCAAAGATGACCATGATTGAATCACATACTAACTGAAGGGATAAGATTGGATATAACCTGTATAGCAAAAATATGTTCACTCTAAATGAAGCACTAGGCTAGTAAACAGCTAACTATGTAGTTGAGATTACAGACTTCTATGGTGAAAATCCTTAATACCGTAGAAGACAAAGCTCTGTTAGAGTCTAGAAACAGCTACAAGTGTAACAACCATTTCAATATGCTATTTTTATGATCCTTAGTCTTGTTGGGGAGTAAAAATTTTTGCCAAACAAGGCACATGCCTAGCTGGACATAAATGGAACAATTATATTCCACCGTACTGAAAACTGGAGGGTCTCATGCTTCATTGCTTGTGTGGGTTGAGCTGGTAGGTGGTGGGACAAGCAGAAATGTGTTCTCCATCTGTTACCTGTAGCAGTCTTGCCACATCCTGTCAATAAACCAAAAAGGTTTTGTTAAATTTTTGTAGTGGCTCCTCTTGCGTCATCAGTTTTGTATTAACATCGTTTTCTTGACAGCACTTGTCTGAAGGTAGAGGAGGTAGAATCTATCTGCCTGCAGCATCAAATAACAAATACTTTAGGATTAGTTGAGTTTAGTTTACCTCTGTTTAATCAGAATTCTAGATGTCACTCCAAAAAGCAGCCTTACCACTACCTGAGCTGCTGTATTTGCAGTCTGAGGCAGACCGCATTGTTTCAGTCCTGAACTGCTCTGACTCCTCCTAGGAGTATCAAAATATGTTTATCATGTACCATGGTTTCAGTTGCAAGCACATTTCAATCACATCAGATGGGCAGTAGGCAAAGGGTAGAACTTAACTTGGTTCTTCCATCTCCAGATAGTGTTTGTTTCTAAACTATTTCTTCTTCCCACTGATAGGATTCCTTGGTTCCTTCCACTGGTGTATTACAAGTTCCCTCCAAAATGCTGTTGAGTGAATCTCTCCAGAGTCAGTTCTACCTGATGTGGAGGCTACAAGCTTCTGCAGTGTTTTTGCTAGGATTTTACTTTGCTTGAGTTTCCCTGTTTTCACATAAAACATTGCTTTTTCCATGTGAAACTTGCATCTCAAGAAAATAATGTACAAAAAATTCAAGTCGATTTTCAGGGAGTCCAGAGCTGAAATAGTGGACTGCAGAGGGAAAAGCAGGATGGTCCTGGCAACATATGATCTGTGCTAGTAGAAGTAACTCAGATACTGAGTTTAAAGGAGTCGTGCTATCATTATGTTGCAAAGTAATGTTGGCTTGTTATCTTCTAGGATGTCAGAGAACCGAAATATCAATGGAGGGAGTGAGACACAGGCCTCTATGTTTTGTATTACCTGTTCGGAGTAATCTGGGAGAGGCGTATATGTATGTCTTTTAAAAAAAAATCTTTTAGCTATACTCTCATTTATATCACAAGTAGGTAGCAACTTAATGTAGTTAGGAAGAATTTTAGGGCATAAAAAGTAAGTAAATATAGACTCTGCTTAATAAAGGCTCTCTTGCTTGCTTTGGTATGCTGTCTGCCAACTGCTAGGCATATGGCCACTTTGTCAGTTCCATCTTGGCATAGACTCTTAAGCATACTTAAATAACGAGCTTTGCTCCTTGACTGGGTCATTTAAGCCTTTCATTAGAATTTAAGTGACGTTTCCTGCCTGGCATTAGGTATTGGCAAGGGTACTGGAAGGACACACTGAGCTTTGATCTGAGTTCCTGTTGAAGTTCGTGGTAAATTGCTGATTTCAGTAGGAGTCAGACTGGGATTGAATGTTTGGAGGTGCTGATTTAAAAACAGTAACAGCACCCCTCCCCCCAAAAATAACTGTGAAAAACTTCCTAAACGTAAAACCACGAAAACCTCCGCTCAAGACTCCCCAGTAAAATACTTCAGGTCTAAGTATGAATATAGCAATTTTTTTATTACGAAGTCCTAATTTCCTATGCAATTTACAATTCAGAAGCATCACCATTAATAAAAAAAGCCTTTCACATAGCTATGGAGTTGTTTTTTAAAGCCTCTAGATTGGCAGTTAGAATATAGTAGCTGCCCAGCAGATTCTGTTGTACATCAAGGAATGGGCCATATGCTACTTACGGAATGTCAGAGGTATTGTGTTGGAAAGGTTACAGGTCAGAGCTCTAAGGATTGCTCAGATACTTCTGAAACTAGAAGAATTTGGATGCAGCTTCAGTGCTGCGCTGGTGATCACTTCCGACTTGCCACAGTAATACATGAATTCCACTTTGCAGATTTTAAAGCAGAGTTGGAATTCTTCACATTGCTGTTTAAATGGTATCTTGGTACATAAATTTCAGATGCTGATCTTTTGGTGTTTGACTCGTGGTGACCATGGTTGAGGAGTTTGGGATGTCATAATGATTAATTATCTGAAGCCTCTCGGTTTGCCTTTTAATTAAATTGCATTGGCAAAATGGTTTATGGAAATGGAAATGCACAGTAAATACCTGTTGATGCCTGTTGAGCTGAGATCTCTGATTGGAAGGAAAGGTCAGTTAGCCTTCTTTGTGGTATGGAGGAAAGCAATGGACTGTGTAATCTTAGTAGATGAGTAAGTCATTAGTATTCATCCATGAAAAATTAAGTAAAAGTTGCTTGTACTCATCAAAAATGAAAATACTTCCTTTAAAAAAGGGGGGGAAATTGACTTTGTACCCCAACCCAGGGATCATGATGGCTGTGAGGGTCTGCTTTGGAGTTAAGGGTTGAGCACTGCCAGATGCCAGACACTGGGAAGAGACTGTTTTGTCGGCAAAGGGGATCTGCGAGTTAATTGGTGTTTTCTGCAGGCTTCTGGCTGTGAAATGAAATTGGAAGCCCTTTAGCCACTTGGATGATACAGGACCTGAATACAAATGTCACATGTCACCATCAGGGCCCACTGTGAAACAGTAGTGTTCCCACTCGAACACTGTACCATTACAGATCATTTAAATATGAGGGTTGCATTTAAACTAAAAGCCCTATTTGCTTCTTACTGCAATTCAAAAGTCCTCTTAACAAAAGCTAAGCGACAAATTAAATGAAAAAAGTGTCCACATTTTTAAAGCTGTAATGCAAAACAACTTTTTATTGCTTCTCATATGCCATGAATGAATCATTGTACTTGTCAACCTAAACCAGGCCATAATTGGAGCAGCTACTGTTATCAAAGTAGGGCTGCTCTTGTGACAGCTTAATAAAGCTGAAACTGTTAAATTAAATCCCAGATGCTTAATCTGATGAAAACAGTCAAGTAGAAGAATCTAAGACAAGTATCTACTGCTTGATAGAGTGATGGAGCCCAACACCTTGTCAACACGTAGATTACAGAATCAGAGCTTTTTCTCGTGAACTACTGTTTTCAGTATCTTCATATCATATTGTTTGTTCTTCATGATGAAGAAACGTTGTGCAATTTGCATGTTTCAAAACAAACATTTCTAGTAGATTTCCTCCATTTTGATATTTAAGAGCTCTTGAAGGGGAGGAAAGTTGTTTTAAGTCAAGATTAGTTTCTTGTGAAGTAGAAATATGATGGCAGTGTCAAGTGGAAGAGGTTGTGTCCAGAGAGGTCTTTGGCAAGGCAGGGCAGTGAATTGAACTGGTGAATATGTTCTGGTTGTGCATCATGCTGATCCAGGTCTCTCTTGGTCATCTTATTTTATGATGTTGAGGAGAACTTAAATGGTACTCTCTACATTCAGGTGGGTACCTTCCACATTTTGATGCATAATCCTCTGCTGTCTACCTCAACCGCTGTGGCGCTGTACCCCCTCTTCTTGATCGCGTCCTGCCCTCTCCATGGGGTCTCCCTCCTTCCCCTACCCCTAGTCCTGGCCACTCCTCGAGTTCTCCCTGTTGGTTCCTGTATCCCAACTCCGCCCATGTACCACCCCTGTGCCCTGAAACCGTTTGCCCATGTGCTCTCCCCGCCCCCCTGGTACCTGGGTAAACTGAGGCTCTAAGCCATGTGACTCTCTCTCTCTCTGTCCCTCTCTCTGCCCCTGGGAGCAGCCTGCTACCAGCTCCTCTCCTCTGCCTTTGGGGGCCAGCCCGTGTGCTGGCCCCAGGCTTTGGGGAGTCAGCATGGAATAAAGACCTTTGCAGTGCCATGAGGAGAGCCTTCTCACCTCCTTTGCCATCACTGAAGTTGCAGGCTGGCAGCTGGAGCAGCGGTGCGGGGCGTCCGAGATGGACTGCAGGAGGGCAGAGAATCCCTGCCTTGTCCCAAGGAGCCCCCGCTGCGCTCCCAGGGAAAGCTGCAGCAGCTAAGCAACACCCAGCACTGCAACAAACCACCTATTGGAGTCTAAAGTTTTCAAGTGTAGTAAATGAGTGGTATTGAAATGAGCCTCATTCATGTGACAAAGCTCTTCCCAGTGATATTCCTAGAATCCTTTCTATTATATACTGAATATATCCTAGTATATTGAAAGGGCTATTGCTATAAAGGTATGTCTTTAGTGGAATAACATGACTTTGCTGCAGTAGTTCTGAAAGTCTTAGTAGGTTTTCGCTAGTACTTTGCTCTGTTGTATACCACTTTTTGAAGGTTGGATCAGGCTGATAGTCTGTTTTGGTTTCACACTTACTGGTATTTTGGCCATTTTCTGGATTAGAATGATATCTTTTGTGCTAAAATTTAAGCTAAAGTACCATTTTGTAAGGTCATGTGATACAGAGAAATAGTACAACATACTTCCTGATGGATCATGCCTGGACCTTTATTAGTAATACTTCGTTCCTCATCTAAACATTAATTCTAAATGTTGAGGTTAGGAAAGGAACCATTATAGACTAATTAAGAGAGATTTAATTGCTATTTTGCCGTAAGCAAACTAATGATTAAGTGTTAAATAATGTCTTTTTAAAAATTTTAATTTGGTAACCACTCTGAATTTTTCTGATCAAAAATTTATAGTCATCTCTAGAAAACAGCAAGTTAGATTCTTTTAAGCTTAACTGAATGAAGCTATTTTCCATCTGTATTTCTGTCTCAGGCATTCCTTCCCTTTGCAAGAGACAAACTGGTATAAATGCATCATGCCAGCTGTTTTAAACAGATTATCTGTGCTTAGTGCTTAAGTGGAGGGGGAAAAAAGGCAAAAGCAGCTATGGTTGTTGCAAATATGCCCCTAGAGAAATTCCTTCTTGATGCCCGATTTGATGATTACTCCAGGGCTGCCATGAAAAAGAATTGAAAAAGTTAAGCATTCATTACGGTTTTGGTGCTCTAGTACCATTTTTTCTGGAGCTGCATACTTCATGCAATCCCTTTTTAGGGTCATCCATGTAGTAGAGACATTCACTTTTCCCTGTATTTTACAGTGTTTATAAAACAGTACAGCAAGGCTCTCAGTTTCAAATTTGACTGCCAAGTTTGTATTCATATTGACGTTATATTGAATATCCCCACTTGAAATTGCATTATGTATTGCCTTAAAGCTAAAGAAAGTACTCATGCCCTGCACCTGTAGAAAATAAAGTTAACTTCAGATTTCTAAGTATAGATTAGTCAGTTACACATAGGGTATTTCTTCCCTCGAAATGAAAACTGTAGGAAGCCCTGTGTTTGAGAGGAGGTTGGATGCACCATTTCCCTTGGTCTTTCATTGTGGCACTTTGTGGGTAGAGTGCCACATATTCTTAACACATATTCGTGTCTTAAACTGTGTGATATGCAGTAGGCTGTCTTTGCTTAAGTAGTGGTTACATTAATATTGTTTAGTCTCAGGTGTCGTACCTGAGGGTCTCGTGTACCCTCAGTTCATGCACTTAAGGTTACACCTGCTTTTTCACAGTACAAGCTGTTAATTTATGTCAGTGTCTCTGAATGATTTGTGTTGTTGGGAGGTGCTAAATTAACAGTAGGTCAGAGTTAGCATCACAAGATAGTTTTACTGTTCTAAGACCTGAGTTATGGATGACAACTTAAATTGCTGTCATGGCCCTACAGTGTCTTGGTTGATGCCATCACCTTCCTTTCCTCAGTGAATGATGCCAAGCTGCTGTTCTGCAAAGATGGATTTCGTCTACCTTCTCTGAGGATCATTTCCTTCTTCCTCCATTACTGACATTGCTGTAATAGTATTTGAAATGAGGGGGTGTGTGAGGCCAGAGTGTGACAGTAATTTTTTTTTTTTAGGTAATTTCACAGAATATTCTGAGTTGGAAGGGACCCAGAAAGATCACTGAACCCATCTCATAAGTGAATGGCCCATATGGGGATCAAACCCACAACCTTGTGTTATTAGCACCATGCTCTAACCAACTGAGATAATCCTATGGCATTTATCAGATTTCAGAAATAATGGTCACAGTAATTACCTTTAGTGTGTAAGCATAGCTTGAGGGGTTTATTTTTAATGCTATACAGAAAGTTGCGTTTCCATTCTGTTCAGTTGGATGGAAAGTGCTCCAGATTCTTTGTAAGTACTCACATTAAAGTAGTTGTTGTTTTTATTCCTGTGATGTTGAACTGATTTGATTATAAATGTCCTGAGAAATGTTGTGTATTAAAGCTGGTGCACAACTCATTGCAGCCCTAGCTGTGGAATCATGTCTGCCAAGATTAAGGGTGGAGATACTTAGTGTTATTTTTTCCTTTCTCTCACTCTTTATTTTTCATACTTCAGTAACTTTAGGCTGCCATTTAATTTTCCAGTGCCAATTCTAGTAAATACTAGAGCTAAAGAGAAGTGGTAGATTAATGGGGAAGAATTACTGAATCTTCACTAATTTCTTTGAGCTTTACCTGTGGGTCAGCTATCTAGCCTTGCACTGTTTTCCATTTTTCTGTCTTGAATGAATGCTGGGAAAAAACGTCAAAAATTGGAAGTGAGAGGTGCAAGAATTTCAATCTGCTAGGGTATGTCAAATCAAGACAAAGGAAGTCCTTTTAATTTAAGATAACTATTACATAGACTAAAAATTTCATAGGGAAGACAGTTCTTCTAAACCCACAAAAGGTAGCTGCAAATTGTAATTGGAGCTGGAGAAGTTTAACAAGAAAACTAGAAATAACATTAGAATTTTGAATAGTGGTAGGCAGCCAGGTGCTGTGATAGATTCTTCTATTAGAAGTTGTAATTAAAGTATAATGTGTTTGTAAAAATTCAGCAATCATGTTTGGACTGGAAGATAAAAGTGACTTGGGAAACGATAGTGTAGGAAGGAATTCTGACTAGACAATCAGAACATATTCCTCTGGTCAGTTACAGTGCATTATTTACATTCTGTGAACATAGTTGTGGCAATTGGAATTCCCAGTATGCAAGGGAGTATTTGCACTTCATCTTTTTTTTTTTTTTTTAAGGAGAGGTATTTTCATCCCTCTCTTATATTAATAGCTTGTTTTGTTGGACAGACATCTCCTCTTTTGCCTCTTCTTAAAAAAATTAACTGAGAGAGGAATTAATTAATCTTAAGAATAAATTTACACAGAGGTAGCTTAATGCATTCGTAGTTAGTAGTCACATTAACTTTTCTTCTGAAAATTCTTGAAGTCTATGAAGATTGTCTGTGACTACTGAGAGTATATTGCTAGTTAAAGTAATTGGTAAAATATCTGATACATATTTTGGGCAGGAGCATACTTTGTGTTCACCACCTAGTTGTAAATATTGGCAACTAGTTAAAATTGTGAAGAATTATATTAAGACAAGGGAGTATTTTTTACTATTTGTGTTATTAGCAGTGCTTTTGCCTTCAGTTGATTGATTGTAAACGAATGATTAAATAGTTTTCTAAATATGAGGGAAGTTAATCAGTGAGGTTCATTTGCAGGTTCTTTATACTTCCCTTTAGCTTTTATAATAGCCCATGCCTTGCTGCAGAGGTTATGTTATGCATATACTATAGATGCATAAAGGGCTATCTAAAGAACATGTGACTGATCCTGAGTGTTCTCTTGGGGTGATCACAGTTGACTGACACACTGTAAACTGTACCTCTCAAGCAAATTCCTCTTCTTACATGGAGCCCTTTGGTTGAAGGGCAGAGTGTCTGCAAAGATGAAGGCCTTTTTAAAACATTTAAAAGGTCGTAACCCAGCCCAACAGGCTCATGCAAAATGTCAGAAGTGTGTGGTTAGTTCCTTATTCCGTTGTGCTAAAAGTGAGAAAGCAGAGATTTGTGACACAGAGATTAAAACATGTGGTTGCTGATAGCTTAGAATAAAATCTCTATATGTAAATACCTGTTTCAGCCAGATACATGTGTGCCTTTAACCCTTGGAGCAGCAGCAGGCAGCAAGAAAGGAAAATTAAGGAATTAGGTGTTTTATTTTGTCTCTGTTCTACACTTCCACTGTCTGAAATGCATGCTTGGAGGTTAGTCTGCAGAAGGGCAGTGATTCCCTCGTGCCATCGGTGCTGCAGGTAATCTATTGCATTAATCAGCCAGCTACTGTGAAATGCATGAGGAGTGATTATACTACCATACACAGTACGATCAGTATGAAGCGCTTGTCAAGACCGATACATCAAAGTTTAATTCAGTAATAGAATTAATTAGAGCAAAATGAAACATTCTGTTCTTCAAGAAACATAGCACCCATAGAAAGCCTTTTTTTTTACTGAAGGCTGAACAGAGAAACCAGAATGCATTAAGGGGTTGTTATGAATAAAATTGCAACTTGGGTGCAACTGAGTGCTGGGAGTAGTTTTCCTTGATGTTCTAACTGAAGGGGGAACAGTCCTGAAGTGCTTTGCCTTTCTTTACTGTTCTATAAAAGCAACTATTTAGTTGTAGCAGTCTCCAGTGGGAGTTTTGATTATGCTTTGTCCTAGTGGAGATCTCTCCATGCCTGGAGAAGGGCAGCAGCTTTGCCAGTTGTTCTGAAGGCACTTGTCCTTCTCATTCAGAAGCAATAAACCACACAGTACTTTCTTTCAGGTTTCCAAGTGGTTGTCCCAGTGAAAGTGGGTATGTGTTTAAAATACAGATGTAAACCACTTTAAACTCATTTGCTAACACTTCTACTTCAAAGTGTTCATAGGCTCTGTCTGCTAGTATTGTTTTTGTGCTGGCACTTTCAGTGCTGGAAAATTACGCTTTTGTGATAGAATTGATCAGTCTCAAGTGTGGCACAGTGACAAGTGTGCAGCAAGTATTGAAGCTGTTTTGTCTGTTGTGCAAAGGGAATGATCTTGATTACCTGGCTCCATTTTCTTTGAAATGGTCAAATGCTACTCTTGTAGCTTATTTTTTAAGATAAAGTTGTGCATTAATGGAAAGGGCAAAGAAATGTTACAGCACTTGTTTCTTGAATATTTTAATTTTGCAAGTGCACTGTTTGATCTAAAGTATATGAAATGTAAAATTCCAAAGCAAAGTCCAAGTCTCAGTTGTTGAGTACATAGGTGTTGTAATGAGGAAATTGTGACCCAAGCTCAGCTGTACAGCAGCCCTGACAATAAATCATGAGGCTTCTAGGAAAAGCAGTGTGTAATCAAACGGATGAACAGAGCTGTGTGCTGGGTCCTCAGTACTGATCAGTGTCCTAGGACCCCCCCTTCCCCCAAAATTGTTTTCCATCACCATCTACCCATTTACTGGGGCAAGAGTAAAATATAATGGGATTTATGAAAAGTGAGTGATGCTTGATTCCTTGGGAGAGTCTATACACATCCCTTGCACTTCTTTTAGCTTCATGGGAACGTGCATACACAGGGTGTGTAGTTGTTCTGCTATTCTGTGTTACATCTACTTTTACAGTGACTTGATGCTCTTAATGCTTTTCAGTTCACATTTTAAATCCTCACCAATGTAAAGGCATGTTGTCCCTATCTGCCCCATACATTCAAAGGTATGGATGTCTCCGGAGAAACACAAAAATACTGATGTTACCTTGCGTTTACAGGGAAGGTCTGCCTGTAAATTTTTCCTTTTATTTTTTTTTTGGTGGTGTGACAAACACTAAAGATGAATGATAACTATGCATTTTCAAAAGGAGGTCTGTCTGAACCAAAGGTCTGTTTTAGCAAAGCTGCTGTTTTTTCAGGTCAAGAGAATAGTGTTGAATCAAAATAGGCAATTCCCCACTGCAGTGTGGCAGCTCTAATACCCTTTCCCTTGTGAAATTAGTATCAAATTGTAGTTGCAACATGTCATATTTTCCAGTTATTTTCTGGGGAAAAATTCTTGTATATTGAATTGTGATTGTTTTGCCACTGTACTGTGAGGAGTTTTGTATTGAAAAGACATAGGTTAGAGTCCAGGGATTTAAATAAGAACTTCAGTTGTGTTTTAGTACGGTGCAGTTTGGGGTGGGAGGAAGATATCTCAGCCTGCTGAGAACCAGTATGGAAAAATATCTGAGGAAAAGGAGACACGAAGGAGAGAGAGCTGTGTTAGAGAGAAAAACACTCTGTAAACAAATACTTTCTCTGGAGTTTTGGTGTCTCTTTTTTAAAAATTATTATTTTTTAATGAGACTTCTGCTCATATTGTAGTTGGCATTGGTGACATCATTAAATGTAATCAAACATGTAAACCTGAGAGTGCTAGGAATGTATTTTGGGTGACTTCTTTGGAGTGTAAACTATTTCCAACAGCAGTTTCTAGGCTGAAGTCACTGGAAATTGATTCCAATACCTTTCTTGCAAATTACAAGTAGCTGTCCTTTGTTTTTTTCCATAGGACTTATATGTATTAAAGGAGGTAAGCATGATCAGCAGTTTCCCCATATGGGAGCCATCAGGCAGGAAATAGGGAATGTCTTGTTTGAGACCAGGGTAGGCCTTCAGGGACATGTGAGGGCTAGCTCGAGGGGCTTCCACTGAGCAGCATCAGAGTGAAATAAGAATATCCTGCAGGCTCGTGCCACTGTCATGTGATAAAGTCTGGGCACAAATGAACATTTTCCTCAGACTTTTCAGCACGAGGAGCTGGGCAGGAATCAGTGATTTGAAAGAACCAGAATGGGGCAGATGTCAGGGTAGGGGGAAGGTGTGGAGGGAGCAGAATTAGTAAGAAATATGAAGGGAGGTAAATGCACACACTTAGGGTGGGGAGGGAGAGAGGAGATAAGGACAAAAAATTACACCCAAAAAAAAAAAATCAACCAAAACCACCTAGAAACCCAAATAGGTTGAAGAGTGTGGGGTCATTGCCATTATACATCCTTCTTCCAGATGGTAGGCTTTGTGGCACTGCAGGAGCGCTTTCTGTTCTCTTTTCTTCTTCTGGTGGAGGAGTTTTGTCTCTCACTCCTCTTTCTGCAGGGAATCAACAGCTGTCAAAGCTGTTTGAGATCTCAGACATGCATGCAGCTTTCTCTGAAGTCATAAGGAGCAGTGTGCAGTTGGGTTCTAGTGAAATTTTAAGTGGTTTCTGAGGGGGTTATTGGAAATACACTTGTTCTTTACATAAAAATAGCCTGGGTTTCAGAGACAATGACTGCTAACAATGTAGTTGGCCTTGATGTGGTTTCCTGCTTGAAACCACAGATGTTTTTAAAGAGTTTTGGTACTTTGAGTTATCTTTGCCCTCTCCTGCCTAAGAGATGTACCACATGTGTAGTGGAGCTTCCTTAGGAGGTTGCTGAATTCTCTTGCTTCTAGTGGTGTTTCTCAAACGTGGGAAAAAAAAGTCCACTTACTCTGTAGGGTCATGGTGTGACACAGTAGTTTGTGTTCTGCCTTGAAATATTGAAGTGATGATTGAAATACTTACCAAATGTGGTTAAGATACTCCATTTTGCTTTTGCTTCAGTCCGAAAACACTGGGAATCTGGTTACAAAGTATTACATTGGCTTTTTTTTTGGTTGGTTGCTTTTTGTAGGTTTTTTTTTCTTTCTTTTTTGTTAGATGCTGAGACATACAGTGCAATGCCCTCAAGTGATACTTGATTTTGAAAATAAATAAGCAAGCCCACAATAACTGTTCACCAAGGCTTTCTCATGTGCTTCATCTTGCATTTTGTTTTGCAGATTGCGAGAGGTGTAGTCATTCCGTTTTGGGCAGTACTGAATCGTTGATGCTTAATAATAAGAACCAGTTGTAATTTGACTCCTTTCGGAGAGTGAAATGTGCTGGCAAGTGTGCCTAAAGAAAATTGTATGATTTGATCTTAAGACAAGTTTTTAAAAATAGTGTTGGCCTTATTCACCCCCATGGGAAGTTTCAGACACTTCCCCAAGCCCAAAACACTTGTTGTACTTTATGTACTGTGCAGTAGTAAACTGCAGTAGTAAACTGCAGTAGTCTCTCTGGTGTTCTGGATAGTAACATACCATATTTTGTTTTGGTTTTCAGATTTTTTGGATATTCCCTTAACACGTCAGTCTTGAATAGCAAGAGACTTAAGCTTAAGAATTAGGCTGTGTTTCCACTGGCTCCTGTGCTGTGGCATGCCTGAGTGACTTTAGGAGTTAGATGTGATGCCCTGTGCCCTGGGTATCCATTTTGCATTTTTAGTTAGCAAAAGAATCCTAGAATGGGAGACTTCTCTTGTCCTATAAGAACTATCTGCATTTTTATTCTTTTTTTTTTCCAGCCTGCCATGAGCACTGCACAGTCTAAGCACATTCTTGCAATCTCTTTTAGTGAGAGTGAATAAGGCACATTCTTAATGAGCAAATGAACTGTTGCTAAACAGTACTTTCAGATGTCTTCATGCTTCTATCAAAGTTCAAGCTGGTGCAGGGACAGCTGATTTAGAGAAGAACCTTTCTATTTGAAAATTGCCACTAGACACCCAGATGCATTTAAGCCTGCTGTGCTATACAGCGTCAGGGAGCAATTTCCAAAGTGATGGTATGTGTGATTCGTCAGCACAAATTAGCTTTCACTTAGGACTCACTAAACAGAAAATGTAAAACAAATTTTCTAGAGTAACCAAATGACTGAAGGTAGTTGCCATAAAAATGTCTTATTCCTGTCAGACTGCACAAAACTAGTGTTTACTGGTTATCTGAGACCCAGCTGTGTTTGGGAATGAGTTACTTGAGTACTTCTGATGGGTTCTGAGTGTGGAAGTATATGTTTACAAAATGCATGTCTTACTAATGTGCTTCTTTGGTTCCCGTAATGTGAAGCTGGAAGATACATATTTCTCATTAATACAAGACAACATTTACTTCTGATACGAAAGTTAAAAGAAAAACTTGGTTAATGTAACTTCTGTAACTTTATGTGAATTCTTTTCTGCCTTTGATGTTCCTGTCTGATGAGCCATTCATTGGGAATTCTGGATTTTTAATACAAAAGGCCTACTAATGCCTTTTAATTGAGAAGGCTGGCTTGGTACCATCTTTTAGCTGCTTCAGATTGGCCACACCACCCCCAAGTGCCTGTGTCAGGAATTCAATCTGCGTGGCGTTAAGCGTAGCTGGGAAGCAAGCAGTGTAGCCTTTGAGTGGAGAAAAAGTATATGCTGTAGAAGTTTGCAATTAGTCATTGGCTGCTGCATTTTTAATAGAAAACATAATTTAGAAATTTTTTTAAAATTAGGTGCTCTGTGGATGTGTATAGTCTTAAATCCCCACTGCAAGTTGGAGCAGAAGTCCAGTTGGCTAAAACAGCTGAAAAAATGGAACAGTGTGGATGTTTGTCCCTGGGAAGATGGAAACCATGGAAACGAGCTGCCCAATTTAACCAATGCTTTGCCTCAGGGTGCAAATGCTAACCAAGGTGAGCCTAAACATATGCACTGACTGCAACGTTTAATATAACCTCTATCTTAAATACTCTAGCCTTGCAGAATTCAGGACTCTTTCCTAGGACAAATAACTTTCTTGTTGAGGACTGACCAACCCAAATCAGTTTTACTGATACTGTCTTTGTGGAAGAACAAATAGGTGGTTTTTTATTGTACTGAGGCTGTAACATTTTCAGAGGAAGTATTTGTGTTTCATTAGGTCTTCTGACTCTTCACTTGGTGTTTCTAAATATTGTTGCTTGAAAATTGGATGTCCTTGAAGTATGTCATGTAAAAGCCTGTTGTTTCTCTGCTTGACTATTATCTAGTATTCTTTCTGGTATTGGGATTTCTATTTTGTTTGCAGTTACAAAGCCTCAATAGCTATTTAAAGAGAGATCTGTTTAAATGACATTAAACGTGTATGTGAGAAACTGAAGCATCTGTCTGTGGGGTGTGCTCTGTATGTGCTGTTTGCATTACCAGGTGTGTGGAGGGTGCAGCTGCAATGCTGCCGTCTTGGGGGAGGTGTCTTTTTGTATTCGGTATCATGCTCTCTAATCTAAAATGTGACTATCAGAAGCTGACAGAAGCTTTATGCAGTCCTCTTCAGACAAAGATGACTACTTTGCTAATAACTAGGCAACGTGCAGGGTATTTTTGCAGGTAAAACTGCTTATAATCCTCAAAACATCAGTGGTGATATATATTGCATATAATTGCAATAAAGTTAAAATTAAGTTTCTTGATAGGTGTCAGATCTGCACTTAGTCAGGTTTCTCATTGTTTCTTTTTCTTGGAACATTACCTCCAAAGGAAAAAACTTGGTTCATTATTAAATTTCACAGCTAGCCAGGGAGGTAAGTTCTTTCAGCAAGTGACTCCTTGCAGTATTTTGCTTGCTCATGATGTTCAGACCAGCCTGGGCAGGGTGTTGATAACACTGACATGGCTTCTGAACATTGATACATGTAGTGCCATGGCAGTAGAGAAGTTTTGCCGTAGGAGTATGTCCATTGAGGATTATGTCACTCCCATGGCTTCAATACCTCAGTTTATTAATAAATAACATCCAGTATTTGTTTATGTTCATGACCAATGAAGTTATGTAAGTGCTTAAAGTTAATGTCACCTCTCAAAAAGAAAAACTACAGATCTTTTATGCAGTTTATTCCTCCTTCATTCTGGCAGCTCTGGATCTAAGGAGAGACACTAGGGATACTTGAGTGCCATATAGTTTCTAGTTTATTTTAGGGGAGTTTGTACATGCTCTTGAATGTCCTTCACCTCTAACAGTTCTCTGTGCAAAGTCCTGTTCACCATCAGCCATGCTGGTTTCTAGATCTCTCTCTGAATGCAGGATGAATGGCACACACTTCGTCTGAGCTCTTGGGTAATAACAGTATGTGAAGTGTCATCTGCGGGCTGCTCAGTGGAGAGGGGGCAAGGCAGACTGCCATCGGCTGGGGCTTGGTGAATAGGCACAAGACAGGAATACTGTGAATGATTCACGTATGAATGAGTAAAAGCTGATGCAGCTTTCTAAACCTGTGAAAATGACAGATTCATCGAACAGGCCACATCGGACGGTGTTCACTCGAGCCATTGAGGCATGCGATCTGCACTGGCAGGACAGCCACTTACAGCACATTATCAGCAGTGACCTATACACCAACTACTGTTACCATGACGACACTGAAAACTTGCTCTTTGACTCTCAGGGGTGGCCCCTCTGGCATGGTAAGTGGCTAAACCGGAAAGATGTTTCCATGACTTGGTGCTTTGTTCATTTTCTATGGCATTATTTTGAGGGGGGAGGTGGTGGGGAGATGGATGAAAAGCCTGGCAAAAAGAACAGAGGCTCCCTTGAAATGTTGGCTCAGAAGTAGTCCTTTAAGTCTCTCTTGCATAGTTTTAAAAACAAAACAAAACAAAAAAAAATTAAACAAAAAAGCCCTTTTGAGTAGCCTAGCAAAACAGGCCATTGCAGTTATGGAAGCCTTGCTAGTCTTCAATTATTTTTTCCTTTATAGAACATGTTCCTACAGCCTGTGCGAGGGTGGATGCATTACGATCTCATGGATACCCACGAGAGGCACTGAGGCTAGCAATAGCTGTTGTTAATACACTGAAGAGGCAGCAGCAGAAACAGCTGGAAATGTTCCGGGCTCAGAAGAAAGGTAAATGTGGGGAAGAGAAGGGCAAAGGGCATGCGAGTTGACGGTAACACCAGGAACTTTGCATGAGGAAACTGGTTTTGAAACGAAGGTGAAAGAGATGACTCTTAACTCTTCAGTCTCGATAGTGCTAATGTCACATTGTGGATGTCAGGGGTTTTCTGTAAACTGTGTTGTGAGCTGTGCAGGGCTCTTAACAGCCTTCTCTGACATAACTGTCATGATAGGGCCTTTATTCCAATCACAGGTTTTGGTTACACAATGAAAATAGTCACCCTATGTAACTTAAAGGTTTTTGAACCAAACTTTGCATTTGGCATGCGAGGTGTTTAATTTTTGTTCTGTGATCTATTATTTTGCTGAGCTTTATATTCTGAAGCGTAAGGCTGAAGCTGATTATGAGGATAACAATGAGGCAAAGTCTGAACTACAAAAATTCATCGAATTTGGCAGTGTGTTCCAAGAGAATATCTTATAATGCTTAAAATTTCAGTTTTTCCAAGTAGAGGGGTATTGAGGTTTTGAGTGGGGTTTTTTTTGATTGTTTGATTGGCTGGGGTTTTTTTGGTTTTGTTTGGGTTTTTTTAATGCTGTTTTTAATAAAGTGTTTTGTGATATTCCACTGAGCACTACCATTGATTTTTTTGAGGGAGTGTTCTCCTTCAGATACAGTTTCTATGTCATGTGATCCTTGCAACCCAAAATAATTCTGCACTGAATCTTTTGAATTCGAAGAGGCAGTGGAAGAAGGGGATGGCTTTGTGGTAGAAGAATGCATGTGGACAAACTGGAATTACTTTCTCAGCTGCTATGCTAATCCTTTCACTCAAAAGTTATTTTAGATCTTCTCTGTTACTCAAAACTGTGTGTATGCATTGTAGTCAAAAATACCAGTGTGAAAGCATACGTGTACATTTTTCAAGTGTGTGTTCAAGTGTTTTCCTAGAAATGAACATTTAGAAGATAAGATATGCACCTAGCTGAAAAAAATTTATCTGCAGTTCCTATGTGCCTCTGTATTTTTTTCCCGCAGAGCCAAGGAATAAGGGTTTTTTTGAACCCTCTTGTTAAGAAGAGAGGTGCCTGTGTTAGTGTGTGTGTTCATACCACTGGCAGGTGTGAGGAGTCTGTTGCAAGTGTGCTGGTTGTAATAGTGCTCCTTTTTGTTCCCAGTTGCTAGTGCAGCGTGTAGACATTCAATACCTCTTTTCTGCTCCTTTCCTTGTGAGCAGTTTCTGTAGCTATCACCTAATATTCTATTATCATTTAAAAAGAGTGCATGAAATGTGATCTGTCCAGCCTTCAAACAAAGTAGTTTGTTGTTCCTCTTGTCACTCACTACTTTTTTTTATTTTTTACTCTCATGGGGAATTTTAAAAAGACTCTTTTTATACCATGAAGTGTGCTAGTCTCTAGTTATGGAGAAAACTGCGGCTATAGCCCAGCTTTAGGCTTTAGTTCAGCAGACACCACATGCTTCTGCTTGGCTTTTATTCATGTGACTGATCTGGTGCCCATGGAGCCACTTGTGTGATTTTAAGTTAAATTTCTCTGACGAGACAATTGAAGCCTTTGGTTGGCATGACGCAAGAGAAGCTCATAAGTAAGCACAACAGAATAAATAGAACAAAGTGAATCAGTAAGAAGTCACTCTGATGAATGCTTCTTGGTAATATTCTTTACTTCTGCCTATTGTCTTCAGTATGTGCTGTTTATTAGAAACACAGTTATTTACTCAGGTTTTTTCACATTACATACCAATGGATTCTTTAAGAAAACCTCTACCATCCTGGCAGTGTGTCTGTGTTTCATTTTATAGTCCCACATATTTAAATAGGAGGAAGTGGTACTTAAAAGTTTAGTGCTTATGGTTACTCAAATATATGATGTGTTGTGAACGTGGGAGAGTGAAGGGAGGCACAAGTTAATGTGTAACAGGCAGAGAAGCGAGCAGCCATAATGGCTTGTATACAAGTTTTAAAGGATCACCAATAATGCCTCTGATCTCATAGTTCAGTTGTGTCTGTGTGTCTAGGAGGAAGAAAACTGGGAGAGTCAAAGGGGAGTTGTTGCTGTATCAGATTTGGGGAATCTTTAATACCTGTTATCACAATCACACTTCCTCCAATTCATTGCACTTAACATTTTTTTCTTTGTTTCTTGTTCTACCCAAGTAATGGGTAGGGGCTGCAGAAAGAATTTGGTGAAGGTATTTGTGGACTGAAATCTTAAAATGACCAAAACCACACTTGATCCTATTAAAAGACAATTTTTTCTTGTATACCTCGTTTAAACACTTGATTCTTTGGGGTTTTTTTTAAGTAACTTTCATCCTGAGTTTAGTGCAGAGAGAGAGGTGCTGGATAAGCTCACAATTTATGAAATTGGAACATATTTTAGAATATTTTCATTTATTTCCGTTCCATCAGAATAACTTAAAGATGTAAAAAGGGTACTGTGTCTTTTTGAGTGAGGAAACAGTTGTAAATATTTTACCAAAAAAGTCTTTGTTGTAATTCTTCAAGCAGACGTTTTTACAGGAGTTCCTAGTAGTTCCAAGGAAGAGATTTCAAAAGACATTGCCATTGAAATTTTTGACCCATAATACATTTTGGTAGTGCTCAAAAAGTTTGGCTTCCATTCTTTCTCTTTTCTTGTTCCTCATTTACATATTCACTAAGGGCAGTGAATTCACCCTGAAAGATACTATTTTCTCTTTCTATGGAGAGGTTACTGGAAATACTTTGAATTCTGTACTGAGAGCATTTTCAGCAGTTTTACTTGTGTAATTGTTTTCATGGGCTAACGTGAGCTCTCTTTCCCTCCCTCTCTCCTCTCTGTGCATTTTTTGCCATAGAACTTCTCCACAGGGGAGCAATCTCAATAACAAATCTTGAAGGCTGGGTGGGACACCCTTTAGACCCCATTGGCACCCTTTTCGGTAGCCTGATGGAAGCCTGCAGGGTGGATGATGACAGCTTCCACGGATTCTCCAATTTCACGGGTAAGACCAAGCAAAGGCAGCAGTCTGGTACATTTCTTCATTTACTGGAGGTATTTTTCTGTATTGCCTTTTTGAATCAGTTTCAAAGCCACTATCTTTATAGTATAAGAACTCATACTTGCATTCCATAGGAAAACAGAAGGGGGAGAAAATGTTAAAAGTAAGAAAGCACTTAAAAATTACCACTTACTCATTCTTGAAAAAAATTCCATATTTCACGTTTGGAATAAAACCCAATACAACTTCATAGCAGCAGTCTTCTCCACATACATTGCACTCTCCTCTTTCTGAGAAATTGCAAGAAATCACAGGATCACAGAGTTGCTAAGTTTGGAATGCACCTCTGGAGATCATCTAGTCCACCTGGTCCGCTTGTAGCAGGGTCACCTAGAGCAGCACATTGCTCAGGTCTGTGTCCATTTGGGTTTTGAATAACTTCAAGAGTGAAGACTGTGCAACCTTCCAGGGCAACTTCCTGCAGTGTTCAACCACCCTCATAGGTAAAAAGTGTTTTCTTATACTCAGATGGAATTTCCTGTATTTCAGTTTGTGCCCATTGCCTCAGGATACCACTGAGAAGAGTCTGGCACTGTCTTCTTTACATTCTCCCATCAGATATTTATACATTTTGGTAAGATCCTCCTGAGCCCTCTCTTTTCCAGGCTAAATAATCCCACCGCTCTCACTCATTACATGAGAGATGCTGCAGTCCCTTAATCATCTTTGTGTTCCCACACTGGATCTACTACAACATGCCCATGTGCTGGGAAGCCCACAACTGGACGCAGCACTCCAGATGTGGGCTCACTAGTGCTCAGCAGATGGGCAAGGTCACCTCCCTCGACCTGCTGGTAGCACTCCTAATACAGCCTTGGATGTTATTGGATTACTTAGCTACAGTGTACATAGTATTCCAAAATAATGACAAAACACTTAAAATTGGTATCATACATAGTCTGGTAGGAGTTGGAAAGTAGTGTTGCTATATCAATACATAATTTAAGATAGAGATAGGATATGTACAGCCATTTCAATTTCAGTATTTGCTCCCCAGGAGTTAGCTTATTCTCAGTCTCTTTCCACCTTTGGGGCAGCTTCTTAACACCACTAGTGTGGACAGAAACTGGATTCATTCATTTACCTGGACCTCTTTTATATACACATCCACAGTCTTCTTGGGGCTTTGCCTTGAACATCCTTTTATTAAATTAGATTTTCTTCAATAAATTTCTACTCTTGTACCCACCAGTTCTGGAAAAGCTTTTAATGAAAAAATTTGGAAATCAGATTCTCTCTCTGTTTTTAGTTTTTTACTAAAAATCCGAAACAACCGCATGAAATAAAAACATTGTTTGTTGAAAAGTAACTTCCTTCTGCACACGCATATGCGATCTTCCGAGTGCATTAAGCCTTTCCGTTTGTTGCAGTTCCCCATCTCCTTACATTTGACAATTACAACTTTTTGTTCCCAAATTAGACTATAAAATGCTACAAGCTGGAATAGCATTTTGTTGTACGTTGTGTCTGTTAAATGCCAAATGAATTGGTAGCACTCTTTAAAGCAGTTTATGGCTTGGCATGTGTGGAATTTGCTTGTAATTGTTACTAAAAGTAGGACTTCTAATGTTAACAATATGCATTTTTATCATAAACACAAGTGTAACAAATTAAAAGCCTGAAAAGAGTGCTAGCAAACAGAGCATGTATTAAAGGTGTGGAGTTCCCAGGCCTATTGTATTTGCACAGTTCTAATAGCTTCAACTGAAATCTATGTAGGTGTATAAACACTTTTCCCTTCCTCTTGCACATCAGAGCTTTAAGGAAATACAGAAATGGGTGGGGGAAAAAATTGGAATGGATCTTGCAATTTTGGCCTCATTAACACAAAGCTGGAGGAACTGCCTTTTTTTAAATTGTGCAGTTTAAAAATGAAAACTTGAGTGGGTTATTTTTACTTGAGTGGGTTGTTTAAAACCAAATTCTTTTTGTGTATTTCTGCTGTGTGGAATTAAATGACATATTTTAGATTGGAGTGTTGTATTTTGAGACTGGCGAATAATTTAAATAATTTTTAAAAATTAATACTCATAGTGGAAGCTTTTGTGTATGTGGCATTGTAGGCAGATTATGGGTTAAAATGGTTTGCTGATGTGTTTTTCTTTCTGTGTCACCCCTTACAGAGAACCTGGGGCAATGCAAATCTCTGGAGTACCAGCACCTGCCTGCACACAAGTTCTTAGAAGAAGGGGAATCTTACTTAACGCTGGCTGTGGAAGTAGCATTGATAGGGCTGGGACAGCAGCGAATAATGCCAGATGGCTTGTATGCACAAGAGAAGGTTTGTCGAAATGAGGAGCAGCTCATTTCTAAGCTACAGGAAATTGAATTGGATGATACTCTGGTGAAGATTTTTCGAAAACAAGCAGTCTTCCTATTAGAAGGTAGCTGAATATAGATGCTAACTGCTTCTCTAAACTGTCTCCACTTACACAAGCACACAAAACCAGTGTTTCCGTAGAAACTGCCTGACATGCTTCAAGTGTTGGTTTTACTTAAAACTCCATGGAAGTTTCTATCAAATCTCTTACAAAAGTTGACATACTTTAGGTGTCTTATGACTGTAGAGATAAGGCATATATTGACCTATAAATATTTTGTTTAAATTTTGGATACATTTCATAAATACATTTGTTGCATGTCATAATCTCAATAACCTGATTATACACTCCAGGCTAAGTATTATGTAATACAGACATCAGTTATCAACAGTTCCTAGGTATCAAAATTAGAAGTATTGCTTGAATTCTGCAAAAGGAGCTATATTGGCAGCTTTATAAGTGTATGAAGATTTTGGCCGCTGTTCCTAAGTGAAGAGCTCAGAAAGTTCACATGTAATTGCTGAGGCAGAAATGTAACATTTTATTTGTGAAAATCAAGAATGCCTTTGAAGTTTATATCATAGGTGGAAATTAAGACATTTGATCGAACTTTGTGGCTTAAGGTCTGGTCTCATGCCTAAGTTCTGATCATGACACACAATTTGTCTCTTGGAATTAGACAGTGTTGAAATAGAATCTGTACACAGAAGTGCATACATTTGCCTTAACTTTTAAAAAGGCTTAACATGTAACACTTAAGCATCATGTTCAGAGAGTGGTGTCATGGGTTCCAAGATTATCTTCCTGGTTTTTGTTCTTTTTGAATGGAAGAAGAAACTTCAGGGGAAAAAATTAGCCAAAGGCATAGTCCAGGTTTTGAGTGAATTCACATGGCTTGAAGGGAGTGTGGTAGTGCCCTAGGTAAGTTGTGAAATTGTTGCTCAGCAGTCAGGTTTTGCTCTCTTTTTGTAACACGTTAGTCTTCTAAAACTTTGTCTTTTATAGAAGAGGTACAATATGATGCTTAGGGTTCCCAGCTCTAAGTCAGTGTTTTTGCCCAGATTTGAAACTGCAGAGAAGCTGCAAGATAGGGAGAGTTTCCATCATGGTGTGACTGTACTGCTGCTTTATGGCCTTTGGACAAGAAAAGCTACTGTCTAGATCTAGCTGTTAACATGAAGGGTTCCTCTGGATTATAAAATCAGTTTGCTGCATCTGTTTACTGGTAAGGATGCTTTATGAGGAAAAGGCAGGATTTCTCTGACACATTCTCTGATAATTTAGTTTACTACTTTGACCACTGAAATTTTTAATGTTTTCTTAGAGTAGGAAAGAATTGATCATAGCATGAAGTCTCCTAATAAAAATGCCTTAAGAATTCCCATTGTGAGCAATGTGCAACGATTGTCTTGCATTAGTGTGAGATGAGGAAACTGGCTTTTCCGCAGTAGTTTCAGTTTACTCCATGTTAGGCAGAAACTGCCTGCTTACATGGAGGAAAAGCTGTGCAGTGATTTAAGGTGCTAATCACACCAATTGTGAGTTTTTAGTTAAAATTCTGTGGATACAATAAAGAAAACTTAATCCAGTATTAAGATGATTTTTCTGCAGTTAATGCAGATTTAGTGCATGCCATATGTAGCTACCATTTGAGTGCATGGGAAAGCAGAATGGAAGACTGTTTTGCAAGAACTGTTCTGATTTTTTTCTTGACTGCTAAGTTAATGGCAGAATATATTTTCATATAAATGCTTTGTCATGTAGTCTTCGTGTCCTGACTGAGTTTCTGACTGGACCACCAACCAGCAATCATACTCATGTATGGCTTCTTTCATTCAAGGAAGGCCTGCTAGTTTTGAATGGCTTTCAACTTCAGTTTAAACGATTATGAGACACACTGTCACCTACTAAATCTTCATTGACATTTCCTTTGCAGTCAGTCCCGCTCTTTAGAAATGCCTGCCTATGGAGCTCAGGATTTTTTCATGCCTAGTGATTTCTATCCTTGCATGTTGTGCTAAAGAACCAGTCAAAAATGTTGCTGAAACAGAAGTAAACTCACACAGCCATCCATCCAGCCATCCATCCATCCATCCATCCATCCATCCATCCATCCTTTCAAGTGTGATGGAGTCTCTGGTAGAAATAGTAGTAGCTTCTGGGACTGCTGGGTGCTATCTGTGCAATAATACTGTCGCGGATCGACACTAATAATCAGGCATGGACGCAGGTTTCATACACACGCCAGGGTCTCGGGCTAACGGGTAAAAAGCTTGGCCCCTCGTTTATTTTCACACTTATATATATATGTACAGACAATCAACAATTGGATGAAGAGGTTAAGCTTCTCCAAATTGATAGCATATAAATTCAGTCTATTACCTTCCTCCGCCTCCGGAGAAGGAATGCAAAACAATTCTAAAATAACAGCTTAGAAAAGATTCGTTACAAAAACATGGGCATTGTTTATCTTACAACTTATGAGAAAGTCCTTCACTGCTAACGCGAACAAAGCATGCAGTGAAAATCAAAGCAACATAATAGTCCAGTAATATTTAATACAAGATTCTTACTCTGTATTTTGCAACATTTAATGCCTGAACCTCTTATTACTGAAATCAGGAAACTGACACAGTTTTCCTCTTAACAAGAATAACAGTGTTAAGTGTGCAGGAAAAACATAGAAATAGGATTCATATGCACTGTGAACATTTGAAGCTCAGCAAGTAAATAGTTACATTTAACTTTGTTGTTGTTGTCGATTATGATACTGCTGTTATAAAGTTGAAACTTGCACTTAACTGAGCGAGAAAAATCCATTGCCCCAATAATAGGTATAGTTTGCACATAAAAAAGTATAATTTTTAAAATAATGTGGGTATAATGGACTAACAGAGCCAGTTTTGGTGCACAATCTGATCTAGTATTCATCATCATCAAATTGTTCAGGTTGGAAAAGACTAATAAGATCTTTGAGTCCAGCCATTAACACAGCCACCGTGTTCACTACTAAACCATGTCTCTAAGTGACGCATCCACACTTTATTTGAACACTTTCAAAGATGGTGATTCCACCACTGCCCTGGGCAGCCTATTCCAATTCCTGGCCACCCTTTCAGTTAAGAGGTTTTTCCCGATACCCAGTCTAAACCTCCCCTGGCACAACCTGATGCCGTTTCTTCTCATCGTATCTCTGGTTGCCTGGGAGAAGAGACAGACCCCAAGCTGGCCACACCCTCCTTTCAGGCAGGTGTAGAGAGTGATAAGGTCTCTCCTGGGCTTCCTTTTCTCCACGCTAAACACCCCCAGCTCCGTCAGCTGCTCCTCACAGGACTTGTGCTCCAGACCCTTCCCCAGCTCTATTGCCCTTCTCTGGACTCACTCCAGCCCTTCAATGTCTTTTTTGGAGTGAGAGCCCAGAACTGGACACAAGATTCAAGGTGTAGCCTCACCAGTGCCAAGTACAGGGGGTCAGTCACTGCCCTGGTTCTGCTGATCCAGGCCAGGATGCCACTGGCCTTCTTGGCCATCTGGGCATGTGCTGGCTCATGTTCAGCGGCTGTTGACTAGCACCCCCAGGTCCTTTTCCACTGAGCAGCTTTCCAGTTACTCTGTCCCCAGCCTGTGCAGCTGTCTGAGGTTGTTATGGCCCAAGGGCAGGACCTGGAACTTGAGTCATGACCAAGTCCAGACCGATAGTTTATTTTAATGCTAATGTCAAGGGAGACATTTGAATGATCTGGTGCTGCTGTGGTGGTTGTTCAGGTAACTTCAATTAAAGATATGCATTTTTTCTACTGTCATTGTTCTTTTTTTCCTGGTGAATTTATGATAAAGCAGTGGCACACTGACAGGGTGCGTGGGTATTGATGTGCATAATTGTGTGGAGGCAAAGCTAGGACTATGACTTTGTACTTTTGCATACCAGGAGTGCTGAATGAGCCCCATGGAGTACTGTAACCATTCTGTCATTTGTATAAGCACTAGTAGTGTGTTTAGTATTGTACAGTTTGCAGTCTGTTTCATTTTCCTAAATAATACATGGTATTTAATATACATGTAACACGTATATATGTGATATGTTATATATTTCACTGAAAATAGCAATGTACTTCACCTTTTGTACAGCAGGCTCTGTCTTTGAATACCACTTCTAGCTGAAGGTGTAGTGAATGCTTCTAAAGATTCGTAAGTTGGGGTTTAGCAGTTTGTAAAGACTGACATTCTGTTTCTCTTTCCTGCAGGTGGACCATATAGTGGCTTAGGTGAAGTCATCCATCGAGAGAGTGTTCCAATGCACACATTTGCCAAGTATCTCTTCACCTCTCTCCTACCTCATGATGCTGAACTGGCATACAAAACTGCACTGAGAGCCATGCGGTACGTTTTCATGAGTTGTGTAGAAAGACCGTGAGTAGTGAATGTGGAAAGGGGGAAAAGGTTTGGTAATCAGGACCGAGTCTCTTTTTCTAAAATATGCGTTCTTCCATTCAAGGAGGTACTATTTTGGTTCTGTCATCTATAAAAGTAAATGGTATCTGTAGTAACTGTATTACAATTTATAAATGTACAATTAGTGTTTATTTAGACTTGTATAACAGGATTTTCTGTTTCGGATACTTCTAGAATCCCACACCCGGGGCACGAGATTTTGTGTTATACAGCCACTTCGGGATTCTCCCACCCATGTGGTTGTGTGTGTATATTGGTATTGGTAATGAAACAAGGAAAGAGTTATTTCACTGTAAATCTCAGCATTGTCTGCTGCTTAATCTGCTCAGCAGGACAATATGTTTCCCTGGCCTTCTTTGTAAATTGACTCTCAACAATAGATTTGAAACCCATGTGGTATGGTCAGAGCCTATACATTTTGTAGTGCGTCATAACATCTTGTCCTCTTCTTGTGAATATTGGGATTTAAATGGAGTATGTCCAATGACAATAAAATGTCTGGTTTTCATCCCATTTGTCTTCAGTAATCAGGAAAAAGATGTTTCTCAGCCAGTGTTCAGTGTGTGCTGTCTCTGTCTCAGGGCAGGTCAGATTGGTAATGATATGTAAGAGAAGTCTTCTGACTTTCAGGGACCTAAATGACCAGTGATGAATCTACTGTCCGCATAGAATGCAGGGAAGAAAGTGGTCTCATCTGAATTGTCTGCTGACTGTCAAGAACCCAGAAGTTGATGGTTGACAAAGAATAGCCACAGCTGAATACTAAGAGCAGTCAAGTCCTAGATTATAAAAAAAACCCTTGAGTTTTCGTGGTCATTATCACCAAGCATGATTGCACAGTGATTGAAGGACATCCTATCCACATGAAGAGTGTTTAGCTTCATCAAACAGGTTGTGTCTGTATGGTTTGGAGGTGTTTGTTCTGGAGCTACTCTCTTGGAAAAGCTAAGTAGGGAGAAAATAGTTCCCCTTTTCAAAGGACTAAATGGGAGGCCATGCGTAAGAACAAAATACAGCTACTGTCAGTTCAGGCCAAAGGTCTGCCTAGCCTGTTGAGTATTTTCCTGCCTCCAAGAGTGTCTAGTAATAGATGTTATGGGAACAGTCTAAAAAATATGAAGAGTGACCTTGCCTACTTTCTGGTTATAATTAGCATTTTAGGAAATAGATTGAGTAGACAAAAGTCCATTACTGATGAACTATTGAGAACATTCAAATGTATTATCAGAAAGCTACCTGGGCCCCTTAAGTTTGCTAGTCTTCTTTTATCTCAAGGTAAGTACATCAATAACTGATTATATCGTAACAGGAAGACAGTACAAAATTTGCTAGGTAGGGGTTTTTTAATTGGTTTTGTTTTGTTTTTTGTTGTTTCTTTGGTTGGTTTGGTTGTGTTTGGTTTGGGTTGGGTTTTTGTAAAAAAGGTTAATTATTTTATAAAACATACTTGTGTCTTGTATTTACTTTCAGTTACTTCCTTGAAGTGTTTCTCAAGGGGTAGTTTATGTGGATTTTTCTTCCTTAAACTAAACTATTGAAATGATCCTCCAAGGGTGGAGTAGTCTTCCATCAGCAGCTTTCCTGAACCTCCAGTGAACATGGCGTCAGTATGCAGTTTCACTTCAGCAGTGATTTGCCCAGAAACCAGTCATAACTAAAAATTTCTCTTTTGGAAGTTTCCTTTCTCAACTAGAAAAACAAGCAAGACACTGAAAGATCCAAATGATGAAATCTCCAGTTAGTCTTGTGTAGCTCCAGCCCTCTTTTGCTATAAAGCTGTCATTTCAACCAAAGAAGTTACTTCTCAAATAGACTGGTAAAAGGAAGAGTTGTCTTTTTGTTTCCATCTGGTAAAATCACAGGAGATGTCAGTGCAATCAGGGCTGTTTTCCGTCCATGGTCATTTTTTCATCACTTTATAAGACAGATGAAAGTTCAGCCCTAGACAGTAATCATTCTTTTTGTAGTTTGATATTTGGCACTCTTCAGAAATGTGGTCTGCTATCTTGAACTATGGTGATGGCAGATTCCGACACTTTCTATTCCATCTCTATCTGCATTCTTCTGCACTTCTTAAATTCTCCTGAAGAAGGATGATTATTCTTTCCATTCACACCAAAGTGTTAGTTCAGTGAATAAGGGACTCCCAATACGAACCAGATGAAAAAGCAATGTAATACTGACTTGAGGGCACAAGAATAAAGCAAATGTGAAGATTGAATGTCTGTCTGATGGCTGAGAGGTTGAATGGGTCAGAAGAGGAAAACTTTAAAACTTGAGCATCTTGTCTTCCATGGGAAGGAGGAAATGGCTGTGGCAAGGACAGAAATCTCATGTGGAAGTTAGTAAAGGTGCTGCATGGAAATCTCTACAGCTGCTCATGCTACATTTTAGCAGTGAAGCATATTTCTTTTTCTCACTTCAACATTTATTAAAGAAGTTAATTTCCCAAGATCCCAGCTAGTTGCTCTTCAGATAAGAATGTTTAGTGTCAGTCTGCATACAAGTCTACATGGGTCAGTTAGCATGGTGGTAGCTCACAAGTAATTAACCACTCTGTATTCAAAAACACAATGCAGTTTTTTGAGACCTGTTTTGGTGTGTGGAACACTTAATATGAAATAAATGGAAACTGAGACCGCAAAGCCTTTCACGCATGCACCTCTGGTCTGCAAGAACCGGGTTTTGCAGTCCTTGATGATCACATCTATGTGCAGTTTTCTGCTTGCAGCACTGAAACCTATGGAGCACAGCCTTGGAGAACGTTGATCTGCAGTGACCTAGTTGACTGCTCACTTGGAATCTGAACTTGAATATTTGGCTTAGTTTGGCTGATCCCTTGTTAGGCCTGAATTTCACCCAGGCTTTGGGAGTCAGACTTTAATGGTGATGTTTAAGCACAAGGTAGCTTTGCTGAAACCTAGCTGAATAATTGATGTTTCAAAGGGGGAAAAAAAGTCAAGAATGCTAAATCTACTTGTGCTTTTCTGGTGTTCCCTAACCTTGCCAAAATTGCGTGAAAGCCACGAATTCACAACAGCATTTCTTTTCACAGCAAAAGAGCACAGAAGCTGGCAGAGAAATTCGAAGTGACAAAAGATTTCTCCAAAACAACCTTTCTTTCATGCTTTTTGTCTGTTTACTGTTACTCATATCCTACTAATCCCTTTCTTCATTAAATAGTTAGGATTTTTTCTATTCATTGAAATTATCTTATAATGCACCTCTGCCACATCACTCTATGCTTGGAAAAAATCAGCTTTAGAGTTTATGTTTATAAAGAGGTGTCTTAGTGGTGCTAGAGAATAGATTTGACTCCATACAAGAAGAAAGGGAAGGCTTCAGGGGTTTTTTTTCATATTTTCATGCACATACATGTGTCTGATAGTTATTTGGGTGCTGTGTTGCATTTTTATATGCCTACCAGTTGCTTTCCCCTACATTCAAAATTACCTTTCTCAGTGAGTTCCTAAATATACTATTTTACTATATTATTATTATACTAATATATCATATGCTTCAGGAATCTAAAAAAAAAACCTGATGGAACTTAAATCCATCTTGCCGTGAAAAAAAATAAATACATGCTCCACAGCTGCTTGCAGAATTAGGTGTTTATTTAAGTATAAGAAATTATAACTTACTTTTAAATGAGCTTATTCTATCACTGAAAACCACAAGGCATTGGATTTTCAATGTTGGGTAGTTGCAGTTTTGTTGACAAAAGAGATGCAACTTCCTTGATCCTCACAGATGACTTCCTTCTAGAAAATCAGTTGCATATGAAAGCTGTTAGAAACAGACTTCAGATACTAAGAGACGTCAAGAAGCTAAGCACTGGAAAAGCTTTTCTTGTGGACTTTGCTTTATTGCTATTTCTTTAACCATTCATATGCTGAATTCTGCTTAATTGTATTGAATAAAAATGCCTGGTTTTGTTCACTCCTGCTTTTTGTAGTGACATTTATAGAGTATCCAGTATACTGTCTGTATCTTGTGTATTGCAAGGGCTACCAGTTGAGTCTTTGCTGTGGACTGTCATTTGGATTGTAGTAGTCAACAACACGTTAATTTAAATTTTTTAAGTATGAATATTCCTTGTTGGACAAGATTGTTGTTGACTGATGAATACTTGATGAGAAAAGGGAGTCTCAGAATAATTTTAGAGGAAACTTCTCTGTCACTGCTGTTTGGGATGCTAATATCAGTTTATGGCACATTATAAAATACTGGTAGGTGAAAGATTCCTGTTGATGTAGGCAAGTTTGGCAAATGGACTTTTGAGATTCCCCAAGAAGAGAAGTGGTTTTCCAGTATTTTTTTTTTCTGAAATTGAAAAAGCATATTTCATAGGCAATACCAAGAATTCTTGCAGCTTTAGTTTAGCTTGTGAGCAGCCATATGTAAGAGTGGTTTAATGAATGAGGGTTTCTTACTTATTGCAGGTTGCTGGTACTGGAATCCACAGCTCCTTCAGGAGACCTGTCCCGCCCTCACCACATTGCATCCGTTGTTCCAAACCGGTATCCCCGCTGGTTCACCCTGAGTCACATTGAATCCCAGCAGTGTGAGCTGGCGTCAACCATGCTAACAGCAGCCAAAGGTACCTTGCTGTCAGTTATGTACTCAGCTAAATGTATGCTTTTAATATTTCATGGGTAAACATAAAACTTGTGTTTAGGAATCCAGATCACACTCTGACACGAGTTTGAAATGAGTACGACAAACTGAACTGGCTTAAACTTGTCATGTAATTTTCTAGCGAAGTAGTTAATTTAGTTAGCTGGTACTAGATGAGCTTGGTATGAGGCTGATGAGACAGCTTTTTGTTCTCCTGACACATGGCATTGACTATGAGACATAGGAGCGGACAAGTCACTTCTAAAATTCACAAATCAGAGTGACTTTTGGCCTTGCACTGCACTAACACCTTCAGACAGTTAGAGGAGTTGGTGCTCCCTTGTATCTTTCATTCATACATGATTTAATTATGGAAGGTTTCTAAAAACGAGGTGTGTATAACTGAAACATCATATTCTTGCATAGCAGTGTCAGGCTCAGTTATAATGGATCTCTGGGTGTTTTGGAAGCTTGTTCTGTTTTGGTGATTCTCTTTACACCTTGCAGGTGATGTTCGGAGACTGGAAACAGTGTTAGAATCCATCCAGAAAAATATCCACTCCTCATCACACATCTTCAAACTTGCCCAGGATGCATTTAAAATAGCAACACTCATGGACAGCTTGCCAGACATAACTCTTCTGAAAGTTTCTCTGGAGCTGGGCCTTCAGGTATTTCCCTCATCTGTTGTTATTATAATAAAAGAAAGAAATTTGATGCAGTGTTGTTGGACGTAGCTTTTAAGCAAAGGAAAGGATACTGTCTTTGGGCTCTGTCTGGACTTGGTTTTAAGTTCTGTTTTCTAATACAAGGCTCAATGTACTGGTAAACACAGACCAAGAATCTGCGCAGCCCCTTTGTGCCATTCAGGCAGAACATGGAGCTGGCATTCGCTGGCTGCACTTTTCGGTTCAGGAGTGAGAGAGGACCAGTGCAGTGGGTTAAGGATTATATGTAGGACTGGCTAGAAAGTAAAATTACTCTGCTTGCCAGAAATGCACTGTATTTTTTGCATGGTCTTCAGGAGTTTCTTCCTCTTCCTTCTCATCCTTTCCCCTATATGAGAACTGGTACATGCTTGTTGAAAGCCAAGGTCAACCATAGTGATCAATTGCTAAGGCAGACCATGTTGACAGCAGCCCTCTCACTTCCATCAAAATCCTCTACTGCACAAGCTGTGGTATAGTCAGATGCATCTGATTGTTCTTGAGGTGTACAAGCACCACCAATCAGTTTTCGGGCTCTGAGGAGAAAGTTCGCAAGCTAGAAGGACACCGCCAAGTAGTATTACCTGACACTTTTGAATCTTAGTGTTTACTCAGTTCATTTCAACAAAAACAAATATCTCCATCCGTCTTCGAGGAATTCTTAAACCAAACATGCGAAGATGAGAAAACCATTTATTACTTTGCTTCAGTAAATAAAGCTCCAAACACTTCTGGGAAAAGGATATTTTCCCAGTTGCTTCTCATGCTGAAGAAAAGTGCTAAAATCTTTAATCAAAAAGCTGACATTCCTGTATGCTCTGTTAGGCTTTCATATTTCCATGGTCACTGTGGAAATCTACTTGTTTCATTTGCCTTGAATATTTACGTGAGAGTCAGAAAAATCCTTACAGTTCACCTGTGTGTCACCTCAGGCTTTCACCAAGTATCATTCAATAGAAACAGCACACTTTGAATATTAATGTATTCCTGGATACTCTTTTGTGGTTGGCAGTGTCATCAGAATGTCTTCAGCGAGGTCTAGTGAAAGTAGTATCACAAACCCATACTTTGTCCTCAATCCCAGGGTTTGGAACTGGAACTGTTGTAGAATTTGCCCACTATTCTGTTCCAAGCTTACCAAAGGTGTTTTAAGAATCTTAGAAGATTTGTTTTCCAGAAGGAAGACACATAGCAGTTTTCTGGTAGTAATTCCTAGCTGTGTAGTTTCCTACACTTTTCCTGCAAGAAACAGTGTCAATACTGTCTCTAGTGGTCTCCAGATGATTCCGCCTTCTTTTCCCCTCAACTTAATTGTAATTAGGTTGTCTGTATTCAGTGTCTAGTACCTGACTATATGTGGCTGGGAATGTCACACGATGATAACCGATATACTTGTGCATAGAGGGACGAGACGTTATGTAATTTAATTTCAGTAATTGGTGATTGATTGTTAGTTTTTGTTATTTGGGAAAAGGCCTTTTTATGGGTAGAATTTTTTCTTCCCTGCAGATAAAACAGTCTCTGTCCTCTGTCCTTGAAGGATCTGCTGTTGGAATTACTCTCTGTAATGCTGTTCAAAAATATCTGAACAGTGTTTTTCAAATCGTTTGACATATCAGCTGTAAAAGAGGTAATGGAGTGGAGAGGGCAAGAGGCTGCTGTTTTCAACTCCAGTATATTTGAGTACCTTGAAATTCCTATCTGTTGATCTGTGGCCTTGGTTTGCAGCATAATTAATTTTTATTTCGTTTGTGTTCTTTTAACAGGTGATGCGGATGACGCTGTCAACACTAAATTGGCGACGGCGGGAAATGGTGAGGTGGTTGGTAACATGTGCGACAGAAGTAGGTATGTTTCTCTTGTCAGCTGCTCTTACAGGGTTTGATCTTCCTTGTCAACACTCAAGTTCTGCAAATGCCTTCCACTTTATGTTCATCTCTAAAATTGCTCTGGTGAGAACACATTATGGTAGTGATTAGTGGGTGTTTTTAGGTACAAAGCAAAGGAGACAGTAGTTGAGTAATGCAGCATGGCTTCTTTCCCCCATAAGCTGGGGGTGCGCATAACCTTTGAGAAGTACCCAGATGCAAATACTCAATACCCAAAATACTCAATACGGAAGTGGGAGAACAGGGCTCTCTCAGGTAGCATATTCTGATTATTTTTGGGCTTTGCCATAGATTTCCTGTGTGTCTTCATGAGGCACTGCATAAACCTTCTGTATTAAGGTTTACCATCTTCAGTGTGAGGATACAGAGTCTGAAAATGAAGATGAGTGCATTACAAGCTGTATAGCTGCTAAAAAAAAGTCAAAAATCAGCAGCAATGCTAATGGGAACAATCTAAGTACCTATGATAATGGAGCCATTTTAATTGTCAGTAAAGGTATTTCTGGAGAGCATGTTTTCTGTTGTATTTCTTCTACGTATAGCTGAGTTGAATTGTACTGCACAGATGCTTCCTGAGTTTCAGAACTTCAGAGGATTGCTGCTGCTTATTCTCTGGATTAGTTAATTCTTTGCTTTACGCTTAGCTGGGAATATATTGTTGTCAAGAGTGGGAAATAGAGCTTGCCTTTGTATGCCCTCAGCCAGAAAATGGTTTGTGTCTGCAAATATTAATGCAGTGCTCTTGTTCTATTGCTTTTATATCTTTGCTAAGATAATTTTTGCTGAGGCTATCTTACAGATATTAGTGCCTGAGTATTATTTTGTGCCGTTGCATCTCAGCAAATAAAATACTGGGTTTAATATTGCTTTAAATTGGTTTACATATTCTAACAGAAGTGTCCCATGAAGAACCTATAATGTCATGCAAAGTACTCTTGAGACTTAGTCAACGCAGTAAAGAATCAATATGATAATGCTAGGAATCTGTTTATTTAAATGAAGATTCGATATTCTCTGCTATTCTGTATTGTTGCTAATGGGTGAAGGGGTGCATGGGAAGCATCAGAATCCTGCAGAGAAAATGAAGACTTCTATGTGTGGTTTAGGTGGGCTCACAAATGGTGTAAACTGCCTCTAGAAATAAGGCACTCCAGTTAAACTATAGGTTCAATTTATGGAACCAGTCAGCCAGTTTTTCCTCCTCCTGCCAAACACACTGGGAATACAGTGGCACTGAGAATATAATATCCAGTAGTTCATGTTGCTTGTTATATTTCCTTACCAGGGATCTTGATGATCATGTACTTAAAAATTTGATTTAAGGTGTGCTTAGTAACTTCTGCTTAGGTATGGCATGGTGTTTTCTTAAGAAAGCCATTGTGCCTATTTTTCATATGTGCTGTGCCTTGAGATTTACAGTGAGAAAAGAGGTTGCAATTGCCCTGGTGTGCAAGGTGAGGGCTGCTTTTGAGTGAGATGATGAGACCAAATGAGCCAGAACGTTTTACCCAAATTGTCTTAAATAATAAATAAAACAGCTCTGCTGTCACAACAGGAGGTTAAAGCTTGTCTTGCAGGCTGTTTTTGTTGTTTTCTGGATTTGTGTGATTGCTGCAGAGTTTGCACAGTAGTCTCGGTTTTAATGTCCTTTTGTAGCCAAGCTATGTGTGAGCCCTTCTTGTTGGGATGTACTGGTAACCGCTTAGACTTTGTGGGAAGTATAGTCTTCTGCTGAACATCTCTATCTGCTGGGTTTTATCAGTTGTGGCTAACCCTTTCTTTCTCTCTCCAGGTGTTTATGCACTGGATAGTATAATGCAAAACTGGTTTACACTTTTCACTCCAACAGAAGCCACTAGTATTGTTGCTACAACAGTGATGTCCAACAGCACCATCGTCCGTCTGCATCTGGACTGCCATCAGCAGGAGAAGCTGGCCGGCAGTGCTAGGACGCTTGCTCTACAGTGTGCCATGAAGGATCCTCAAAACTGTGCCCTCTCTGCACTGACCCTCTGTGAAAAGGACCACATAGCTTTTGAGACCGCTTACCAAATCGTTCTAGATGCTGCTACAACTGGCATGAGCTACTCGCAGCTTTTTACCATAGCACGATACATGGAGCACCGTGGTTACCCCATGCGGGCCTACAAGCTGGCCACTTTGGCCATGACGCATCTCAACCTGAGTTACAATCAGGACACACACCCTGCCATTAATGACGTTCTGTGGGCATGTGTGCTCAGCCAGTCCCTTGGGAAAAATGAGCTAGCAGCTATAATACCTCTGGTGGTCAAAAGTGTCAAGTGTGCAACAGTACTGTCAGACATTTTGCGTAGATGTACTTTGGCCACTCCTGGCGTGGTGGGACTTCATGGAAGGAGGAACTCTGGTAAGCTCATGTCACTGGACAAAGCCCCTTTACGGCAACTCTTGGATGCCACAATCGGAGCCTACATTAATACAACTCATTCACGTCTCACTCACATCAGCCCACGACACTATAGTGAGTTTATAGAGTTCCTCAGCAAGGCACGAGAGACCTTCCTAATGGCTCATGATGGTCACATCCAGTTTACACAGTTTATTGACAACCTAAAACAAATCTACAAAGGCAAAAAGAAACTGATGATGCTGGTTCGTGAACGGTTTGGTTGATGAAAAGGAGTGAATGGGGATTGGGGGGGAGGGGTGGTTTCTTTTTACTTGAGCCTGCCTTTGTATCCTTTTTAACTTAAAGAAACAGAGCCACACCGGTATTATATGTGTATAGTTATATTGAGTTTGCAAACTAAACTTGTCATGTTGTGAAAGTTTGTGTGTTTAATTTTTTTTTTCTTTTTTTCTGTTTTGTATGAGAGAGAGGTTAAAAAAGGTTTGGTTTACACTGAGTATATGTTGTCAAGTGGCAAAAGCCCACATCGCTCTCCTGTTCTTTCTGTATACGTTCACAGCCTCAAAAACAAACATATATTGCAATGGCTTTAAAAACCAAACAAAACACCTCCATCCTGTGATAAGTACCTCGAATGGATTCAGCTTTACTCCTTTGTAATTCATCCTTACATTTCAGCATATTTAAACAAACCAACAAATGAAATACTAATAGTTAAAAGGCTGACCACGTGGCTTTGCAGTGCTGTTCATCCAGAAGCATGGCACACAATGCTTGTGCATGTGGAAACTTAGCGACTGTCAACATACATTCTCAGGGATTTATCAAAAAAACTAAAAAAAGAATGAGAGCATTTATTGTACTGTATATATATTATAGTATATGTCTGAATATTGAAAAATATAACATTAACTAATTTATAAAAAAATCTATGTAATGCAAAATACTTGAAGCTGCAGTAGCTTGGTTTTAAACAAAAAAAAAGAAACCCTATCAGAAGGACTAAAGTGCGCCTTGCTTCAGGGTTGGCTCGGGTGGTGAACTATATGCTGGGCATCTATGCAGAGCCACCTTTTGGATTGCATGGTTGGACTGATACCTATTGGGGAAAATTTTATATATATATATTTATACAACCTGTGTATACATATATATGTATGCACACATACACACATGCTTGTAACAGGCACTATAGTAAAGAGGGACAACAAAAAATACACAGCCAGAGCAGCAAGCCTTAGCATTAAGAATACAGTATGCCAGAATTGGGGTTCGTGCCTCCTAGCCTAGAAGACTTAAAGAATATCCTTTTTGACACAAAACGCAAAATGTTTTCCAAAATGATTGACATGATACGTTACGCCTTTGCAGTGAGCTAATAATAAGCTAACCTTTGTGCACAAATAACATATATATATATTATATATATATATTCTGCATAGGTATTTTGACTTTGTGCAGGACAGAAAGTTGTGTAGGTATGACTGTTCTACTTTTCAGTTTGTTTTTTTAATATATTTTATTTTCTCTAGAATTACTCAAACAAAAGCAGCCTTCTATCTTGCCTTGTCTTAATGCTTTAAAATAACCAAACTGGAGATCTAACTACCAAACTGTTCATTATATTATTAAGTACCAACTTTGGTTACAGTATAGTGTCTTTACTTTAGCTGATGGTTCTGTATCCTTGTGCTTTTTAAAGCAGTTTTTATGTTTTGGTGCAAAAGTTGTCCAGTGTCTCTTGTTCCCTTCATTAGAGAACATGCTAGAGGTATGTTTGTAGGTATTTTTGTTTAGAAAAACTATTTCATGCTCTCCATTTTATTTATTATAATAGGTAAAAAGGTTGTACTTCATCACCCATGTAAACATGCTCATGAAGTTGAAAGTAATTAAGATTTGATACACTGATATCAATTTATTTATGTAACTAAATCACTGTTTTATAAACTTGTTAATGATCAACAATTTTTTTGTTTTGATTAAAATTAGTTTTTTGAAAGTTTACTCTGCCTCCTTTAATGGTGTCTGTTACTGGAATTGAGTTGTGTTACAGTGAGTTCATAGATCTGAATGCCTATCTTACAACTTCAGTGCCACATGGTGGTGTGCAATACAACCCCCAAGTCCAGGAAATAAATGTTGTGTTCCTCAAAAATCTGCTGAGGAATGGTAGTGTTCACAACTGCTGGTGGAAGAAGACCTGGTGCTTCAGAGGAGGGGCCAAATGCTGCCTGTGTCTGAAGATGTGTGTTCTGTACATCAAACAGTAAGCCTTGATGTATCTTCCTGGTAAGATTCTGGGGGGGTGTGGGTGTGTTTCCACTCTGGATTATTTGGGCAACCATGAGAGTTGAGATTTGATGCAGATGTATTCAAGTTCTTCTGTTCATCGATGGGTTTTTCTGAAGTGCTTTGTGTATTTTGATTCATGCAGCTCATTCCACACAGCATGAAGTTCCTGTTCATCAGCTGATAGCTGATAATTCTACTTTTTGGAGCCCTTACTCCGTACGAATTGTGTGAATTTTCTAGCCCTCGGAGAATAATGGAATATGACGGTTGAAAATTGAAGAGGAGCTTTCTGCTTTACCAACATTTTAGTTGTCTTAAGAATATTACTTGATGTCATATTTGACTACATGATCTGAACACCTTCAATTCCTTTTTTTTAGTATCTTCAGATGAAAAGAGAATTAGTATGCAGTAAACAACTATCAGAGCCACCAGTGTAACCATGAACTCTGACAGTGAGGCTTGCATCACTGAAGATTAAGAAGGAAAAGGTCTGAATCTTTGTACAATTGTCATGTAAAATATGAGAAATATGAGCCTTTTACCACGTCTTGCTAACAGCTGAGATGTCTTGACGTAATAGTGCTAACATTCTGTTACATTCTGTGACTTCAATTCCTTCCAAGTATTGAATTCTCATTTCATTTTTGGGTTGTTAATTTGTCCTTGATTAATTATCTGTCATAGGCAGTGGCACAGTAAGGAAAAGAGGAAGTATCAGTCCATTATGTAATAGGGTTTGCATGGTTGGGTTTTGTGGGTTTGGTGGTTTTTTTTGGTTTGTTTTTTTTTCTTTTGTGGTTGTTTTGGTTTTTTTAAAATTTTACATACCATGCCACAGTAAGCATAATTTTGCATTATGTAGATTGAAGCTGAAAGATTGAAAACTGAAGCCTCTTTGAAGACCAGGCATTAAATTTAAATGCAGTCATAATAGTTGTCATCTGGTCTGGACAAGCACATGGCTGCTTCTCGCAGAACTGATGGAACTTTGACTTATTTTCATGACTGAGTTAAATCTCCTCTGTGCCTGCACTTGTGCTGTGTAGTGCAGTTTACACCATGTTACAAGCCCTCAAGGACCAACAGAGGCTTGGCCAATCTCTGCAGTAAACATGTCTCAATATGTCCTTGCTCTTGTGAAGGCAGGAGGAATCCACCAAAAAAAAGAAGAGCCTGAGGGCTCTTGCTAGAGGCTTTCAGAAGTCTGAAAGTCACTCTTTAATATTTCTTTAGTGTTCTGTCAAATTAGAGTGAACTTTTCCTTACAGGGTTGTTGTTTTTTTTTTTTTAAGCAATTCAGATTTTCATGTAAGTGGATGTGAGTAGCAAGTGCAGCAAGACTGGGGTGCTGCTTACATGGAAATCTCGTCTTCTAAAGTGTAGTTAGAGTGAGGTTGCAGTAATTGTTTTTTTAAATGAGATGCCTTCAATTTGATAAAAATGCGGATTTTTTACTGAAAAATCCTACAACCTTCCATTTCTGCTTTAAAAACGAAAGTTCTAGGAGTTAATTTAATTTTAATGGAGGATATGATTTGGAAAAACAGCAGTATAGCTGATACTTTTACAGAATTCCAAAGTATGATACCCTCAGGTATCCTCTTGCTCTGCAGTTTTGGCTAGAGATAAAGTATTCACAGACAAATATTTTTCCATCCTTTTAAATGCTTGCCCCATTTAAAGTTTGTAGTTGGTGCAATGGTACGTGGGGAAACAAGGAGCATTAACCACAGAGTGTTTTGCGTGACCTTTGCATTGCAACAGGCAAGATTATACTGACTGTGACACAAAAAACTTTGTAACAATCTTAGCTGGAGGGACAGCAAAATGTCTGATACAGCTTTGCTTGGGAGAAGATGTTGCTGGGATGTGCCTCCTGTGGAGCCAGTGTACATTCCATACCACACCTGGGGAAATGCATCTTGCCTCTGCTAATACCCTGGGCAGTCAGGATCAAGTAGCACCTGTCAGCTGAAATGTTTGCAGTCTGTCTTTATGGTACTATCTGTATCCCTTCTTCTGCTAAAAGTAGAGAATTGTATGCTCTGAGAAAAAAAATCTGTCTTAAAAAGAAAATTACATCAGCTGCTGTGTTTGCAGACAACTCCGAGGTCATAGGACCTAAGTTTCTATTAACATATATTGACTACAAAGTACAAGTTATTTCTAAAGACAGCCCTGACTAATTTCTGTAGCTCTTTAGGTGGAGAGCAATTATGACTAGAAAGTACCACAATCATGAAGCCACCCAGTGAGTCTTTTAGTGAATTATGTGACAAATGCATTTCGTTGTTGTGATTCTTTTCTTCCTCTCTAGCCTTTGTCCTTTTGCGTATGTAATTTAAAGAGCTCTGTATTTGGAAAAATGTTTACATGAAAGAGGATGTACTTGTGGTCTGATTATGTAAAATGAGCAACAGAGCTATTGCTTGGTAACCATGGTCCATGGAGTTTGAAGTATCTGTGGAGCAGAGAATGAGAAGGGTGAGCTGATGCAGGGGCTGGTGAGTTCATGAGGCCTAAGGGAGCAGCCACAGCTGACGTGCAAAACCAGCACTATCTGCCTTTCCACCACTCTGACCTCAGAATTGTTTGTCTGACCACGGAGAAGTCTTGGTTTGGTGTCTCAGGCATCGAAGACACATCACTGTTCACAGAAGGATTCTGGAAAGTCAAAAAATGGATGAGGGTGATTAAGGACAGAGCTAAATATTCCTCTGGTGAAGCTGCTGGAATTACATCAAGGTTAATGTTGGCAGACACTTTTGGGAAGCCTGTTAGTTATAAGAAAAGCAGTAGCAAGAGAAGTAGTGCCAAATTCTGCCTGGTCAGTGGGCAGGAAAAATCATTTGGGGTTTGTGGCCTTCATTTTCAGACAACCTATATTGTGTTAAGCAGCATAATGTCTGTTTGTTACACTGTATTGCCTGGCTTTTGCAATGCCCAGGCAAGAGTCAGGCGGTGGCAACTCATCTCTTATCAAATGGTGTCTCTGAAGCCTTCTATCCCCTCTGAGAAGGCAGGGTTTGGGACAAAGGCTGGCCTTGCTTGGGCCATCTTGCCTGCGTCTTGAGGAACCCTGAGCAGCACAACCAAACCAATTCAGGAGGCCAAGGTTGCAACAGGGAAATTTACATGAAATGCTTTCCCACCAGGATGCCATTTGTATAACTCTTAACAGGAGTTGGCCTCCTAAATGAATGGAAATTGTGGGTTCTGAAGAAAACACTATGTCTTTTGTGCCCCTAATAGACAGTTTGAACATGTTTAGTAGATCAGTAGATTAATTAAAAATATCCCAAATAAACATCAAAGTGGAAAACATGTTAACTTGATCCTGAAATGAACAAATGTATTTTGAGAGGAATTTCTTCACACTCATGCTCTGCCTGTTGCACTATGAAGATGAAGGTGTGAAAGGCAGCTCTCACTAACACTATTGTGACAACCATAACCGCTCTTCAGCTGGTTTTGATGGGAGAGAACATAAGGAGGTATTTTAGATGGTGTTTTCTTTCCTTACTTTAAAACCTTTTTTTCCCTAGTTACCTGATTGATTCCATGATGGTGTAGATGCAGCATGTGAAGACTCAGCCTGGTTACTCAGGATGTGTTTGCCCCACCAATCCTTTGTGTCAATACAAATGTCTGACCCAGTGCATACTTTGTTCTCCAGCAGCCTGCAGTTTTTACATCCTTCAGGAGATTGTCTCCACTTTTGTCGTGCTGCAAGGCCTGGGGACTTCTAGTTTTGGAAAGTGAGCCTCTCCAACCATTTTTGAAAATTTGGAGTCTGATTTAAAAACACTATGTCCTACAAGGCCTTTGATAGTCTTCTGAGCAGATTAGCTTGGCTGCTACTTAGTAATTCAGCAGGTCTTTCATATTCTTTGTCTAAATCATATAATGAGAAACTAGGAAGCCTAAATAGGCATGTTCGGAAATATTAGTGTGAAATGATACCAAAATACTGAAAAAGAAACTGAAGCATTGCCTTATGGAGTGGTGATTGTAGAGGGAGACGGTACTCAAGAGTTTTGTTCTGCTTTGAACCTATCTTTTTTTTTTGTGAAGACAATTCCATGTGAAAAAGACTTAACTATTGCATGGTGGCTTTGGTTTCACAGCCTGCATTTTCCCAGCTATCACTGTGTTCTCCATCTGGAATGATCCACTTTTTCTAAACAAAAAACCACCAAACCCACAAACGTATCTCAGCAATTCTTTTCTTTTTATCTCACCAGTCACATGGTCTGTACAATGTTAAACCATGTTTCTCTCAGAACTGCTGGACTGCATTACCTTAGTGTAGCAAGTAAAGTTTGTCCAGATTGGGTTCGGTTTGACTTTGTATGGAAGCCTTGAGCCTAACACTGGTAAGTTAGTGCACCTCAGAGGTCATTAGGGGCTGCATGCGCTATTCAGTTGCGGAAGAAGTGGCCACCACTCATGAGGAAGTAATATGGCACTAATCAGAGTTTGATCAGAGTCATTCATTTTGTGAGCATTTGGACTTTCTTGCACAGCAAATGCAGGCAGTAAAAGCCAGACACTAAAAAGCTTTTTTTTTGGAAGGCAATAATTTACAGCATTTGGTCTTTCATCAGAGAATAAAATCAAGAAAACAGTAATTACTGGCAAGAGTTGGAAGTGCATCACTAAGCGTATGCACTGCCAAGGCACAAATTCTCCACTCCTAGAAGAGTTCAGACAAACCAGACAGGCCAGTTTTTGTCTTTTAGTTGCCAGTTGTTTGATACCCAAACGGTCTGTGCAGTTTGTGAGTGTGTGTGGGAGACCTAACTGGATGCAGTAAAATGGCACTGACTTTGTTGAGCCCAGTATGAAAATGCTAGTTTATGCACCTATTTGTGCTGCTGAACTGGAGAACAACATGTTTCTGGCCCGCTTGCCACATTGGCAATCACCCTGAGCTATCTCGTTGCTCACCCTGCATTACTTACAATACATCTAGGGACATCTATTACAAGCAGCAGTCTCAAATCTCTGTTTTCTACTGATAGGAAATAAAATTAAATACATTTCTAGCATTTGGACAGGTGCTTGAGGAGTGCAGCTGCATTGAGAGCTCTGAGCAGAAGCCTGAGCTTTAGCATCTGCTGAGTTCAGGATCTGACTTTGCCAGTAACTTCACAGTGGTTTTGTTTTTGCTGCCACTGAAGTGTGCACTTACAGGTGAGCATGTTCAGTGGAGACAAATGTAGACTCGCCTCATGGTGTGGGGACAATGTGTGTGTGTATGTGAGTGTCCATGCCCAAACATGGCTATTATCCATGGGCCAAAGCTTTTCTTCAGATGTTGCACTTAGGTGAAGCATTTGTGGACCAATGCATGGACCATCTGAGTCGTCTAGCTGATACCCATATCCATGGTCATCCTGCAAGGAGATGCTATCAGTGGGCTGGAGGGCAGCAAGGGGAACAAAACAATGAGTCAGCATGTTTGTTTCTGTCCTTAAGTACATGTCTTGCTGAGCCATAGACATAGGTAGCCTTGGAGAAACTGCATGTTCCCTCTTTTCACCAGTAGTAATTGCTTCTCTATTGTACAAACAGTGGTGAGGATTCAGGCAGTGGGTTGAGCCCTGTGCAGGGCATGAGACTGAGAGAGATCACAGATCTTCCTTACAGCCTCACTGTGTTGGGCCCTCCTGTCCCATCCATGAGCCTGACTGACTGCTGCCTTTGTTTGAAGTGAATGCTCTTCTGTGCAGCTCTTGGCTTTCTGCAGATGTTGCAACTTGCCAGCAGTTCTGGTCATTTTCTATATGTAAGAATTAGGAGTAATTAAAATGCTTATTGAATTGCAACACTCTGGATTTGTGATTAAATTCAGAAATTACGGAGTTTTGGAATTCTGCTGTAAAGAAAGTTCCTTGCCTAGTGCAGTGCATCCTTGATGTCTGGATTTTCCAAACAGTGGTGTTTTCCAGCTTGCTATATTTATTTAACGTTCAGCAGCATAACTGCAGAGCCCTCTTCGTGTTACAGAAAGCACATACAAGACACAGATCTCTGGAAGCTCTAATCCAAAAAGACTAAATACATCTGGCTTTTGTGGTTTTTTCCACCAATTCTTACCGTATGTACTGGACAAATAGAAGTCCTATGGCAAGGATCCCTAACATGAAGACCAGACGTAAGTCTGGAATTGTCTTTGGATTTAGCTCTGTTATAGTACGATACAGAATCTTACAGCTGAGCTTGTGTATGTGAATAGTCACTCTGAGGTCAATAGTTAACTTCCATAAAGTACTTCACTAACAAGAGGGTTTAGAAGCCCAGTGGAGTGCACAGCCCGTTCCTTCAGCCACTGGTGGGAGCTGGGTCACCTGTGCAAAGTGTAACACCCTAGAGGACATCTGCCCAGAGGTGCTGGGGTGATCCTCACTTCCATCCCTTGCTGCAAAGCTCCACTGATGGATCCTGCTCTGCCTGGAGAGACCCATGCCCGTGTCAGACACAGCACATCTCAGAAATGGGTGGGAGGAAGTATGCGAGGGAAGCTGGAGAGGGAACCTCCAGGCTTTCCTAAGTTCAGAAACTCTTTATTTCATTTCCTTTGTTTTCATTATAACAGCTTAAAATAAAAAGCAGAACAGGAGTGAAAAATAGAACTTCAACAAATTGTTTCTCGGCAGCTGTTTGACTCACTGATGTTCTGCAAACGTATCGAAGCTCTTTTCAGCCTGTTGCTTAAAAAAATTCTCCTGTTTAAAGGTAGCTGTTCTAAGTGCCTGCTAAAGTAGATTTTCAGACCACTGCTTGCTTGCTTACCAAGTAGCTCACTACAGGCCTGCTGCAGAAATGTGCGTGGGGAGGAAAAGGGAGACACCCTCCTTAGGTGAAGCTCCCGCAGCAGTAACGTTAGAACCCTCGAAAGAAATGGTTACTGTCTAGCAGCAGTTGCTTTCAAAGTTTGTAAAATGAACTATAACTGGCTACAATATGAGAGCAACGAAATTCTTCTGTGATGTCAGAGGCTGAAGGCAATTCCTGCATTTCATTTAGATAATTTTGGGCTACAGAACTGTATTAAAGACTAGGATGCCACCATTTTTTTAGGTATGTGTGTGTGCATGCACACTTCTTTAAAGTCCTGATATAGAAACAGATGAGTTGTGTCTGTCCCTGCAAGTGCCCTATGTTTATAGCTGAATTATAAAACACTTTAAAGTAGGGGTTTATAGTGAAAATAGTAACACATCCTTAAGTATGTTTATGCTGACAGGCACTGCTGTAATAAATCCCATAAAGGTTTTAAAAGATGTATCTGTCTTTTTTCTGGAAGAGGATATACTGGCTTCTGCCTGAAGTGAAGCTTGTCATTTCTGTTCTTCAAGCCAACTGAATCTTCAGTGGCATCTAAGAAGCCCTGGGTGTTGTCTAACACTTCAGTTGGTGCCAGTATGTAGCAAAGTAATGTGTTTGATATCTAAAAGCTTTTACAATTGCAATATGGACATGACAGCCCTTTTCAGAACATGCAAATTTTCCCATGTGTGTGATACAATGCATATTTTTTCCATCTTCTTCCCTACTTTTTATGAAAGTCCTGAAAGAAATTCCAGTATGTAGCAACTGCAGTTAAAATTCCTCCCGCGATAACCCTGTCTTCTAGTCATTAACTTTAGTCTTACTCATTTTCTTACAGATTTTAGTGGGCTTCTGACTTTCTTACAGGCAACGGTAGACATTTAACATTGGCTATAGTTAAAACCTTTCACCCAAGCTCTTGTGAGCACTTTTGGAGTGGATTTTTCCCTTTTGCAGGCAAGCTGCAGTCAGCTTGGAACTGGAGCAGGGAAGCTGTGCAGCGTTTCGCAGCTGCTCAAAGGCGTGAAGTTTGTCACACTTGAGATGGCAAAGCAGATCTGTGGCCCAAGTGAAGTGATGCAGCTTGGGCTTGATTTCCCTTGTGATTCAAGGGAAATACTCACTCCGGAAAGCAGCACAAGCAGCAAACAGCAGCATTAAACACAGGAGTGCTGCTATTCTCTTGGACATAGCTGAGCCTTTCCTGGAGCTCACTACCACAGTCCTTCCATTCTCTTGCATGAGGTCTAGAAACAATGTATTTTTTTCAGTAGTTGTTTGTTGATGTTTTTGTTGTGTTTCCTTGTTCTTCCCCACAGAACACGATGTTCTCTGGCACAGTCTCCTGGTGTGTGCCAGCAGCCCACTGCAGCCTGGTGCCCCAAGTGAAACATGTGGGATGAAACTATGTTGACTGTAGAGTGAAAAATTGTGCAGTATGCCTGAAGAGGCTTGAAGACAAGGCAGGGAGTGTGCGTGGTCAGACTCTGGGGCCACACTTTCACAGGGAAATAAAAAGAGCACCATATTGCTTTGGGGTGAAATGCTCAACCAGCTGCTGATGGGAAGGAAGATACTGAAGAAATGCTTTCAAACTGAAGAAGAGTAGGTTTAGATTAGATATTAGGAAAAAATTGTGAGGGTGGTGAGGCACTGTGACATGCTCCCCAGGGAAGTTGTGGATGCCCTGTGCCTGGAAGTGTTCAAGACCAGAGCAACCTGGTTTATTTGAAGGTGTCCTTGCCCACAGCAGGGGGGCTGAAACGATATTATTTTCAAGGACCCCTTCCAAACCAAACCATTTAAAAAAAATAATTAAAAATCCCAGTGATAGGGAAAATAAGGTGACTTGTCTGTTTATGTCTTCTGAGCTGTGGTATGACCAGTGGTTATTACAACTGGGGCAGTAGAAAACAGTCTGATAGAAGACGGACTGCTTTCCCCTCTGATGGAGGTGCAGTATCACGCAATTCCTTTCATATCTTTAGCAAATCTCTCCTGCCAACCTCCCAGAAAATTCCTAATTTCCAGTGTGCTCCAGAAGGCGCAGGGGAGGTGGGTGCTGAGTCAGTTAGTGGGCAGAGTGGGGAACAAAGCTGCCTTCAGAACCTCAGGCCAAGGACACGAGCTGCAAACTGGGACAGCACAGTGCAGGGCGACATGAACTTGGGTGTCCTCAGTTCGTGACCGTGGCAGCTCTGTCTTTTCAAAAAGCCAGACAGGGGCTCAGCTGCAGTATTTCTAGTTAAGAGTTCACATCTGTGTGCATGAGGAATGCCTTGGTTCAAACGTTAGGTGAGAGCATGTAGTCTGGGGCATAACCTAGACAGTCTCGCAAAGTCATCATCTTCCTAAAAGTTTTCGATTCATGCATGGGGATCTAATACTCTTTCTTCTCCAAAAGGGCACCAGGACATTTAACTCAAAATCCTGGAGCTCCATGATCTTATTTATTAGGTTTTGCTTCCAAAGACTCAGAGTTTTTTTAGGTTTCCCTCTAACCTGCCTTCCTTCTGCATCTGTCCCACTGAGACATGACTTTCTCCGGTTAGGGCCCTATTCTTCACTATAATGTTATCCCAAAGGGGACTCACAGCATGTTATTCTGGTGGAAAGAAAACCAAAACCTGTGCAATGAATCCAGTCTTTACACATGGCTATACTTTTCTGAATCATGGGAGTTTACTTCAGTAAACTTCAGAACAGAAAATAATGATAAGAAACTTACTGTTTTGTTTTAGACTAATCTCAGATACAGCAGTGGTGTGCTACCTGAATAAATCACTCATTGCAAGGTGTTTTGTGGCTTCCTGTGCTAATTAATAATACCTGAGTTGAAATTGCCCGGTAAATGTTTGTATTACACTGGTATCTAAAGACCACAGCATGGCCCATGTCGCCTTGTATCACCTATGCCTTCAGAGTAGGTATTGGAATTGGCACAGAAAGAAAAAAAACCCTCCTAATCAAAACTATATGGCACTTCCCTGGTGTCTTCTTTTCTTCCTGAGCCTACCTTTTCAAGGAAGGAGAATGGCTGCTGCTGTGCAGTTCATTCTGGCTAATCAATCGATGTCTCCATTGTGCAGATAGTGCCAATGTGGCAGCATACGAACCTCAGATAAAAATTGCAAAAACATAATTTATGTAGCATTTGGAAGGGAAGTTGTATTGTAAGTTTGTGATATTTGTGAGTTTGATTACTGTCTTCCACAGAGCAGGACAAAATGGGAGGGATCAGGAGCAGTGGGTTGTTTAGCTTTCTGACACAGCTGGAGAAAATCAGCTTTATCTGAATAGCATTGCTGTTAGCACTAAGTTTGCCATCCATGCATTTTGGTTCCCCAGCAGTGGGATAATGGATGAGTTGGATCCTGTTATTAACTTGTCTCAAAATACCATGTAAAATTAATAAGTATAGAGAAAGAGTGCTTTCAGATCTTGAGAGAATTAAAGAGTGTCAGGGACAACACGGACTTAAATATGTAATGGGAGGTAAGCTGCATTCAGGGATTTCTGTAATAAAGATAATGGAATCTTGAAACGCAAGAGGGTCAGTGAGCTTTTGTTTTGACCTTATCTGCTCTGTAGAAACTGCTTTAATGATGGATCTAGTTACAAAACATTGGTATGCTATCGTGTTTGCAACACAACTCAGGTAATATTGATAGGAATGACCTCTGCCTTGACCACATTCCCAGACTGTGGCCCTCTGAGGTCTATTGTTAAAATGCAGACTGGGAATTCAGTTTAAACATAGTCTGGGCTCGGTAAAACTAAGTGATGCTTCTGATGAAGTTGTACTGAGTGACTAGTTGGTCTTCTAAACCATTTTCTGCTGGGATCACATTGCCTCAAATGTGGCCTGAGGTAATTTCTTCAGCTGATCTTGACCAGTCTTTCCTCTCCTGTGTGCTTTTCCAGAAAAATCAAGTTTGATCTCTTGTTCCTAAACTGTGGCAATTTGTATGCTCTCAGCTCATAGCAGAACTGACTGCAGGAATTAACTGCCATTGAACAGCATTTTCTGAAAAGGCAAAAAAAGCCATGGTTTGCTTTGTGGACACTTTTTAATTAGCATAATTCAATCGGGTGTTTTGTTTTGTTTTTCCAGGGTAGCACTCTGTAATCTACAGGACACAGCAGAGGGCAGCCAGCCAGGGCAGTGTTCAGGTTTAAGCTTCCAGAATTTCGCTGGCTTGAATGCTAACAGGAGTCTTCCAGGTGATGGCAAGATTGAGACATGAGAGAAGCACCTTGACATGGATTCTAAAGAGGTTGGCTGGAATGCAAATTTTCCCTCATCATATGCTCTCTTGGCAAATTTTTAACAGGTAAAGGAAATTTCTTATAGGTTATATTTGGTACTAAATATGGCATTTTAAGCCAGAAACCTGGGGGAACTGAGGAATCTTGTCTTTTCACTCAAAATGTTTTAACTTCTGTTGATCTAAAACATGTATTGTCATTCCTGATTTAAAAGTTTTCCAGTTAAAATCATGTGCAAAAGGGACTGTTCCGAACAGTGATCTTCACAGGGGCTTCTACTTTTCCTGAGGAGCGCTACGAGTCTCTCCTGAGCAAGCAGAGGCTGCCCTTGTGATGCCTTCTGAGCCAGGTGGTGGCAGATTAAAGGATGCTGTAGGTTATTTAATTCCCCTTTTACTGAAGCATCAGTTCCTAGGTGATGCTTTGGCAGTATTTCTTCTTAAGACAGAGAACCATCAGCATGATCCTCAGCTCGTAAGAGTTTCCAGGATGAGAAAAAGGGGTTTCTCTGTCACTTGCTGGTGTTATGCTCAGCCATACATGACACAACAGCCAAGGTCTTAAAGGGAAAGAGGGTTGATTTCACACAAGATATTCTTCCCACAGCAGGAAGTCAACAAAAGACCACGTCCAAAGACCCCTAGGCTGTGCTCCTGGGAGAACGTGTGGTTTTGCTTTGTTACACTGATTGATGAGTGGTACGAACTGTGCTTAGAAAGACCAAAATCAACACAGGCTGCTGAAACTTGTATTAGGACTGGGGCAGTCTAACTGGTTTCATAACCCATTTTTGTATGATAGCCACCACTGAATGCAAGAGAATGAATAGCTCCTCTCTTTGATTGTATTGATGTATGTCTCCAGTTATTCTGGCCAGTCCTACCAAAATGCAAACAACTCCTCCACTGATGTTCCTTTAATATGCAGTACAAGTAAAAATATTTCATTTATAACTGCCACAAATGTAGCTTGCAACTATTTTGAATGATTGCATACTTGCACTAGCTTTATTTGGCTTGGAAAACAAGAATAAAATCACAGTCTTCAGCACAAACTACCAACAAAGTGGTCTTGCTCCATGCTTACCCACATGATTAGTTCGGTGCCCAGAACAATGAATAATTATTTCCATATAATGTTTCCCTTGTTTTCACATATTTCTGTACATTCAAATAGGAAAGAAGAACCACTACATTCACACTTAAAGCAAATGAATGGAAAACAGTATGTGTAGCACTGAAACAGAATGATCTTCATACGTGAAATCCAAGAGATTCATGGTCTTTGTGCAGGACACATACAGAAAACCAGACCAAATGCAACTGCTGGAGTCACTGGAGAGCTACATGGGAATTTAGAGTGGGGGAAAAAAGTAAACAATGTCTATTATTCATCATTTGTCATTTGCATTTGAGGAAATAGAATGCTTCTCACACATCTGAAGAAGTTCATGATTTATTTGAAGAAGTGAAAGAACTATAAAGCCAAATAGTAATATAAACCCCTGGCGATGTCTTGCTACAGTCTTTTGCATAGTATTAGGGCCACTATAAATAGTTGTACTAAGATTAAAATCCTGGCAAATATTTGGCATTAAATGCTTGAGGTATGAAACTCTTCATGCTTTGCAGTCAAGAGACTTTAGTCTTGTCTAGCACCATAATACTAAAAGCACCTATCTTTTTTTGGAAATCATTCAGATTCTCTTTCACCCTACACCCATCCTCCTTTTACTGGAGATGCCCCAGATAATGAGTAGTGTTAGCCACAGCACCCTGGCTTTGTGGACCTGTTGTTGCAGCATGGGAGCCCCTTTAATCCGCAGTAGGCATTGTGTGAGGTTTGCTTTTGACCTGGGAGAATACAGCCATCATTCAGTAGCCAGTACAAAGAGAAGCATTTCATAGAAAATGGCTAGATGGAACAAAGTACTCCATGGCTTAAAAAAATAGTTGTTACCTATATTCAGTAGTCATTGTGGAAATGTAGTGAGCCAGTTTGGGTAGTGGTTTTCCAAATATTACCTATTAACTTCATCTCTGCATGCAAGCCTAAATAAGCAAACGTGTGCATTCCTGAACTGGGAATGGCAAATACTCCTGAGAAGTAGCATCACTTTAACAAATTATAAGTATACAGGCATTCACGCCTGGACTTGATCCTGTTCAACCTGACATTCATGGCGTGAACACTCACTGTTTTCTTCTTCCTGCTGCATTGCAGGTTACTTGCTTTGCTTTGTAGACCAGGAATTCCATGCATTAGAGCATGAATGGAAAAAAGAGGATGAGGGTTTAGAGAAAACTAAACCAAGAATTCACCTGTTGTGGGTCTAAACCGCAGAAAGCACATGCTCTCCAAGTATGCTTGCTATGGCCTTTTAAATAGCACTCAAGCCACTGAGAATAGCTGCGTTTAGACAGAAGTAGGTGTCACTGGAGAGGTAGTTTGGTGCTGTATATTATGTAACTATTCCAAAATTCAGTTCAATCAAGAAACTGCGCACAGCAAGTAATACAGAATAGTGCTGTAAGGAGAACAAGAACCACATGTCAGTGTGAAGTTGCTCCATACCGTTGTAAAATAGTTGGGTCAAACAGGTTTTGTGAGGGGTTTTTGCCATCCTCTTGCAGTTTAAACACAAAGTTTCTTTATCTTTTAAATGTCTCTCAGATGTACAAGCACATGTCATTATTAATATTAGACCTTACCATCACACCCATCATTATTTTTCTCCCTATACCAGATCATTTTAGCAGTTAGCTTCAAGCATGAGGGTGCACAATTCAGCTGGCTGTAGAGATAATGGTTCCAAATTCCTTCATAGGACATGGTTCTGGGTTCCCACTCTGGCAGTTTGGCCATAGAAATCACCAACCATTTAGGCAGAGTTCAGACACAGCTTGGCAGTGCTGCTTATAGCCTAGAGTGAACACAGCTGAAGCTCAGGCATGCCTAGTGAGTTATTCCTACGCATGCTGCAGGGCAGGCACATCTGTGTTTTGCAATTTGTGCAGCCAACTAGCCCAAATGACAGATAAAATGTTCCCTTTTACCCATTGCCACTGAAGTCTCTGCCACCCTTCACAAGTGGCTCAGACCCTACTAACATCTCTTTCCTGTGAGAAGCGTATAATGATACGGCTTGTCTATTCTCATTTTCTTCTCTTATTTTTTCCTTCCCAAATTATAGGTGCTTGCAATGCCATGTGATGACTTTCCAGATGCACAACCCCTTTGCACAGTCTTTAACATGATCCACATGAGGTTATATTGTCCATTATATTCTTCATAGTCTCTCAACAGTTGAGGTATCTTTCATTATGTGGTGCTGAAAGCAGGATAGCCCCTAGCCTTCCTGCCAAAAGAGTTAATGTTTCTGAACGGGTCCAAGCTTCCCCTTCCTTGCCCAGCTCGTTTTTCTGCTGTTGTGCTGGAGTTAGTAACTGCGGTGCAGTTGCCTGCAGATTTCACTACCCTGGTCCCTCATGGGCTATATGCCACATGCATTGCCTTTCAGTGCATGTATGCTAAAGATTTCCTAGGACAGAAAAGCCCTAGAAGGGTTCTGCAGAGACTCTGAGTGAAAACGTAAATGAAAGTGTAAAAGCAGGATTGAAAGCACTCATTTAAGCTCATGGAAATAAACGTTTACAGCTTTTTTGACCTTTTCCTATAGATCATCTCAAACCTTTCATCAAGTTCACTGTGATTTAAATTTTAGAGCTTCCTTTAGGCTGTTACATTAAAGTTCAGATGCAAGTGAATGTTCAGACTCAATCTCAAATTTCCCACCAGCTTCCAAGTTCTTAACCTGCAGGCAATTGCAAGAAGGTTGGCTGCACTTGCCTATTCATTGATGCCACACAGGGACTCTTTGTAGGCAATGGCAGAGGGATGATGTAGTTTCCCCATTATCGCTTTGAAGCAGAGAATTTACTAACAATTTTTGGAGACCCTGCTTTTGGCATGTTTTATTCTAGTCTTTACTTTCCAGGATATTTTCTTATTTACTATACTGAAATACTATCCACGTATAGGATCAAGAAATATTTCTTACTGCCTGAAATTCATACTTCGGCTGCAACATTAAATATTCTGCATCTGTTCCTCACTTAGGCTATAGACCTGTATCACAGTGACTTGCACAGAATACCTTAAGTGATGCAAATAGGGCTTTGACAAACCAGTTTTGACTTTAGTCAAGGAGGTAGGACAGAATTTAGGAATATGCTTTTGGAGGAACAGCTCACATTGCTGCAGGCCCAGGGACAGGAGTGAGCATGTTTTCATGCTGTACTCCTACTGGTTTGTGCTAGCAGGGAAGGAGACTCCCCCAGCCTGAAATGCACCTGCCCAGCCTGACTAGCAACACTGTTTGGCATTATAGGGCTGCGGTGCTTTTGCAGCCCCAGCTCAGACGTCATCCTCTGTTTCTGCTCAGCAATTTCCTTTCCAGATCCCTACCCCATCCTCCTGCTGAAATTTTGTCTAAGAGCTCATATTTCTAACACCCCAAAGATGTAAATCTTGTGTCTACAGTGTTGTTCATAGACAAGACAGCTGTGTTGCACATTCTTCAGTGACCATCGACCCTCAGGCCCATCTCAGGCCTATTGGCTGTTTTGGCTAAGGCTGTGAACTCTTCTCCTGCTCTTAAATCATATTCAGGACTGAGGAAACCGGGGATATATCCTGTACTCATTTGTGGATGCCATTAAAAGGTGTACAGTGATGTAGTATGTTTATTATTGTTAGTAATTTGCTGTAACAGGTAGTGTAATGTAACAGGTTTAGTTGGGGTTTTTTTAGCCTAACCATATTTTGTCTTTGGCGTAGAAGCACATATGGTTGAACATCTCTCCTCAAAGAGCAGAAAAAAAGATTCTTGATACATCAAGGCAGGACAACAGTTCACGGATTCTTCAAATGGCCATGCTACTTAGCGATAAAAACTTTAACCTCAAATCTGTGACCTGAGTCCCACCAGCCCTCTCCTCTCTGAAGGTTTCAGGAGTTGGAAGTTTGTGGGTGGGTGTCACCTCTTGACCCTTCCTGCAAATTCATGGTTACTGGAAAATCACACTGAATCACTCTGCTGGTGCCTCTCGCACATCCTGTGTTTCTTTAAACTTCCCCATTCCCTTTCTTTCTCTTTCCACCTCCTCACCCCCCTCCAGCCTTGCACAAGCTATTCTGAGGTTGCATATCCTGCTGCACACTGGCCCCACTCTTAGGGCACTCTGTACCCCAGGATTTCTCCCCTTGCCCATGGTCAGCAGTCTTTGCTGGAGCTGAGCTTTCTGACTGAACACTAGCCTGAGCTATTCAAAATCAGGCACATTTTAAACCCTTTGAATTTCATAGGAGAATGAATCATAGAAAGAGTCATTTTCTTCTCATGCTGCATAGGAAACTGCATTAAAATTGTGAAGGAAAATGACTTGTAAAGCAACTTTATTTGTTTGATGTTAAGGCAGCCACTGCAAGCTTTTTCACCTCCCCCTCTACCTTTTTTTGCCTGATTTTGAGAAAAAGACACGGTTCTCCTCCACCCTTCCCCCTCCCAAGAAACATCTTGTTTTGAGGTTGAATTAAACATTTTAATCCACTGTGAATGTTCCCTCACCAGAAACAAGATTAACTGGTTTAGGTTGACTTGTAGCAAAACACATGTTCTCAGTGTCACCAATGAACTGACTGAAACCATAATGCACACAGCTTGAGGGAAAGCCTGCTTTGAGTCCAGGACTGGAAAATTGACTTGATGCTGCATTTCGCTTTGGTGATCCTTGGAGAGAGAGGACATTTGAGTCAGCTACAGCTCGGTGGTGATGTCAAGTGCCCAGCCAGACATGCCAGGGGCAGAGGTGTGGTTGGCAGTGCCTGCTCACATCCAGATCTTAAGTTCTGCCACAGCAGCCTCTAATTTCTGTGCCCAGGGGCAGGTGAGCTGTGAGTGTGGTGTTCTTCCCCAAAAGTGATGATCACTGCCTCAGCTCCCAGCCCCACTGCTTCTGTGAGCAAATGACTGAAGGTTGTCTAAACCAGGCCTGACTTCTGACAGAGCCCTGTGTTCAATAACTAGAGCCTGCTGCTTCACTTCCCAATTTTATTCATTTCAGTGTATGTTGCTGTCAGCTGAGTTTCTGAGCAGCTGGTGGGTTTTGCCCTACATATGGGCAATGGGCACATACAAGGAGCTGTCTTCAAATCAAAGCCTTGAGGGGCCTGACCTTGGGAACATTCCTGTGCACTTGTGTCACGAATCCAAGTGCAGGTGGCAATTTAAAAGCTTCTGCATCTCTGTGCACAAGGTTGTGTTCCAGGACTTTCCAAAGTGAAAGGAAACAGCGGCTGGAACCTGCACTGTTCAAGAAGCTCCTTGCTGCTGATGTCCCCAGCTGAGCAGGACACCACCCAGGCCTGGATGAGTATTTGCATTTTAATGCTGGCACAAAATACATCTCAATGCCAGCAAAAAACAAGGAGGAATGTCCTCCAGATAATGCATTTGAGCATCCTAGGAGTGTTGCAAGTGGCTGGGTGGGATTCCTCCACCTAAAGGGAGATCTGGGCTCTGTGTTGCCATCAAGTTTGACATGCCTTGTTATGTCACTGTATCTTCACCAGCAGAAGTTATGAAAGTTGTGATTATCCTATTGTTCTGAGCCCCTGGAGAAGGGATTTCTTCCACAGTCTCTGAGGCAGAATGAGGAGTGTTTGGGGATGCTTCCTTTGCCCTTCACTCCCCATTTTCACTGGGACACTCATCTGAAAGGGGTCCTTCGCCACAACAACAGCTCTCACTGTCTCTCCTGGCTGTTGCTCAGTGGCAGCCCTGGAGAAGGAAATCAGCTACTACCATGATGGCATTACACTGAGATTTTAGGGTCTGTTCAAAAATCAGTTTAGTCTTGTAAAATTTGAATGATGTTGTTAAGCAGCATACCTCAGTATTTAACTGAGGTTATCCAACTTATTCTCCTGGCTCTTGGGAGGTAAGGGAGGGCAGCATGGCCAGGAGATGACTCATTCGTACTCCTTTGAGGAAAAAATGAGACAAGCTGAACCTTTCCCTACAGGAGACTTCCCATTCTTCTGAAGGACAATAAGCAAAGAGAAATCCAAAGTGCAGAAGGAAAGATGCAAGCCAAGATGAAGCAGGAAAAAAAAGATGGGGAGAAACAGAGAGGCAGAAGGAAGGACCAGCTGCCATGAAGCAAAGGTGTGACTGTGAAAACAGACACACCCAATGACAGAGGGAGTGATACCAGGAAATCTCTGGGGATATGGATTTGCTGCAAGGGCAAATCACTGAGTAGCTCTGCTCCTCTGACTGCACCTTCTGCTGCACAGTGTTGTCGTCATGTTCAGTATTTCTTGTTCAGTGGATACCACAGGTGAAGGTAGACAATGGAAAATATGTGTGATTTCAGTTATTCAAGACACAAAAACTCACACCATGTTGTAACTTGTAGTTCAAATGAGTCAAGCACACCTGGAGAAAAAAGGCAAACACGTTTTTCAGTATCTCTTTCTCTCTGTCACTGTCTCTTACAGTTGGATGTTTTGGGTAAAAAAGCGCAGGATATAGTGCAGAAACCACCATAATTTTTTGAGGCTAAACCCCTGGTATCTACAAAACCAATAACTTTTATCTTGCACAGGGTTTGGTTTTTGTCAAATTCCATTGTTTTGTTGCTTTTTTTAATATTAAAAATGTACCCATCTGATATTGCTTATACTTCTCCCTCTCTATAAAACTTTTACCTTCACAGCTTCTCCCTGGTGTTTCTTCACCTTTGGCTTTTCTCTTTATATAGCAGCTCTGGAAGACCTTCCCTCTCCTTTCAGAAAGGGATCTGTTGCAAAGTTAACCTCATTTTTCATTGGAAATGTGAAAGACTGTCTCACACTCTTCCTTGTGTCTGGCCATGGAGTCCTCTCCTGTCCCCTTCAATGCACTCAGAGCCGCAGCACACAGAGAGCTGGAGGGAGGCAAAGTTTCTATCAGGTCTTCTGAGGCCTCACAGTGTGCTGCACCTCCCCTCTGCTGACAAGGAGAGCCACATGAGAATTATTTCCAGAAGAGAGAAGTAATCGAAAATAGGGCCAAGGGCCAGATGCAGAGCTTGGGACTGGTGACCACGCCCTCTCTAAAAATCTCGGTGTCCATCAAGGGCAGGCTGTTTCAGAGTCAAAACAGGACATGTCTGGTCAATCAATGAGAAGGGTAACACAGCTCCAAATTTCTAACACTGGCTAAACAGCAACCAGGAGTCAATTGGCAGAAAAAATTAAGCAAGATGTCCTCCTCTCTCCCTGCTCCTCTCTCAGTGCCTGAATCAGAGCTGTACCCTGGGTGTTCTGCCTCCCCTCAGGACACAGGGTGTAGTGACCACCTTTGTGCTGGGGTGAGCAGGTCTTGCTTCTTGGAAGGTGTTTTCCACCATGCCAGTGTTACCCTCTGCCACTGTCTCCTTGATGCAGCTCAGAGGGTTTCTCCAGAAAAGGGCTTTGGGTCTAGGTCGCTCACCAGACAGGCCACAAGATTACAATATCAGATTTTCTTGATTTTTAGTGGTTTTGGTAGTTGGATTTTTTTTTTTTTTGGATGGTTGGTTTGGACTTAGTTTTGTTTTGTTGGCTGGTTTTTGTTTGGTTAGGGTTTTTTTCTTTCTTTGGTGTGTTTTTGTTTGTTGCTGTTTGAGTTGGTTTTTTGGACTTTTTTTGTGCCAGCCTCCAGCTTCAGGAAACTCAGAATTTTGACTCATAAGAGGAAAACTTTCAAAGTGTAGGGTAAAGGATGTCCCTACCTGGAAGACTCAGCTGGGGGAGGGATGGACCTGCAGGAGCTGCAGGGATCTGACTGCATTGCCTTCAGGCTGAAAAGGAAGCTGAACATAGATTTCCCATTTCCTAAGTAAGCATTCTACCACTAGGCTAAGAGCTGACTTATTTACCTACAATTGCAGTTTTGTTTCACATTTTATTGATGTCACATGTAAACACACAAAATGTATTCTCTTAAGAATGTGCAAAGGAATTGGAAATGTTATAGGTATTGCTAAAAAGTGCATGTGACTGATTATTCTCATTTTTAAAACATGCAACTAGAAAGTACTTCTTGGTCTGGGGATATAAAATTCTGTTTGACTTTGGTGACCGATCACACAGTCCAGCTATTGAGCAAGCAGTAGCTATGGCACAGCATTCACAAGTACACAGTCTGCAAGATGTTCCCATGCATTATTCAGTGAATAATTCTAAATAATGAAAACACTGAAATCTGTGTGTGGATGTAATATGGGGGACCAAATTAAATGTGTTATTTAGTAGAAGAAGCTGACCCAGATCTAGTGGAGACCAGCACCAGCTGTTCAGAGACCTGTGGGTCTATGTAACCTGAATTTGTTGTGTGCTAGCAACAGTAATCCAAATGCAGCAATCACTAGTGGATGGTAGGTATCATTCAATGTGACAAAACAAATTCTAGAACACACAAGCTTCACCCACAGGCTACCTTCACTGTAGAGTCACCTTCTGAGTGATTTCCATTCTCCAGGTCAGCTCTTCGGGAGCTGACTGCAGCCAGCTGGGAACCTGTTGGTATGGCACCCGCCTGGTGTCTGCAGCTCATGGTGACCCTGGCAGCAGCTGCTGGGTTGTGGGCATTTAGACTGCAGCCTGTGCCCCCCTTCACACCGCCTTTGTGTGGAGACTAGCCTTACACAGTTTATAATCTGGGTCAGTTCTCACAGACAGCTATAGGTGCTCACATGTATCAGTCTGAGGACATTACAGCTTTGCTTGCATTTGGTGGTTTTACTTCGAGCCGTAGCACATGCTCACATACTGCAGGGTGATAACATGCAAATACTGCAGAGCAATAACTCTTTCATCCCTTAAGGTACCCTTCAAAGTAAGCATACGAATAAAAACCCTTGAACCATTGAGGCAAAAATAACTCATCACCAACACCTTCTTGGAATTTTATTTGCCGCATTATCATCTAGAGGAGGGGGGCTAAAGCTCACAGAAGTTGTAGCAAATTTCCCTGTTGTTTTCAAAATGTTCCTACTGGATGCAAGGCAAAATTTCAGGAAAGTTACTGAAGGGCAGTGGGGAATAACAGCAGACTTATATATAAACAAGAAAAACTAGACCCCGATAAGACGCTTACCAAGCTATAGCTTGTCATAAGGCCAAACACAGGTAAGTGAATTGAAGTAAAAAGCTACACATACTTTTATTGATTTTTTGATGCATTGTTAATTTTGTCCATGCAGTCAGTGTGTTGCTGGCTTGCAATTAAGACCTGGCAGTGGAAAAAAGAACAATAACAAGAAATTGCATTAGTCATTTGTTTGAAAATAAGACAAAAGCAACAGTATGGAGAAAAAGGAAGGAAAGATCTTGTGAAAGACCTACTTACTGCTTTATTTTCACCATTCAGCTCCTTAGCTTTAATAATGCTTAAAATACCAGTCACAAGTCATGGCTCTGAAGAAAAATACACAATGTTTTCTCATGATTGAGAGGTTTATACTAAAGGCACCACAGGCGAAGAATGTCTTAGGGGTTCAGCAGGTTTGTAAAAGAATTCAGAGAGAAATTGATCTAAAACATGCAGTAAATGGATTTACAAGTCTTACTGACTACCCTGCTGAGTTGCTGCTTCCGAAAAGCTCTGAAGTGCAAGTCTGTAATAAAGGTTTTCCTTTCAGATATTCAGCCTGCATGGTCTGCTGGCATGCGGCATTGATACAGGTGGGTTTTTTTGCTGGAAAAATGCAAGAGGCAGGTTGATGCAGATTTTCTTTTCTGAGGTTTCGGTGGTCTGAAATCATAGGTGTTTTGAAGTACCCAGGTTATTTTTATGCCAGCCCTTGGACTTCCAGGATGTTGCGGCATGAAGCACACTTTCATTTACGTTAGCTGTTACAGAGTTCCAAAATACTGTGGCTGCATAGCTGCTAGGCTTTATTCAAAACACTTCGGAAATCTGGATCAGGTTGTGTTTTTACTAGAACCACAGAGCTGTGTGGGAAAAGCTGGATGATTTTGTTTCCCCTACCTCCAACCTCCAGCTTTTTCCTGCTGCAAGAAAGTATGTTTGTTATCTGAATGTGTGTTGTCACAGGTTGCAGTGCCATGCAGTGACTGTGGGATCTTTTACACCCATGCCTGTAAGAGGCATGTCAAAATGAAGAATTGTCTGCCAAGTGGTTTGATGAAGAAGCCATGTCTGTAAATTGTATTTTGATTTGCATTACAGAGTAGGTGTGACCTTCACTTGAGGTTTGGTACTGAAACTGTTCTGGCCAGTAATGCCTTACGTGAGAAGCTATAGCTGAAGGAAGGGAGCTTGGATTTTTATGGAGGGAGAAAGCTGTCTGAGACCAAGAGCTTGGGTTTTTGGAAAATCCTGTGCTACTGCCTTTAACTGTAGGCCTTTAAGACTATTGTTGTCCCAAGAGTCTGGGTCAGAGCTCCCATGGCCAGTTCTGGAAAATTCTCAGCTGCTCTGTCACTAAAAATGTGGACAGCAGCGATACCTCTTAGAAAATGTGGTATCCTGAGCAGCCGTGGCAGTTGTCCTTGCTTGGAGAAATTCAGCCTGGCACTGAACAGAAATAAAACAGCAAACTCTGAAGAAGCCACAGAAATGCAGAAAGGACCCATGAGTCTTCTAGACAGGTGCAAAAAAATATCCCATACCTCTCCCCGCAAAGTTTGTTTCGTAACCAAAACAGTTTCTTTGCAACTTCTCTCCATGGGAGAGATGAATTATTTTAAGTTGAGAAAAAAATAAAATTTCAAGTCATTCCAGTTTATTTAGGGGAAATTACAAAGGTATGGTCTATCCTTTCTTTGTACTTTCAACATGGAGAGAGACTGGCAGAGGTCAAGGCCCAGCAGAATTTTACCTGCATTTTAGCTTGCTGAAGGGCAGCCATTATTGTAACTATGAAAGTCATTCTGTCAGGGTTAACAACAATGGAAATATGAGACTAGGTATGGAATCCTTAATATCAACCCTTCAAAAGTCTACTTTCATTTTCAAAAGCAGGTTTTTAAACCAAACAGACATCGAAACTAGGTGTTAAAAGAACAAGGAAATGTCTGTTTTCTAAAGGGCAAAAGTTGTGAAGAAAATCTCTCCCTTTTGTAACTCTTCTAGTTCAAAATAACTATGATATCTTGGGAAGAAGGGAAGGCAAGAGTAAACTTCAAAACAATGCAATATTTCCTTGTGGGGTTTTTAAGCTGAAGCAATCAACACTTTTTTTCTGTGTTTTTCTTAGCAATACCCTTCTCCTCACTATAAATTTATCACTGTCAGATTTGGAACAGGCTAGCCTCCTTCCTAGGGGTATTCCTTCAGTGCATCTCTAGCTTTGGTGATATCTGTGATGACTTTGACTAATTTTAATTAGACTGAAACCAGGTTAGCTGTGAACCTCACTGCTCACCCAGGGCTTTCATGTTGGGTTTCATGTTGCTGTGGCATCCTGCTGGCTATACCGAAGTCAAACTGCTGTCAGTCTGCTGTGCCCACACGTGGCTGCAGGAGCGGCTGGTCTCAGCACTGATTGCCACAGTAATGTCCCCACAGTGCTGGCACACTTCTAAGGCAAGATCTTTCGCTCACCACAAGCCAGGCTTGCAGTTTGAAGAGGGAACTCTACAAAGCAGTTATTGCAGAGTACTAGTTTACAAAGGTTTGTTATCAGCAGCGTGGGAACAGCATCTTGAGCAAATCTAGATGAAGATTAGAAAAATATTTCCTGCCTGTGAAAGAAGAATAATATGCCAAGAACATATGTGAAAGCCCATAATTTGGTGGTTTTCAGCTCCAAACTGTAAGGAACAGCCCTGCATAGTCAGAGAAGGATGTAACTGCTCTGAGTGACTTAGCTTAATCTCTGCTTTTTAAAGACTGTATTGTGTTTATGAGATACCCAGTGACACACTGGTGTTAACATAACTCTGTATGTGAATAAATTGTGACGGTGTGTGGGCTGATGCAAGCATGCCTTGTTTTGGATGCTATTCTGTACCCTTGCATGATGGCTCACATGATGGGGAAGGCTGGTGGCACACCTCTTCAGCCAGAAAGAGGCCTCAGTATCTTCCCTTTCCATCCCTTTTACCCTCTGGCTACGCGGGCTTCATGCTTTATGGGTGCTGCACTCACCTCCATGGATGTTTGAAACTGGGGAATTGGATAGTCTCATACTGTGCAGGGCAGGGTGAAGGGGCAATAGACAGGGAACAAAAAGAGAAAATAAATCCCCCCTGGCGCCAGGGTAAATCTCTGCCTGGAATATGGTTCCAGGACAAAGCTCTTCTGGAGCAATTTTGGGCATGCAGATAGACCACGTCAGCTGTTTCTTGATTACAAGCTGTGAGCATGCTCTTGCCTATGGACTCTGTGGAGAAACTCCTTCCCCGAGCAGGGAGACATGTGTGTATATCTGCCCTGGAGTAAGAGCATCCCCATGGGTGGCTACCCAGAGCAGCTGACAGCATTCTGTTTGTTCTCATCTCAGCTTAGCCTGTGATAAACTGTTTGTGAACTGTGTACAAAGATATTAAGATGAAAACAGCTTGTTTGAGAATCAAATATCAGTTTTCTTTTTCAGGAGGAGAGAGAATTTCCTGGCATATTTTAATTTGGAATTTGTTTATAGTATTTACATTTGCCTTCAATTAAAATTATCAACACTGACAGTGAAAACTCGGTGGCTCTACAGCAGCATCTCAGACAATGCCAGCAGGGCCTTTGGCATCACATGATGATAAATATGAAATTCTCTGCTGTTGTAATACATCACTACAGTGTGATACACTTTTTCTTAATGGATGCTAAAAGTGAGTATGTTAGGAGAAAATTAATTATTCCAGACACAAAATCCTCTGCTACAAAGCACAATACACCATCATTCCAATGAGCCACGTACAATACAAAAGAATATCCAGAGGAAAAAAAAATCTTTTTTCTCCTCCGCAATTTTTTTAACATAGTTTATATAATTACAAGCATTTTATTAATAAGCAGGCACATATTTTGGATATTGAGTTACATGGGGTACATGGATGTCATATTTTAGTATGTACACAACTACTCTGCAATTATGATAGCAACAGGGGCTCTAGTCAGCCTTGTGGCACAGGAACCTTTTTCTTGCGTTGTCTTTTCAGTTTTCATGCTGAAAATAAATCAGTGAAGTAAAGTTTTTGTCTAAATTTTTCCATAATTTTTTGCTTTTAGAATTTTCTTTTGACCAGTATTAGCCCCTTGTATCTTGTATTTTAGCTTATTTCAGCAGGTGGTTTTTGTTAATTTTTCTCTCCTATGCCATTATCTTTCCTTCTGCACACTATACCAGGAGAATACATTTTCCTGTAATGTTTTCAGTAGCACAAGGAATGGAAAACACAGAGCACCTCATGCTGGTTTTTGTGTTCTGTGTACATGGGGCTAGGATGATAATATGCATTTTAGTGGTTAATTCCATGTTAAGTCATTTTTGCCTGATGAAAATCCAGTCTATTCTATGACAATTACCACTGCATAACAGGAGAAGATGTTATGAGCAGAGAAAACAAGTGCTAAACAATTAAACCTTGAATGCATAAATCTCATTACAGGATTCCTTTTGTGCCAGATCTGCTATATTATGCTCTGCTCTTGATTGTCGGAGTTCACACTGACCCAGCTACCACATTGTTATGAAAAACAGGACGTGCACAACAATGACTACAAAGGCCCAGAAAGGAAGTTACAGCATCATGACCATTTGCCACGAATACAAAGACTTGCTCTGAGACGACAGATGTAAGGCTTGGTTTGGTCTGGTGCTGCTGTGGGACCCAGAAAAGTGTTTGGGAAGACTGGTCTCTCTTGCAAGCTGAGGTTCATGCATGCCAAAAGACCTGTGATTCAGGTGCAAAGGAATGACCCGACCAGCAGACACAGCCAGAGACCGTGGCCTTCCCATGTGGATTTGCTGTAGGGCCAGTGGACATTAGGAAGCCCCCATACCCTGTGCACCAGGCACTGTGCACTTGTGTGCATCATATATCCTGATTTCAGACTTGAAACAACATGTAGAGGAAACATAACAGTCCGTGTTATTCAGAGGAGACTAGACAGCCCAGAAACCCTCCTGCTTTTACAGTGTGTGACAATTTGCTCTTTGATTTTTTTCATGTCAGGTTTCTCAACACATCAAAGCAAGGAAGAAGCAATGAAGCTATGCTGGGAACAGCGCTGATGGTGACGTTTTGCAACAGCAATCCCTTGTGAACTAACAAATGCCCCTCTTGACACCTCAGGCAACAGGGCAAGAGGCATGCTGCTGCATACAGTCATGCACCTATATTTAATGACACCAAGCTTGTCACAAGCCCCTGACCTGGGTGTCAACTACCCCTGACCTGCACACACCAGGTGAATCCCCAGGGAGATGGTCTTTTTGCTCAGAGTCCACTTTGCTGGCTTGTTCAGCAAAGAGGCAGACAGCACACAGCCGCCACCATCATCTCAACAGGAGACATTGATCCTAGAGGGAAGCCCTGACCCTCCAGGCCAAGGTGTATCTTGTATGTGTGTGACTGTCTGAGTGTACACTGGTGCCAAGAGATCTAGCCCTTTCCCGCCTGGCTTTCTTGGGTGACGAAGCGCCACTGAAGGAGCAGGCAGGGGTCCCAACAGGCACCAGAGAATGTCTGTGCCTCTGAGGCACTCAGGTTGAACATCAGTCCATGCCTGCAGAGGTGTCATAGACCAATACATATATTTGGTTTTATTCCTGTGTGCCCACGTGGTCCAAAGCCCCTGTGGCAGATGTTGCAGTGTGCCACTGACATGAAACCCTTCCTGCGAGCACCAGGGTGGATGCCACGGGTATAGCCACCACCAGAGGTGCAGCTGATGGCAAACCCCAATGTAGCTCCTGCCCAAGGGCCCATGGAACAAGAGACACGGCTGGGTTTGCTGGCAGGTGGTGAGAGCCCCGATGCTGCAGGTAGGGCTGGGACAAGATGGTGCAGGTGGGACTTTCCTATGATTCCTTGCTGACAGTGCCTGTCATCCCAGTGCTGCAGGGCTCTGCCTTCCTCTCACGGATTGCTGTTTTAAGTATAAAAAGGTCACCATCAAGAAAAACATAATGTGCAGAGGGTGGCCCTAAGCAGAGTGGTCCTGGACTCATGTTTATAGTATCTGTTAAAGTTTTCAGATGTCTTACCTTTTCTTTACCCTTGTGAGGAGCTCTATCCCTCTCTCTTTCTGCTCTTCTCTGAGCCATCAGGCTGACACTGGATGGATGAAAAAAGCTGCCCCTGGTAAATGAGATCCTAACCTCACTCCTTCCAGGGGCTAGTTCATTCCTAGTGGACTCATAAAGTTTTGGAAACTTAACTTTCCAGCTGAGTGTGGCTCAACGTCTTCAGTGGCCCACATTCTTCTGTTATTGTGTGGGGTTTTGTGTGGTGGTTTTGGTTTGGTTTGGTTTGGTTTTTTGGGTTTTAAAATATATATTTGAAATACAAATCTGAGGAGGCAAAGGGGCTGGGTATAGGGGTATTTTTTTGGGTTTTTTTTTTTCATTTCTGTTGCATAGGAGAAAGATATTTTTCTCTAGATCTGGTATATGCTGAACGGTTTGTGTGAGATTGCTTATGAACTTTGATTATACAATGAAAATACAAATTCCAAGTTGTGGTAATAGCCGTCAGTTTGGTGACAAAAGTCTTTTTGAGTGGGAGGTGTGGGGAGGAATGGAACGCATGTTAATGTGGCGAAGGAGGAGGTAGGGGAGGTGTGTGCGGTGAAAAGGTTGCAAACGGGAATGAAAGGAGTGTAAAACTGCAGTCAGTAATCTAGGCTTCCTCTTGCTATTTTTGTGAAGACATTCTTTGTCTAGGAATGAGAAATTACAGTGGGCTGGGTGGGGGCTACTGGAGGTGTAGGAAGCATTGCTGGCACTGAAGGGGGTAGCAGGATCTCAGAGGAGGGACCCGATGAAACTGAGGTTGGAACGAACAGATGTGGTGTACTGATGCGGGGTGCTGCAGGGTGGCTGAAATTGCCACGTTAACCCAAAAGCATCCCCTGCGAGGGATGCCCTGGGGGTGCAGCTCGGCACCTCGCAGGCCGACTGCCAGCACCCGTGCCGATGGTTGGCACTGAGACACAGCCCCGCACCCAGGCCAGGATAGCTCAGGTGTTACCAGAGGCAAAGAGTTCGGAGGGCTCTGCACATGGGTTCCAAAAGGTTTATTCTGAAGGGTCCAGAGGCGAGAGAGGCCGAGCAGGCCTCGTGTACTAGCTTATAAGGGGTAACAGAAAGGGGGCTGGCAAAGCACCAGCAACCAATTACCTGGGGGCAAGGGGCAGGGGAAGGCAGAGGGATACAACAACCAGTGGGGAGAGGGAAGGGGCAGAGTGGGGGACCAGGTACCAGACAGGTACTGCCTGATGGGAGAAGTAGTCTTTCCCCATAACCCGAGTCAGGGAAGCTATTTGCTTTCTGAGTTGACCCACCAGCACAGGGTCCCTCCTGCACCAGGGGTTTCTGGCATCTCGGCTTCTACCATTGCCAGCTCAACCGCCCCAACAGTGTACAATTTGCTGCTGCATCTCACAGGGAACAAACAGTTCTGCTATAAGGTTGTAGGCTGTGACAAAAGAAAGTCCTAAGACCCTCAGCTGAGCATAAAACAGCTACAAATGTAACAGGCCTGTGGAAAAAAACCCGCAACCCTAGCCTAGGGGTGTCATTACAATGAAATATCTTTTGTATGTCAGAGGGTGCAATACTGTAGAGATCCCATCTGGAAATGAGTACCTTTGTTGTCCTCTGTTTAGGAAGGAGCTCAGATGGGAGCTGGGCAGAGGGAGGCTCCTAGGACTGCTAGGGCAGTGGTAACCTATCCTAAGGGCCAGGCTCCCAGCTTCTTGCCTTTGCCAGTGGAGAAGGGGGCATGGCCAAATATCTTGGGAAGCAAAGTGGTTTAATGCCAAGATAGAAAAGAGCCTCAGCTAAGAGAAAATACTGACTTCAAAACAAATGCCTAATAACAATCCCTGTGAAAAAAAATTGAGCAAGGAATTAGCAGCGTATTTTTGTTGTGATTGCACTGAAGTATTCTAACATCTATTCATTCTGTTGGGGACATAAACCCGTTTTTACATTTTGCTTAATCTTTTTATGAAACAATAAATTGGGATCCATTTGCCTGGGGCAGCAGGGTCTGATCTCCTTGTCCCTTCCAGCCTTGTTTTCCATGAAATCTGTATTCATTGGAGGCTTTAGTTTCAGTAATGCTTAGAGCAGATCTGCTATGGAGTCAGCTTCTTGTATGTGTAAGCCAGAACCTTAAGAGCTGTTTCTACAAACAGCGGAATATGTATTCATCTTATACCATAAGAGACAGTCCCTTACCCAATGCCAGACTGACAATAATCAATCGTATTTGCCAAAAGTCTCTGCCAAGAACTATTTTATCAAAGCAGAAAATGTATATATTTATCAACATTTGCAGCTAGAAAGCCTTAAAATCTCACAGTGTTGTGCAACTCTGAGTTGACAAGCAGCTTCTTCCCAGCACTGCCAGAGTCTGACTGCAGCTGTCTGGGTACCACATGTGACTTCATGGTAACATATTTCCTCTAAGCCATACCCAGAGAGGTGGCAGTTACTGGTTTGTATGTGACAGCCTTTGTCATGGTGAATCACTCCTTCAAGACACACTGAGGGAGGGTTCATGTGAGGATGGCAAAGGGTCAAGCCTAAGCCTGCAGAGGAGAGAGTGCTACCTTTTCTGGTTAGGTAAAGCTCACGTGTTCATGAATACAGCCATGAGTCAGGGCTCCTCTGTGAAAAGCCTACCTGCAACTCAGCTAGACTCAGTAGCTGACACAGGCCTCCAAGGAATTATTCCTACAGCACAGGAGTTTTCGCTTTGTATGTTATCTCTTTACAGGGTCCAAATCTGGCTCCAACCCCTAGGATGGTAATATCAGCCCTCCTAATTCTTGTAAGAGAAACGCACTGGTATTTCAACCTACTTATCTTGACTGTATCAATAAAATTCTGCCAGAGCATTTGAAGCCTTGGTGATGGTCTCGGAAAAGGCATCCATGTGCAGAAAGACCTGTAGTGTCTTAAAGTGGCTCCTCTCACCAGCATGAAGTATTTTAAAATATTTTGAAAAAGAATGTTTTACTGTAGCACTTTCATGGCCACCTTCTCAGTGGATATCTCTGGTATTTAAACAAAAAACCAGCCAGCAGTCCTGCAAGACACAGTGATTTCTGCTGAAAATTTAGAAATGGTTTGCCCTTAGGCTGCTGCAAATGATTGCAAGCTTTAGTCATTCTTCTGGAGGAGAAAGGTAGTAGCTATGGTGCAAGGGTTCTCACCACACAAGAAAAAGAAATCTCTCTGATTGTGAGCACTGGGGCAAGCTCAGTGTCCCACAGTGCTCGCAAAAAGGGGTCAGAGTTGAGCCAAAACTCAAAAGCTTCAAAACTGCTCTAGAGTAGTTCCGTTTATTGAGGAAAGACCTCCAAGGCTTCTCTGGGGTTTCATAGGTCTCTTAAAATATGGAGAAAGAAGATTATTCCTTAAGAGAGCTACCGTGGTTCTGAATTATTTCTTTGGATTCCTGCAGACCTCAGCCCTGTTAGTTACAGGCAACTTTTCCAAACAAAGGCAGGTATTAGACCTTGCAAAGGTATACAGCTGAGGTCTGCCATAACCCCGCTGAATTTAGCACTAAGGTCCTGACTTACTGTGAGGATGAGCTCTGTTTGTTCACCTGTGTTGTTCAACTTTGGGCAACCCTGGTGGAAACAAAGGGGCAGTTTTCACAGCTAAAAGTGGGTCAGGAATAAGTTTAATATTAATATGGCCTTGCACTGTATAGCTAAATATATGCATGGTCATCCATTAATGAACCCTAATAGGTTGTGAAGAAAACAATACTCCCATTTTACAGATGAAGAAACTTAAGAAATGCAATTCAGAATATTAGAAAAGGAAGACACTCTTGGGTCTTCTTTAAGAGATCATTCTTCAAAATGAAGGGGTGTCTGGGCCTCGGACCACCAGTTAGGGTAGAGAAGCTCAGAACAAGATACCTTGGAAGTTCAGACAGAATTAAAAAGTGCGGATAATGCTACCCAAGCCCATCTCTATCTGATGTGGTTTAGAAAAGCTTTATTTGTCATTAAAGGGCTAATAACTTGCCCTCAACTTTCTCATTAATGCTCTCTTCAGAAATGTAAAATACTTCATGGTGATTCCACCACAGACATACTCTAAACCAGTGTTTGACTGCACATCATTGCAGTGATTTTAAAGGCATGTTGTATCAAACTGCATGGGGCAAGACTGGAGTCAGGCAGCACCCCCAGCTCATCCTTGGCATGTGGTGCTGTCTGCAACATGCCAGAGCCTCTTCACCAACCTTGCTTGGCTGGGTGGGCACTGGGCACCTGGGCAGAGACCTTTGCTACCAGCCCGCATCTCCCTGGGCCACCAGCCAGCCACTGGAGGCAGGCTTACCATACCCACTCTTTCCAATCCTCAGAATAAACTTGTTTTTCTCCAGATTGCTAATGACTTCGTGAAGCTCTCCTCTGCCTTCAAAAAAGGCAATTTGGGGTAATTCCTGGAACACACCTCCCCAACCCATTTTCCACTGCTTTTTATCCCCCACCGAGTCTCTCTACTCCAAAGCAGGAATTCTCACCTTTCGGAGTTTTCATCTCACACTTTCAGCATTTTCCTTTATATTTCGTCTCACCTAGACATTCATCACGCTGCAGCTTGTGGAATGCAGTGATTGGGAAGGAATCGGGAACCTGAAATTCATCTTTATTGAGATGAGGAAGAGTTGATACAAACTCTTCCTCCCATCTCTGTGCATACTCAGGGACTGGGGAGCAAATTTAAGAGCATGTATAGAAAAGGATTATGTAAAAATAAAACTGAAAAAATGCAAGGAAAAGCATATATAAAAAAGGGTCAGCATACCTCCTAATATGATAGTGGGAAGATATTTAATATCAGCAAACTATCAAAGCAAGCTGAGGTCTGGGACTCTGTGATTGTGCTACTTCTCTCTGTGCTCTTGCCCAACCTTCAAACACTGTTCACTGTGTTCACAGCACAAGCAAAAATCAGACCAGGCAAAATCAGTAAGCACACAAAACATCCCAGTGCAGTGACTAGTGGGATGCCACTTTAGCCCGTGACTACGTATTTGGAATTGGAAGGACAGAGATAAAGGCTGACTTTTCTAAACTGTGACATATATACACATAAATGGATGAGCAAAGGAGTAAGAAGGCATGCAGCTGGGCACACAGAGCCTTCAGTTGTGGGAAAAGTCCTGTCTATATCTCCCTCCTCCATGGAGTCATGTGTGTGGAGTTCGCCTTCTGCCTGTTTCTAAGAGGTGCAAGAAGAGTTCACTGGTTAAATCCTGGAAAATGCAGAAACACTACAAAGAGGAACTGAAGCTGTCCATTTTCAGTATTTCAACTTCCCCAGCATCACAGTGCAGAGAGATGTCAGTATTGAAATGCTCCTGCAGTTCCTGATGTAAGCAGACCATATCCCAGCCCTGGTGTGATCACTCAGTGATCACTGTATCAAATCTTCTGCCTGGTGAGGTTAATGGGCCTTGGTTACCTTAAAGTTTAGTGTAGCTACAGTAAAGCAGTTTTTGCTTGGTGGTGTATCCAGATCTCTTCTATTGTTTGCCTGAACAGCAGTGAAAGACTTGAGAGATTACCTTGTTTATTCTCTTTTTTCTAAGCATTCCAGATTTTGCTTTCATCCTCCCATGCCAACAAAACTCAAACTTAAACATGAAATAACACTAACAAATGAAAAGGCGTGCACTTTCATGTGCAATTATATGTGTTGTACATGAGGTGTTTTCTCCCCAATAAGATTTTAAACCATGGAAGCTTGCCAAATTCTGCTGTGTACTGAAATGTTTTCTGGAACCAGAAAGGTAATTACAAATTTTAGACAAGCCATCAGTGTGGATACATAAACTCAGGAAAGGTATCATTTATTTGTCTGTATAAAATTTTCTACTCTTATAATTAGAGGTGTTCTGCTAACACAGGCACATGGGATTGGGAGGTACTTGCTGTGCCATCACATTCAGTTCTGTTTGAAGGCAGCTGTGCCTGAGCAGTACACTAAAGATAGGTTATTTCTCTGATTTCACTTCTCTTCTTCTCCCTGTTCTGCTGGAGAGACATAGACCGTGGCTTCACCAAAAAACGAGGTAGGGTTAGATTTGTGAAGTGTCTATTTCTACTTCTTGTTAAGTATGTATTTCAATTGCAGCCAATACGAAAAGTGGCTACTAACGACACAATGAAATGTTGGTTCTTCAGAAGACGAGAGCAGTTTGAGGTTCTAGTACTCAGATACATAACTCCCCTAAATGTGTGCTGCTTATGAAGAGGTCCTCATTCATGGAGCTGCTCTAACTGCGAACACTGTGGAGATAATGTACAGAACAAGTCATAGAATTACAGAATCATTTACATTGGAGAAGACCTCCAAGATCATCGGGCCCAAACTTTGACTGATCACCAAGCTGTTAACTAGACCACAGCACTGAGTGTCACGTCCAGTCATTTCTCAAGCACCTCCAGGGATCCACAGCGTATGGCCACACTGATCATGACCAACATGCTTCCTTCTGGAGGGCTGCATGCACTGGGTTTTGGTGTGATGGAAAGATGCAGACTGAGCCCAGGAGACAGAAAGTTTGCTACTTACAGAGCTGCAGGACCAAGCTCAGCATCCTGCTTTTGATGACTCACATCATAGACACCTTTCATGAGCTGAGCAAGAATAAGAGAGGTTAAATCCTTGTCTTTCGAGAACCACACAGAAGCAACAGGTCTTTTAGAGTAAGAATTCTCACTGGTCATGCAAGGTTACAGGAAAAGCCATAAAAGAGGAGGGAAATTTCCAAAATATTGTGTGTACAAGGAATCCCTACCACTAAAGCATCCTGCCTGTTGCAGCCCAACACCCTTGGGGATATTAAGAGCTCAGTGGAGTACATTCAAATCCTCTTTTAATCCCATTTCTGATGCCTATACTATATTAACCTGTATTTGACCACATTGCAGACAAACCAGGATTTTGCTAGGGATGTGTGGCAGGGTGCCAAGGCTGACTTCAAAAGACAGCTAGGTACCCCAGCGCTTTTTGTCTTCCCTCTTCTTTTTTTCTTTTCCAGAGCACTCCGGACCTCATATTCATTCATGGGGAAAGGTGAGAACTGCAGAACTGTGGTGGGCACTTTCAGATCTCTCAGCTCTGTGGCCATGCTGCTCAGGGCAAACCAGCCAGGGCTGCTAGACCCCCAAGCAGATCAGCGCCTGTAAGCAAAAAACACACTACTGAACATGTTATCATTTCTACTTGGTTCACCGAAAATTTAAAAATACTAAAATAACCACAGAACCAGCCAACCTGCAGCTCATGGTCCACACCGAAGGCTTGGCCTCCTACTTCTGAGTTTGTACTGGGGAAGGAAGGTAATAAATCTGATTTTTTGGGTCATTCAATATGTAAAGTAAATGGTGGCTGGGAAATGTGAGACAGAGGTAAGAAACTCAAAACCTTTCTGAATACTAAAATATGTAGATCTATCACAATCCACCAAAAAAAAAAAAGAAAGGTAAGATAGATGTTCACATGCAACTCTGGGGCTTATTAATTAGGAGATGGAGGAAAGGAAATACATAAAGGTTTGTTGTGTTAATGCTTGAAGATACTACAATTTCTTTTGAGTCCTTAGTGACTACTGCTCAGCTCTTTATTTTCTGGAAGTTCAGTAAAATATGTTATTAAATTCCAGAACTGATATGCATTGCAGCACAGAAGCAGCTGGAAATTTTGACAGAATAGTTCTGTAAACTGCAGTGTTCTGTGGAGACTTAATATAAGGAAATATATTCAGGAACTCAGTTTTCTATATTGGAAATGGGAATTGGGAGCACCACTGAAAGGAGCTGCCTCATTCATTTATCAGGTTTAATTTTATTAACAGATGCAAATTATCTGTTACACAAATATAAAATAAAATGAAAAGAGGAATGAATTTTGTGTTATCACTGGGCTCTTCAGTCTAAATGCCTCACTAAAAATAACCAAATAACCCCGGGTACAGGGTGCTTTTTATCTTAGGTTTACACTACAGTGCAATGAAATGCTTTGGAAGGAAATGCCTGAAGAAAGCACCATAAAACTTCAGCATTTTCATGTCAGTCACACATTCCCTTGAAGGCCACGTTTAGACCTGTTTAAGCTCTATTGGGTTTGGAGAGCGAAAAAGAGCTGGGTGTTGTTAGGCAGAATCCCTTTTATATGCAAAGAACTGGATCAATTTGACCCTGATTGTCTCTCTCTCCACTTTATTGTCCCATTACTTCAAACCCTTGACGTTATCTTAAAGAATGAGCTGACTGAACTGTAGGTCTGGCACTTCTCAGTTGTGGCTAACATCGGCTTCAGTCAGTCATGTTCACACAGAAATGAGTCAGGACAGAAAGAGACTGGTGAATAGAAAAAGCAAGTTTACTGCAGGTAATGTTCTTGTGTAACAAATAATAAAGTTTGTGCTGCAAGAAAGCAGCCTGAAATACCTAACAGAGTGACAGATTATCTCTTTTACTATTAGGAACTATCCCTTTAGAAATGAGCACCTTGTGTGGAGAAAAAACAGAAGAGGTATAATGGTAGTCACTGCTTCTGGTCTGTGAGATAATGAATGAGCCTCCTGCCTGTGAACAGGAGACATTGCTGTGTACAGAGATACTGCTGCAGCAGTGTCGTGCTGGCATCAATTCTTCCTTAGAGAAAGGTCACACATATCTTGAGTAAAATAGCAGAAACAGAAATCCCACCCCTTTGCAGTTCTCAGGTTCTTCCTACTTCTCTAGAAATTAAGAATCTGAAAAAAAGTATCTTCCATTCAAGCTATAGAAGGAAAAGCACAATTCAAATGCAGACCTCCCTAACTGGGAAAAATGAAACCCAGTATGGGCTTATATATATCCATGTGATGTCACTTCAACTCTGCTATGTACAGTGTGGAAAGAAATTAATAAGAGAAAGGAGAGAAGGGTGAAAGGAAGGAAGGGTTTTTTCCTAAAGCAAATACAACTCAAAGCAATTTGCATAAATGTCTCTCGCATGATTTTTTATTTATGGCCCCTAAGTTTCTAATTAAATACTAATTAATATTATCACCAGAATGGTCTCATATCCTCAGCTCTTCATAGCTTTGTCACTTTGATTAATGCATAGTCATTTATTAACTTATTTAACAAGCTGAGGTGCTTCATGACAAACCAGATAATATTATTCTCATAACAGTCTCATTACTGCAAAAAAGAAGTTCTGAACTTAATAAAAATTATCCTCTATTAAGTTAAAGCTTTTTCATTGCATCCTTAAAAGATGGAAATAGGGCTTTTTGTTTGATTTATAATATATGGAGTTGTATAAAGCATCCATTAATAAAATTTATATGTTCATTTAAGCTTGATCACTGTAGTGTTTCTGTAGTCATGGGTGTTAAGGATTTAACTTTTGCTGTATTTATGAAGATAATTAATGTTCTGAGCAGACAGGAAATAAAATACTCACTAGAATGAGATAATTAAGGTCATACATAATGTTTAGGTCTTGTGTTTTTCTTTTTTAATTATTTGTTTTATTTTCCAGTTAAACCTGATAAAGAGGAAACCAGAGTTTACCTGGGGATTATGATGACTTTGCATGAAGTAATTTGACAATTCTGTAGCTGGTTATGAGGCTGTGGCTCTCTGCCTGGTGGTGACAGGTGCAGCACCATGAAACTCCAATGCCCCTGTGCCAGCAGGGCTGGTCTCTCCCCAGGGATCCCAAATCCCACTCTCCTTCCTTCCATCCCTGCTGAGAGGGAAGCAGAGATGAGAACTCGCATCCCACAAGAAAGCATCAGTGCCATGGAGCCGAGGCGGATGGAAAGGCCAGGTTTGTGTGTAATGAGGATATTCATAACATAGCTGGTGCTGCTGTCAGGCTGCCAGGGATGTGGGAACCCTGGACATGAAGTCTGCCAGGCTCCCAGAGGACCTGGGGATCTTTGAGCTGCACCCCTCCTGCTATTTGATTTTCAGGGACAGGAAGGGTTGAAACAGGCTCGCAGGCAGCAGTTCACTGCATTTCTTGCTAGAGCTCCGATCTTCCTCTGGGTCATTTTCACGAAGTTCCAGTTTCCTTTAACAAGGAACTTCCCATCATTCTACTTACATGCACCTTAAACAACATGTATGGACCATATAAAAACAACAGGAATGTGTTTATGTGATTGGGAAAGCAGAGGCACCCCTCCTTAGCACCCAGTTTCCCTTTATTCCCGTACACTCAACCAACAGGGACGTAAGGGAGCAGCCTCAGGTGGCAGCGAGCACGTTGGCACAAAAGGGAAGATACGCTTCTGAGCACAGGGGATGTGGAGAAGATGCTCAGTGTTCATTGTTGTGTCTGAGAAATAAATCAAGTGATATTCCAGGGGAAAAAAGTCCCACTATGCCCTGATAAACTAAAATACATCATAGCAAGTCCCCAGTGACTGCATCTAGAGAGCAGATGCACACCTAAACGGCTTTTGAGATAAGATAATAATCAATAATTTTACCACCTAGATTAGTCCCTATTTAGGTAAATAAAAGTTGCCTTCCAGGGCATTTTGTCCCCAGTGACCCCAGTTTTGTGTTTGATTGTGTAATACGATCCAGTAAAGCTAATTATTATGGTGGTCATTGACCAACATCTAATAAATACTTGTAGCAAAATGCCACTTTCCAGATGCAGAGCTTTAGGACATAAAAACTATAGCTATGTGGCAGGTTAAAATTAAAAGCCGATGACAGCAGTCTCTTTAGAAATTATTCAACAGCCTGCACTGCTATTGCATTTTTTCTGAAGTAAGTCACCTTTGCCATATGCTCATTTAGGGCCTTCTCCTGCTTCTTCTCCTGCCTCTTCTTACTATCTCCTATTGAGTTTTTATTTTGTGAAAGTTGAAGATGGGTGATAGCAGATTGCTGTGCAGGTAGAGGTCAAGCTTGACAGGACACAGCACCCAAAGGCCTTTCCTGGCTTCATTTAAGAGTTTAGTAATGAGTGTAAAGCATGGGTTAAACTTAAGTTAAAGAAGTATGTCTTCGTGATTTCTGCTGTTAAATAAATAAAAGCACCTTATTCTTCAGAGAAGAAAAAAGCACAGAAAGCCAGCAGCTCTTTACAGGATTGTTATACCGTAACAAATGCTTGCCAAAGTCCCCAGCCACAGAGGGGTCACCTCGGTGGCTATGCAAATCAGACAGAGCACTCAGCTTCACCTTCTGCATACCAGAGTGGGAGATTTCCATTCCCTCCACCCAGCTCATGGGGGCTCTGCAGAGACCTTTCACATCACACTTGGTCCCTCTATGAAGTTTGTGGGTTGCTATGACAGCAAGGGTAGCTCGAAGAACCTTCGCCAGTCTGTAGTCCCTTCCAAGACCTTGAACTTCAGTGCCAAAAACATGGATATGGAAGCGTTCAAGGATTTTGAACAGCTTTTTGAACTAGACAGCCCTGATGTAAGATATTGACTGCTACAAATGACAAGGAACTTACGCTATATCCAAAATAAAAAAGAACAGAAGAAAAACGACAAAAAGAATCTGAGTCAGTTAGGACATAAGGAACCAAGGAATTAGTTTCTAATACTGGAAATACCGTCAGATATGCTACTAGGAAAAATGGAGGACTAAATTTAATGACATATTTTTTTAATATCTGATACCTAGCAAACGCTAAAGTTCCTTAACAGTTGATCTTAAAAATAATAAAACTTACATTCTGATTTCCACTTTCTAGATCTCCTGTTCAATCTGTACGGAAACCTGATTGGAAGCTAGAAAAGTAAAATATTGCTATTATTAAATCAGCCTCTAAAAGACACCAGTAGACATTACAGATGATGCTCAATAGAATAGGGTATATGTACAAGAAGGTTCCAACAATCTTTTTCAAATGAAAACTCAAGATTAAACCTCTGGGTAACCTTCCTCCGTTTAAACCAACAATCAGTCTTATGATTTTACTCACATACCTTTACACCTTCTTTTCTCATGTATAATAACTTTATTATACTTGCTTGAGATGTCTCTTGAAAATCAGTTGTCAAGGATGCATAATTTTGCTGAATTTCAGTGTGGTTGATCTTTCCATCGAGAAATATTTCATTTCTTGTCCTCAGTATTCATACAAGAGGGTTGTTTAGCTACCTTGCTCCCCTGGGGAAGATTCCATCTTATTGCTATCTTATATTTATACCTGTCAATCTTACATACATAGGTTCTTTCCGCTGCATTGTCCCTTACTTTTAATAGCATTTCTCTGTGCCCTGTTCATAAAAAATCTCCTTTGATCTTCATTTTCTCTGCTAAAGGCATTGAGCTCCTTTCTGCCATATTTCTCAGAGGTGTGTACCTTGCTGGTGGTTCAGTTTCAACCTCTGCTTTTCTGATGCCAAACAACCTTTTTTGTTTGCTGCTGTGTTGTTCCCAGTCAATGTAATGTTGTGTGTTCTGGCCAAAGTTCCTGTCATTGATGTCTCAGCAGATGACCTTCATTCTGACCACACATTTAATGATAACTGTATTGCAGTCAGCCCCAACCTCATACAGTGCTTCTGAAATGGTCTTGTGATCCTTACCTGCATTGATCATGCCTCCAGCCTCGGTGATATTGCTGGATTTGATTAATGCAATACTAGAGATTTGTATTGTGTGTCCATGCGTGTGCATGCCTGTGAGTAAGTGCAAATGCCCGCTTGTCTGTATACACAGAAAAAGAAAAGACCTTTTTTTTCCTTTTTTCTAATACAAGGATTTCCAGTGCAAAAATCTAGAGTGGATGGCATTTTTCCATGGGGTTTGTAAATTAAGTAGTTTGGTCCTATGAAATTTCATACTGAGGTATCTGACCTCCTTACTGTCCCTTAAATATCTTAAAGAAAAGGTGTGGAGCAATTTCTTTTATATTTATAAGTGCAAGTTGTTACTTGTAAGGAAAGGGTAAAACCTGTCTGGACCAATTTAATTAAAGGTGTGTTTGTGTCATTAAATTCATAGTGCATACTCAGTAATTTTCTCATATTTTCTTGAGAAGAGTAACCTGTGAAATTTCACATGGTGCAAAAATGTACAGCATCTATCTGCTACAAGAATTGAATTTCTACAAGCAAGACCAACACATGGTTTCCTGGGAGAACAGGACAGTGATTCACTTCTTGCTCTGTTGTTGGATAAGATATAAAGTTAAATTTCAAGGTGGAGAATTGCCCAAGAGTTTGCTGAGACTCCCTCGTTACGTGAGATGTCTTTGACAGGTTGCACAGGTTATCTTTGAGATATCTTTGCACAGGTTCTTCTGTACTTTTTTTACAGGAGAGTTGATAAATGTATTAAATGTCTAAAATATTTATTGGTTTGGGGACAGGATACAACATTACAAGAAATGAGATCATTCTCTACGGTGCTACAACATAAGAAAATTGAAACTGTATTTTTCCCCACTCTCAGAAGCATTATGCAAGTAAAAATTTTTCTGTGAAGAATTCAAGTATGGAAATGCTCTGGCAATTGAAAGTTGCAGGATTTCAGAACCAGTTAATATTTATTCTGATTTAAAATAAGTCATTGTGCAAACTGAGGAAGCAATATTGCTAGCCATTTTTTCTTCAGTACATTCCAATTTAATGTCAGCTGCTCGGTAAGATTTAACAATATATGTCAATTTGACTACATCAAACTCAATGACAAGAGACTTACTTCCCTGTCAAGCGAGAAATGAAAGTTTTGTGCATGTGGAAAGGGGGTGGTGGAATCGTTCTGGATGCAGGCTGTGTGCACTGACACAGTGTTTAATTATTCAAGTGAATTGAGGAAAGATGCTGAATGCATAGATGTAGATACCTCTGTTTGCAGCAGAATATGTGCAAGGTGACCTCTGCAAGTGCAGCTCCAGCTGCACTGGGACACTCCTGGGGGCTGGTCTCTCAATCTCCATGTGCACTTAACCCTCCAGCTCAGCTAATGTGTCACTGAAGGTGAGACAGCTGATGCTTTTCATCAGTGCACAGGGATTGTTGTGTTTGTCATCACCACGTGCAGGCATCACATCCAACTCCAGCTGTGCTTCAACCATGAAAGAGACATTACCCATTTTATAAGCCATCATCTTGCCCATCCTGGGCTGGAAGAAACACCAAGCTCATGCCAGGGCTGTCCAGAAGAGCTGCAGTGCAATCACAGGAGAGCCATGCTGGCCGACAGAAAGGGAATACATTAGAGGTGGGGACCAGGCCAGGATGTCCTGGGCTTTAAAATGGAAAATATCAAGAGACCCTATCCATTGCTGTAGAGTTTGCATTCACACCAAACTGTAATTTAGTTGAATCACTTTCATTTTTCCAGTGTGGAAAATTGTAGGTTTTGTGTGTTTGCATGCACGGATGTGTAAACACAGTCACAAAGGATGATCAGGGACTGTGAGATGGTAGAAATCATAAAAACTCTGATTATTGACACTTAATCAGTCATGGTATTACGCTCTGTAATTCCACTAAGAACATAGTTGCTTCCACTCTCCAAACGGTACAGGGCTTCCAGCTGTCTTTCCCTAGTGCTTCCAGCTGTCTTTGCTCATACCTGTTCCTGCTTTTTCACTCTTTGCGAGACAGCAGCCAGAGCTGTGTGTGGATGTTTTCTCCCCAGGGCCTTGTCTTATGGCATCACTGCCACTTATACAACCTCAGTTTGTATTTGCTGCTGTTCTTCCACAGACCCACACAGCAGCAGTAACAGCACATTGTCATCCTCAGAAAGACCACGGTATCTGAGTTTTTCTCCTGTTACACTACTTCCAGCTGATAAGCTCCTTGTTTTCAGTAGAAATTTGCATAATTTCTAGCTTCCTGGTCTCGCATTGGGATGGTTAATTTTAATCCTGTTTTGTAGTATCAATCTCACTTATTTTCAGAATTTTTCCTCTGTAATGCTCTGACTGACATTCATTTCACAGCCCTATTTTCTGTGCCATGGTAAGAGAACGAATTAATATCTGCTCTGAAATGTGTTGATAAGAGGCCACACTGGCAAATATATGTGCCTGTAGTTTTCTTTGTAGAGATACATTGTTTTATCACCCTTCTGACTAGTTTAAAGCATGCCTTGAAATTTTACTCACTCCTATTTTCACCATTCTAATAGCTGCCTATGTGGTGCATTATTAAATAATATATAATTATCACATTTTACTGTTTTACTAAGTATTTAATCAAGTTTATTTTTAAAAACAAATCTACAATTTTAGTAAAGCAGGATAATCATGGTTCACCTTCCCAAAGTATCTGTTGCGTGGTCTTCTGTCCAAAGCCTTCCATAATATTGAAATGAGTCTAAGAGTCCTGTCGTTCAAGTCCCTTTTCTTTGGTCCTCAGTGTCAAAGTCTGTGCATGCTGTTCTGCAGTCACGCAGCATTACTTTTACTGGAGAGATTCACGAAGAGCCCTCATTTCCAGACCTGCAATTTCACGTGCCAAGTCTTTTATTGCAAGAGGTGGTGATCAACCATGCCCCCCAGCCCACTCTTCTCCTTGTTTTGGATGCATTGCATGGTATACGTTCCAGTTTAATCACAGCTGTGGTGAGCCCTGTTCACAAATCTTCATTTCCATTGCACCCTGTTCTCACTTCACTGCTCAACCTCTTCTTTCTAGTAAAACTAGAGCAAACTATCTAAATTTGAAGTCTTATTTCTCTGGTCTCTCCCTTGTGTGACTGCAAAGCAAGCCTACTACTCCACTCTTTTTTCCTTATTACTTACATGACTACTTCACTTTTCATAGTTTATTCCTTATTTTCTCTGTAAAGTATAGCTAAACCTGAATTTTGAGCCCCAAAATGTGCCTATTAGTATTTTTCTTCCTTTTGTCCTTCTTTACTTACTTCTACTATCATTTTGAAAATGACAGCTTATCCAGCCATTTCTAAAGTTTTTCCAGAATCTTCTGTCTTTTCTCACATTCAATACTTTTTGTATCTTTATACAAGAATATTTCTGGATTTCACATGTTTAAGGTCTTCATTATTTCACACTTTAACAAGAACTCGTTCAGTTTATTTTGCAGATTTCCTTTTTAAATTGACAATGTTCTAGACCTATTTTTATATAACTCTCCATTTTATTTGAACTCTATCTTCTTTTTCAGTCAATCCAAGTTAATCTTATATGACCAACTGTACTACAATTTCCTGAGCACCTATCAAACCCACATCTGACACAATGTTATCAGTCAGCGCAGTGTGACACAGTAGGTCTGGTGTTTATTTGGCAAGAAATTTGTCATCCAGCATGTCCAGGAACAAATAAGGTGTGCCATTAATTGTTTCACTTACTTCTTAATCTACATTTGGGAAGTCAGTGACTCAAAAGTAATACATCCCCAGTAGAGTCTATCTCTCTAGAAAATTTGTAGATATTCATCGATAACATCCCACCTGACAGCTGACAAAAAGTACTGCTCCAGAAGTGTGGAATTTGATTCTTTGATATAAATCAAATTCTCACAAGCTGTTCAGTTCTCAATGACCTCATCCAACAGTTCAGAAAAATTCAGTCCTGTGCCAGACCCGAAAGCCTCTCTGACCAATGTTCACCCCCTTCCTTGTGTACTTTTTTCTCCAGACTACCCACACATTGAGGAGTTTTAGCCTATTGTCACTTTCCTTGATTTTTCTTTTTTCTTTTTCTAAGCCTGGTTTTCTAGCACTTGTATGTCAGGACTCAAAGATGGTATTGTTTTTCTCCTGACTTTTTCATTCTAAGTCTTTTAAAGCAGACATGTGTGTCCAGCCAAATTTCAGCTACCTACAGACGAAAAGATGAGCTACCCAACAGAACATCCAATAGGCTCTTGAAGGAGATGCTGCATAAATAAATAAATAAATAAACAGCACAATAATTGCTCCTGATACTACATCACAGGTGCCATCGGGTGCTCAGCAAAGTACGACCCGCTCAGTTTATTCTTACACAGTCTTCTTCCTTACTTAAATGTCATATAATCACAATACTAATACAAAAAGAGATGTCAAACCTGGTTATAATTAGACAACATAAGGCAGATTATAATATTTCTGTCTAAGACATTCATGCAAAATACTGGCTCTAATATACCCCGGAAAAGACTGCTTTTCTGTGCTACACAGCAGGTTATATAAAATAAGTAGTTATCATTATAGCATGCCACATTAAAAAATATTGTCATCCAAGTTGCAAAAGAATGATAATGAGCTGATGAGCTCATAATGTCGTTAGGTGCTGCAGTTGTCGGCTGAGTGCTCGTACCAGAATCCCAGCATTCAGAGGTGCTAGGCAAGGACTTGATGTGGAAGTCTGGAAATATATGCAGTATGCAAACCTGCTGGACACATTTATTGATTTCAAAGACAGGTGATATTTTGTTGTGAATGGTTTAATTTCGTGTCTGATCCCATTAAGATGAAAGCTCTTTCCAAGTATTATTCGTACTGTACCCATACAGTTTGTTTAGCAATCACAGAGAGCTGAGCACACGAAGCTATTCTTTGGTCTGTACAGTCTAACAGATAGAAATAGAAAACACCCAGAGGCCTGGGAAAGACACAGACAACTCTGAAATATGTCCTCCTACTGCTCTAGAATATATTATTATGAAAAGAAATGCCTACATACCTGCCAAATCTAAGATGACTGTCTTTTTTCCCCATATAAAGCATTTTCTAACACTCAGTCCTAAAATTTCACAGTCATCATCCCCTGAATACATCCTGTCTCACCTCCCTTTCTCTATCCCTTGTCAGGGACAAATACTATTCATCACCAACCACATTCCCTTGGCACATTTGCTGGTACTGAAGAGTGGTGGAGCAGCCTCTATATAGCTTCTGACACAGAATATTAATTCAGAAAGAGAACAGCTATTGAGTCATTATTTCTGAATGGGTACCTTTCTTTCCTATCCATCTTAGGAGCTGAAGCACTCATAAACTTCTCAACATGGGTGCATTTATTAGGCTATTTTAATTAACTTGTTCTGAGCTGCCAGGTTATCATTATGTTGCAGGTGTTACACACCCTGCCTAACTATTCTACGGTGTTGCTAAGAGCATCTTTATATGTAGTGCCTGTTGCTTAAAAACAAATCCATGGCTCAGGGAATCTCCAAGAGCCTTCTTGGGACTGAGGATGTGCTGGGTGTGTGGAGTCCATGAGAGCCTCCAAAAGGCGAATCTGTGAGAGCTGGAAACATGGCCGGAGAGGAGGCGAGAGGCTGCTCTGCCACCTTGCATACCTCCAGGTATGGAGGATGAAATAGAATCTCATGGTTGCAGCTTGAGCCAGGATCAAATTATTTTATTTGTAATGTTGTTGTATAATTGTAGGTTAGACATCGCCATACTTCTCTTCGTATAGGGAAATGTAAGCAACGAGGGCAGAGGTAATCTGGTGGTCAAACTGTGGTCAGCCTGGGAGGTGGGAGACAACCCGTAGCTGATTGATTGGCTGCTCCTCCATGCCTGCAGGTCAGAGACCTTGAATGCACCCTGTTGCATTCTTCTTAGTGGGGCTCAGCAGATGAGGGAGGAAAGCTTACTAGACAGGCTGCAGCAAAACCTCTGCTTACTCTCTTTATAGCTATGAAAAGAGTAGAAAGGTGATGATACTACGACTGGCATCGCGACGTGACGTTTCTGGTTTTCTTTTATGCACTGTAAGAGTCATTTTTAGCCTGCCTTCGGCAGAGCTAAAATGTTGATCAAAATGTTCTCAGATATTTTTGCAGAAAACTACTGAGTTGATTTCCATTGATATTCTAAAAGGCTTTTTTGTTTGGTTGATTTTTTGTATTTTGTTTGTTTGTTTGTTTTTACAGTTCCAGTATTTGGTGAAGGTCTGTCCATGTAAAAATTGGGCTACAGGTAGAAGGAAGAACTTGAATGTCAGATTAAATTTCTTCCCATATCTCTCTTCCTTCGCGTATCTGTCCTTTTTCATTTTTCCACTGAAAATGGATGATGAAAAAAAAGGTATATTTCCAAACAAAAGTTATTTAAAAAACCAAAACAGCAGGTTCTGCATGTACGAATCATAGACAATAACCAAGTGGGGGAAGGAACAGACCCCTTCACTGCCCAGCTGATCTGACTCCCCCTCTGCTGCTAAGAGCAGGGCTAAGACGTCTCCAGTCCATCCTGCATGACCGCTGGTCAAACACCGACTTTGAGAGGAGCCCGACCCCGAGAACTGCCTGAAACTGCCTTCCAGCCTGGAAGTGGGCTGGGGCTGCCTTCCGTCAGGGGAGGAGGAGGGGAGGGCGGGCGAGGGAGTCGCTCTCACGTTCCCTCCTTCTCAGGATTTGGCATGGTGCTGCCCCTTGCTTTCCCTGCGCCAAGCCCCGTGAGCCCCGGGCGAGCAGGACTGCGGAGGGAGCAGCCGGTGCCGCAGCGCTGCCCGCTGGGGAAGCCGGGGTGGCTCTGTGACGCACCAGGGACCTCGGGTGAGAGACGGGGCCCGGGCTTCCTTGGGGGCACAGGACCCTCTGGAACGGCACTGGGGGGATCTTAGGGGAGGAGTTCTAAGCGTAAGGAAACAGCTCAGGTAACCGGATATAAGAAGTGAAAATATAATTTGAAATTAATAATGTGCTGATGATTTTCATTTCTTTCTGATTATAAATTGTCCATGAACAAGACCCAGTTTATCAAATATTCTCTTTTAGAAACACCAAATTACTGTGAATAATTCATGAGGTACAACTTGTTCTTATGTTACTTGTTTTAAACATTTAGTACTCAAAATATGAGTTGTTTTGATTGAACACATATGCCATGTGGTGCAGCTCTGTCATGCCCCTGCATGACCCCGCACCCAGCACTGAGGTCTGCAGCAAGAATGCTGATGGCAGTGCACTCAGGGAGCTTCCTGGAGGATTTCCTTCCAGCTTGTCCTCTGCAGAGTTCAGTGGCTTTCCTGCATGTACTCAAAGAAAAGCACAGAGGGGATGGTAACAAAGCCAGGCAGCCATGACCAAGTCATAGCAGAATTATTAGAGCCTCTCCTTGATGTACAAGCTGGGGACACATGTATGTTTCTGTCAGGGTCAGTTCTAGTTCTGTATCAGAACATTAAAAAGCTTCTACAATGCAAGGTAAATCCAGCTTGAATCACACCTATATCCCCTTTTAAAATGTTGCATTAAGGTGTTTTGCACAGGTGTTGAAACCAAACAAACCTGTCTCTCCTTCCCTTTCTCCCTCTTCAAAAGTCATTTTGAAAGTTCTGGTTCCTCACCATAAGCTGGAAGTCTGCAGGAATAGTGGTAATAACTCAGCCTGTCCCTTGAGCATCTTAAGCTGGACTTCATCATGACACATGAAGATATATAACTTTCCTCATACTCTCTATGCTTATCCAAGGCAGATATTTTGCTTTTTTTTTCATGCTAATATCATTTGTACTATGTACCTGCTCACAACTATTATTTTTGTAAAGCTTTCCCAGATCTCTGAAGCTGTATCACAAATACTGTTCTCTTAGTTTCTCATGCTGGAGCTGTTTCACTCCTATAATAAGAAAAAGTTTACCAGAGCAGGGCTTTGGGCAAGGCAGGAACTTGGCAAACAGCTAGAGATTGTGTAAATCAGCAGGTCATTGTGTCTCTCCTGGATCATGATGAAAACAATTTTTGTGGGACATTCCTGATCTATTTTGCATGCTCTGTACTTCTCTTTCTGCAGAGAGGCTTCTGGACAGCACCATACCTCTTTTTCAGTCATTCTGTCTGAAAGAGGGAAAAATTACTGCTCTCTGCACACATTGCATTAACACAGAATGGAGGAAGGGCATTGGACAGGCTAATCCTAACCAAGTTAAGCTAAATATATATCTGCACATGTCTGCAATGGCAAATCATATGGCAATCCTTGCTGTAACTGGATTTCTCAACTGCAGGGTGAATCAGCCTCGAGATATTTTTCTTCCCTAGATTTTGGAGAATTTTTCCTACATCTTGTGGGTTGTAGTATCGTGTCCTCCATATGCTTCAGCGGAACATGTGAAATGGGACACATTTGTCTGGGTTCCATATGTGTGCCTGTCTTGATTCATTGCACCATGTGAGGATGAGGACTTGTCCAAACCGGAGGATGCAGGAGTGATTTTTCTGGTGAGCATCACTAGGCTGTTCAGACTGGTTAAAGAATGATGGTCTGGGAAAGACTCCCAGGCCAGCAATTCCAAATATTCCATGCAACAATGTTGTAAAGCTTGTTTGTAGCCCTGTAGAAGGATTAGGTGTGCCATTTGCTCCTTCAGTGTGTGCTGTGTGGGAATTAACAGCAGGTCAGCAGGCCTGTCTGAGTCTGAGTCTGACATTGGTCTCAGCACAGTCTGTTTCTACCTGTGAGAAACTTAGCTGAGAGAAGCAAGAAATTGAAAACAATAGAGGGAGAAAACAGCAACACAGCTGCAGCTGGTGTTTTCTTGGATGCTTGGAATACCTGTGTTGTAGATAACTAATAATAGTATGGTGTAGTTAAAATAGCCAATGAATCTATTGTAGTAGTTAAGCAACCAATAGATGAGTAACACGAATGATAAACATACAATAGTGTATATACATGACACTGGCTTTTTGAAATAAAGAGTTTTTGCCTGCACTCGGTGCTAGAACTTGTGTGTGTTGTGTCCGCCTCGACTGTGACATGCCGCATGGCTGTGGCTATTTCATACATTCTCCGTGATTTGCAGATAAGCAGGCAGAGTTCCACACTCAGGAGTGTAAGCTTGCTGTATAAATAAATACTTAAACTTCAAAATAAACAACCAATGTTTAGAGGTATACTGTTTCTTGGTGCCACAGGTGTAATATCACTCAAAATTAAATGTATAACTGTTAGCCCCTCTGTTTAAAAACATTGGTCCTAGCCACCCTTCACTTCAGATGAGGAATCTGACAAAAGCCATGGGAACAGCTACAAACAGAGCTGAGAATAGAAGAGCCTCCTGACTTGGTGTCTGATTCACTCACTTTGGTCTGGTGTTATGTAAGGAAGCCAAGTGAGTTGTTGGTGTCTTAGTTAGCATCCTGTGGCTCCAGGCTGTGCTGATCTCATGTAGGGTAGCACAAAAATTCCTGTATTTTTTTACCTCAGCATATGGATTTGCAAAAGTGAACTAGAACTATCTTCTGAGGGAAATTCTTTTTCTTTCAGTATCTTCTTAACTCTCACATCTCTTTTGCTGACTTCTAAGAGTTAGAGATCGTCTCTGCTATGACCTAAACCTACTGATGACTTCATGGCTTGAGTGAGAACCAAGTGGTTTAAGTTCCATGTTTTTTTAGGATTTAAACTGATTTTTCACACAATCTGATTAAAACAAGTTGCTGTCACAGTCTCAGATGAGGGTTTTACCACATTATTATCACTCTCTCCAGTACACCTTTGTCTAGAAGCTTCTGTACTTAAGTTTGCCAGCATACACAACAAGGTAAGTACTCAATTTAACAGTGCTTTCCCATGTGCTATCGATCTGCTACAAAGAAATTGGTTTTTGCTTCAAGGGACACTGCTGCTTACCTTCAAGGAGAAACTAATTTCAACCTAATCACTAAAATTTGCATGTATAGTACATATTGCAATTAGAGTACTCAATATTGTTAAGGAGGAGAGACTTTTGGGTCTGGAGTTTTGGGATACTTCGAAGAAGGCAGAAAGAAATGTCTTAATCCCAATTTCCTTGGGGAAAAGTATTGGAAGAAGGAGAATGAGAATGGAGAAAGGGATTCCCTAATAAAATGAGGGGAATAGGAGAGGATGGCCCCAGTCTGTCTTTGGTAAGGATGTTCTGTGAGGCAGATGTCATATGTGAATAACTCTTTCATACTAACGTATTTTCAGTTTGAAAATAAGCCTAATAGACTTGCCTCCATTCAAACTCTTTATAGATAAAATGATAAAACAATTCTTCCACTAGTGCCCAGGATATTTTCCAACTGCTGCTCCTGAGCATCTCTGCACATCAGCTGCCATACAAGGAGTAGTCAGACTTTCATTTTCCACTGCCCGAGTGGCAGACACATTGTAGGAGAACTGCAACCAAGAAAAAGAGATGGCATGTCTAATATTTTCGTTTGATTTTACTTCAAAGGTAAAATTTAAGAGAAATTGAAAGAACATTTTATTTCAACTTCATTCCATATAATTTTACTTAGATAAGACAAAAATTATTTCATTTTTAAGAGGGGAGAGATTTTCCTCCGGGTTTGAATTTTCCCTTCCATTGTTCTACACTGACTCACAGCCTTGCTGGAGGCTTGGATTCCAATGCTTCTTGTTTTCCAATGAAAAACTGTCGTACAGGAGCATTTTGGACAACTGTTGCTAGACAGTGAAGTTTAAATTCATAATTGAATGAAGAAGGAAGATGCCAGTCTCTATGCATAGCAGGAAAGCTCCAGTTTGTATGAGTGTTTTTAGCCTTTAGCCTTTCCCAGAGACTGTTAGAGCATCACAGTCGGCAAGAAAAGCAACAGAAAAGGTACTGTCAGCTTGTCTCCTACCCACGGAGCTGACACTGGGGAAACAGTTTTTTGAGGAATATTCAGTACAGCTTGCAACTTTCTCTCTGACCAGCAGTGATCAGGTTTAACAGTAAACTATTAAAGATGTCAGTTTTGGGGGGATCCAGAGTGGAGCAGTTGTCAGTAATTGAGCATAAAGCTTTGAGAAGGAGGAAGCACATTACTGCAGGGTAATTGCAGGTGAAACGAGCTGTGCCTGGGAGTGTTTCTGGCTGCTGGGACGGGATCCTATGCATAGAAAAGTTCTCGCTATAGAGCCAGCACAGGGCAGCTGGTGTTCAGCACTGTTCAGGGACCATTACCTCCATGTGGTTTGCAGGCATTCACCCGCTTTTGGTGGGTCAGAGTGTTTAGATGTGGGCTGTGGTGAGCCCAGGCTGATCCCTGACATGAGCTCTTTCAAGAAACACACAGAAGCAGCAGGGCTGTGAACCCTTTCTGCAGCGCACAGGTAAGACAGATAAGAGACAGATCAGAATCCAGATAAATCATTTTGGGAGACAGGGATAAGGGTCTTTGGAAGACCATCACCTGGGGAGCACCTTCATCAGAGACGGGTTTCATCTGAAAAGTTTTAAGTTCATCAACCACTCATCTGTTTCAGGATACATATGCTCCCATGATGGCAGTGCTGCTTTCTCTTTCTCTGCTAAGCATCCTTAGATTGGCTAATCCACCTGCATGGAACAGTGTTTTGCCAGATGGATATCATCCCACCCCTCTGACCTCACAGAAACTTATGCAGCACTTCTTTCTAAAAGCTAATAAAAAAGGGGAATGAAAATTACTATGAAATTTCATTTCCAATTACAGAAGAAAGCAGTGCAATGCTTCTTGAAGAGGACTTCTTTAAGTTGTGGAAGGCTTCTTTAAGTAGGGCAGCCCTCAGCACCCTTAAAATGTTTAATATAGAACTGATTCAAATGCTGTTTAAGCTAGTGGGAGATTTTAATTTTGAAACAGTTCAGTTTGAGGTTACAGGTGGGAATTACTGAATAACTGGACCAGAAAGATGAGGATGGAAAAGGATATATTCCTGAAGAGAGAGATGCATGGAAGTCTGCTTCAGAGCACCAGAGCATTCAGAGTGGGATTCTCATGTTCACAGCATGAGAAGCAATAGATCAGAGGGAATGGAATGCAGAAGCAGAGCTCGGTTATGGTGCTTCAGTGGAGATAGGAAAGTCTGGCTGTGGCCAGCCTGGGATCATTCCTCCTTTGTTCCCTAAAAGGGCCAATGAGACCAACAAAGGGCTGCGATTCGCGGTCACTGCTTTTCATATTCCCCCAAATTCCCTCTAACCTCATTGAGTTGTATAAGTGAGCTGGACCCAGGGCAAGTGGGGAAAACAGAACTCTTGGCAATCTATTGTTCCAGGATCTCTGCTAGTTTTCACAGGATGAACCAGTACTCCATACTCATACCCTCGACATGTGACACCTTCACCTGAACATTGCTGCCTAACTGTAGATCTCATGGCTTACAGGATTTTAAGGGATTGGAATTGCTCCACGAGAGTCAAAAAGCCATGACTTCGTACTCCAAATGGCCAGATGAAGTGACTTTTTTGCAGATCATTCCTTCACATACATCCTCCTCCTTGACTCATTTCCTTGTGTTGAGCTTTAAGTAGGATAAAACAAACACCATCAGGAAATCTTACAGTTTGTGCACTGACAGATGATACTTTTTAATGGGTTCAGTCTTCCTTAACAGCAGGGTTTAGTAGTAAAAAAATCACCTGTATCATGAATTACATACAAACTTTTAGTTTATAACAGTTTGTCTAGAGCAGGATGCTGGATCGCAGATTTTCCCAGCCTGAGGAGGGTGGGTTTGCAACTATCAGGACAGCTGTCCCTAGAGCCTGTTTACACATGCATGAGGGGAATGACTGTCTCATTTTAAGGAATATGAGGAGGAAGCTGAGGGGGAAGGAGGATTTAACAGTTTTGTGCCAAGGCTTCAGGCAGGAGTGATTCGGCAAGCGGCTGATAGTGATGTTTCCATTTCACAGGGAGATGGAAGCTGCTTGGTCACCTAAACCAAAATACTGAGGTTTCATGCAGTTAAGGTGGTATCTACTGCTTTAACAGGACTGTGACTCAGAGAGCAGATGATGATGATGGCTGCTCCTTTCTGACTATAGAACTACAGCCCTTATCAAAGGCATAAATTACTATTATTTTCTTACCAGATTGAACATCTTTCTTAAATATATGAAAGAAAAATTGTAGGTTGTCTAGTGAATTTTCTTCTTGGAAAAACTGCCTATTCTTAATATACAAGTTCAATGAAAGTTCAGAAGTTTATCAGCACAAAGGCTCTATTTTAATAATTTATCTGCCAGCTTCTCAGCTCGTATTTTGATACTTTGAATGAAGAGATATTTTTGTACTGCCTTCATGTGAAAGCAATCAAACAGCACTTTTCACAGGCATATCACGATATCTGTTGATTATAATCAAACTACAGATAGTATTAGTACTAGAGAGCTCCTCTGTAACACAATTTGCCAGTCACCAAAGCAAACTGATACTGACAGCCACAGGACATTATTTTCCTCAGCCAATATAACTACAACAGGTTTCACCCTCCAAAGAATTGACATGAGGCAATGCTCGTGAACAATGAGTTTGAAGGTAAATAAGATTCTGTTTTTTCAGGCAAATCAGATGTTTTCACACTTCCTGGACTCAGAGGCCCTCATTCACAGCGATATAAGAGGGCTATTGTCTGTAGTCTTGGTGCTATTGGTAGTATCATTAAACAGCCTGCTCTGCAAAATGTGAGAGAGCCAGAAAAAGCAAAGTCAGAGAGCAGGCAAGAGCAAAGTATCTATCTCTGTGAACTGGGGTAAAATAAGGAGTCCAGAACTATGAAGCTCCTAGGTTGTTCTTAGTTCTTGGAAACTGTTGAAAAAATCAAAACAGGTTTTTGAGTATTAGTGCGTAGAAGGAAGCATAGATTTGTCAAGAGTGAGCAATGTCTGTTAGTCTTTGACCACTTGACAAGGAGTTTTCAGGCAGAGAAACAGGAATAATTCAATATTTTTATCGGGGAGATTTTCATGGCAGTTCATATGACTTTTTTGTAGCATGAGTAAGTAAGACTTAGTGGGTGAGGCAGCCCTTAAAACAAGGGCAATATTATCTGGGTGACAAGAAACAGCCAGGAAGTATTACTAAAACAAGCTGTAGGTAATGAAGTTCTGCAGCAGTCAGTCCTTGGTCCAGTTCTCTTCAATATTTTCAATAAGAAACTACGGGGGGAAAATAAAATATGTTTAATTGATTTTCTGAAAGCACCTCATTAGAACAGATAACTTGGAAAGTAAAGCTAAAATTGAGTGTTATCCTGACATCTGGAGAAGATGCTTTGAAAAAGTAGAATGTCAGTGTAAGATGCAAGGTACTATTCTTTGGAAGGCTTGATCAACTCCTTCTGGACAGAATGTCCAGCCCAAAGCAGGATAAACTCATCATGTGATGGGTGAGCAAGTGGCTCACGGATCAGGCACGAAGGGTTACAGTGACTGGGGTGACATCAGACTGGGGACCTGTCACTGGGGGGGTTCCAGAGGGCTCCATCCTTGGCCCTGTGCTCTTCAACATTTCATAAAAAGAGAGACTCAGAAAGACTGAACTATAAGGAAGGTCATCCCAGAAGGGGCATGCGTGCCTGTGCATCCTGCACACTCCCTGTGTGCTGGTGGGGATGTGTGCTTCGAGAGAGAAGGAAGATGTCAAATAGCACCAGCAGTTACTTCATAAAGAAAAAAAATGGCAGAATTTCCATTTTAAGCCTTGTTATATTCCTTCCTACCTTAGCCTTGCTGATAACAGCCTTGGCAGTTTTTTTAAAGCCAGGTCTAGCCTATCTACATAGTATGTGAAAAACCAGACACAATATGCTGAACCGAACTCTCCTCAAAAAAAGTAGATTAGATTGAAAGCCATACCTAGACAAGAGGTAAAACTTTCATTGGGTGAAACATTCACTGCACTTCTTGAGGTGTGGCTTAATATATGAGACCAAAATTTATTTGATTATGTAAGTTGCTTTGTTTTGTTTTGTTTTGTTTTTTTGATAGAAAAACATTGATATGAGGATGAGAGTTACTGCGTGATGGATGGCTGAAGGAAAACAGCTTTGAGGTGTTGCTCAGGGGAGAGTGGTCTTGCAGAAACAGATTTCGGAGTGGGAGTTTTTCAGTCAGACGTTAGAGGGACATCCCTTGTTCTGGAAGGGGTCATGCTAAACGCTCTCAAGATGCTCTTTCACAGCTCATGTGTAACAAGCACCTTTTCTCAAGACAGATGTTTTGGAGTGAACTCAGCAGAGTCATGCTGCTGCAGACTTTGGGTGAGTGAGAGGCGTGTGACTTGCATTTGTTTCTCTAACCTATGTCAACGAAAAAGTGGGCTAATGGGATGGTGGTATATTGCTCCCCTAAATGGAGTGTGAATAATGTTATTTTCTATATGGCCCCCTGTAGAGAAAGTCTTTCAAAGAGACAATTATAAACGAAAAAGAAATACATTTTAGAAAAGGTTTCTTATTTTGAAGCATGGTAACTTGGTTAACCTTCTAAACTAACACCAGAAATGTAAACGAAGTAGGCATCATTACTTGGTTCAGCACTTGTACGTGGTGTAATAAACACTGCAATTAAGTGTGGAAAAAAGTCAGTTCTGTTTTGCCACGTGCAGAAACGGGGAACAACATGGAGCAAGTTTATTGCCTCTGAGCTCATGCTTGCTAAATGGCATCCATAAATACTGAAGATGCCTGTGACGTATTTTTGGTGTCTCAGATTATGAATTTCTAGAGTTTAGGGAATGCCTGACCAGAAATTAACATCTCGAGCACATAATCTTTTTTTCCAGAACGTATTGTTCTTGGATCTATCCCAAAACATACACAGGGATGGTCCAATGTTTCTGTTGACAATCTTTTTCTTTTCCTTGGGCAATTCAACTTTTGTTTTGAGTGCAAACTTGATGATATCATCATCTAAGCCTTTTTATTGTTTAGTGTTCATCCCTCAAGAAAAAGTAAAGAATGTTCTAGAAAATTCCCATCAATTCCAGTAGAGTCAGACGATGTTAAACATACCTATTTGTTTTGGATACTTCTTTGTTCTTTCTGTTTATTGTTATTCAGATTTTTCATAGAATGGCAAAACATAGCTTAAAGCACTCCTTTTCTGTGTTCCTCACCAGTTTATTACTATTTCCTGAATACACTGCCCTGTTATTTCTTAAAGATAATTAAAAACTTGGCTTGAATTGGAGCAGAAAATTACCCTAAGTGAACAGTTTTGTCAGTTGGAAATTACTTATTTTTTAAAGGGCTTAGTCCTGTAAATTACTGAATGTTGACAAGAAAGAACTGACAACATTCAGCTACCACTGAGGGGCTGAGAACACTTAGTAACTTTCAGTATTCAATCAAAATTAGCAGAGAAAAGTCATTTCAAGTAAAGTGTAAAATATAAAGTAATACCTTCTCTGGCATCTTTATTATTTTATCACTGTGTAAAACTGGAATGCTGTGTGAAAATTATACCTTTTAAGATATATCAACTTTTTTCCAAAGTTTAGACACATTCTTACACTGTGAAATATTTGCCACATTCTATTCATGCTTGTAAGGTCGTGACAAAGATAAATAGATTTTAGAGAAACATTAGAGTGGGAGTATGTGGGAGGAATTTCATTCTTATTTTTAGCAGAGAGAATTTTAAAATCTTGTTGGATTTTGTGCTCATTACATTAGAAGGGAATATGACAATGGATCCTGTAGAATATAAATCCTTATAGAACAGCACAATTAGAATTGATATGAAATGGCATATATCATGGAAAGCTAGTGACTAACATCTGAGGAAAACAACTTTAAATCCTGACATTTAGAAGCATGGCAAATGATGTTGATGGCGACAAGATTTTAAATAACTTTGAAAGGGTGTAAGACTTGTCCCAGTTTCTCTCTGAGCTAGTGGCAGGACTCCCAGTGCATGTTAATGAGAACTGGATGAGACACCAGATCCTGAAGATTTTATCTGCCACACCATGAATCCCCACCGTGGCACAACTCTGCCAGAACTGTGTCCTGTGCTGTCTGTTCCTTCAAGACACTGCCACTCCCACTGACCTCTGCTGGGTTGCTTCAGAGACCCGTGGCTGAGCCAAAGCAAGACTATTTTATGTTTATTTCTGTTGCAGTGATACATTTATTTTGAGGAACGTGAAGATCATACTTGGAAGGCACAAATGAGATTTCCACAGGATGGATGATGGAAGTCACTGTGAGTGAGAATGAACCAGGAAGAAATAGGGCATCCAGCTGATGCATTTAGGTCTTTTTCCGAGTTGTATGAGTGATATAAGTATAATCTGATCCGAAGGCAAGCACATATCTTGGTAAGATAGGAATGCCTACAAGCATAGGAATAAGTCATCTATAGGGTGAACTCTTGAGGGACAGCAAGAGATGAATAGAGAAAGAAACTGGACAGCCTTTTGCAGGAGTCAAGGAGAGTAGTCAAGAAGTCCCAGGGCAGGGAAGGCTGGAGGTGTTATCAACAGCCGTGGAAATCAAAAGGTATGAGAGGGTTTGGCAGAAAACTTTTAGAGGTTTATGCAACACTATCCTTTGTTGTTTACATCCTGTTGTGAAAGAGTAGAGCTGAATTTGGGATATGACTGTAATGTTTAGTAGACTATTATAGCCACAAGACAGTGACTTTACTGGAGAATGAACACAGGAAGAAAGCTGTTTTTCCGAACTGAGTTACTACCTAATCACAAAACCAATAGAAACAGGTCTGCAAATTAATCATACTTTTTAAACATATGATCAGTTTTGCCAGGACAAGATATTTTCTAGCCCTTGAAATTGTATTAATTGGGTTACTTAGGAGCCCTTGAGACAAAAACCTCAGAGCTAGACACAGACTCAAAATTTTTACTTTTCCCATGGCTGCTGGTAGGGATTCTCTACAAACTAAACCCCATGTACAATGTATTGCACATTCATCTTATTTTCTTGGTTGGGCTGTCTCACTGACCTTTCTCTTCCCTCCCATATGCTCAATAACACTTCCAGCTTTCCTCAGCCTGGGACTTCGTGTCAACAGCAGTTGCAAAGGGGATACTTCAGATGATCCTTTGCAGCCATCTTTAGAGGCTGGGGTGCTATTAGGATGAAGGTCCATTACACCATGCCCAGGAACTAGCTGTGCCACTCAATACTGGAGTAGTCCATGCACTGGGCCCCCTTGATGGCTAACATGGCTTGGGCACTGCTGTTTGCACCGGTAAGCTGAAAAGAGGAAGGGTGTCCTGCAATACCTTGAGGCTGGGGTGACTATTTCAAGCATGAATCTTAGTCATCTCTTCCCTCCAGCATGATCAGAGCAAGAGGTGTTGTAATGTTGGTTTACACACATAATACATGACAAGAAAAAGAGTGGTTTGTTGTTTAGTGCTAGTTACGTGACACTTCCAAGTCCTACTCAGAAGCTGCTGTCAAAGGTTTTCCCATGCAATCTGGAGCTGGAGCCAAGCTGCAACACTCAGGAGCATTGAACCCACCTCTGCCGTTCCTGTTTTTAATCTTCTGTGCCTTTAGCTGGAATGATTGCATCCCCTCTAAGATCACTAACTGAGAATACCTGTCAAGGAGTAATGAATATTTGCAGAGCAACCACATTAATCAGCTCGTTTCAGTCTGCTTGTATACTTACAGCAACATGATTGCACAACGTGCCTCGCTTAGTATCCATGCAAAAAGTGGCAAGAGCCACAGGGAGAATAGAAAAGCCTCTCGGGAATACCTGTGAAGTGCTGGAAGGACAGCGTGCTGTGACCCCTGGGAACAGACAGCAGGCACTTCCAGGAAGAAGGTTTCCTCTCTGGAGGGGTTATGTTGGTTTTGTTGACTTTGTTTGGTTAGATAGATACTGCATCTTCGTGCTTGTAGATGGTGGTGACTCACTGGAAAGGAAGGGCTGACAAGTCAGGAAAGGGAATAAAGAGGATCCACAGCAGGACATCTGCTATGCTCTCGCTCCTCCCCACTTAGGTTAAGTTTTTCATACTCATGGTGAGCTTTTCCGTCACATGCTCATTTCAAGTGCAGGCTCAGTGTTTGGAAGGGCATTTTGTAATGATGTTATCCAGATTCAGATTATTTACAATCCAGAGGGAAAGCATGCATTCTTTGACAGGCAAATGCAAAACATATCTGAGCACAAATCAAAAGAATGACTACAGACTGCACGTTCTGTACCCATTACCGAATCCCCATGGCTCTTTCTGTTTGTTTAGGTGCTTTTTCTACTGCTGTCTCTGGTTAGACTGGGTGTAAACTCGGCAATTAATAAGAATACTTGAAATGGATAAGAAAAAACTCTTGACGGAACATAATGTTCTTGAAAGATTCCATGTTTCAAACTTAGATTCAAGTGAAAGCTACCAGAGGAACACCTCCCAGTTGTCTCAAGTAGATCTTTCTTCAGCACAGCAGAGGTTTGCACATCTAAACTCCATAGGTGCTCTTCTGAATGCATTTCAATCCCAGGCAAGCTCAGATTCACTGTGTAATGAAAAAAGGGCATTTGCACACAGTGGAGACAAAAAGCATTGTTTCTATAGCACATTATGGTTTACACTGCTCAGGAGACAGCATTTCATATCCCAGAAAAAAGCATTATCTGAAACTTACTGCACATGCTAGAAAAAGCAACACTGTGCCTTTAAAAGAGATGTCTTATTCCTGAAAACATTTTATCTCTCACATTTCCCTGCCCACAAAGTAACTTGTGTTTATGAGCACGTCCACTCAGCCCCCTAATAATGACCTAGAGTAAACATCTGACAGGCACCACTTTCAAAGTCCTCTTTGTTTAGGCATGAATTGTTCATTTCTGTGTCTTCTGTACACTGCCAAGAGAAAAGGCAAATGATACAAGGGATGTTTTAAGGTTGTCAGTTGTGGCAGAGGTTATACCAGTGTGTATCTGATCCTCTTTTATTGCATTACGAATGATAAAATAAACTGCTGAGCATACAGTGGTCATTAATGTCAGGGCACATTTTCACACTGGATTTGTAATTTTAAATGTATAAGATGCAAGATAGCCAGCTGTCAAGGTCCCTAGTCATTTGCAAAACCCGTGAAAACCTCAAGTAATAAAAAATTTCTTCCTAATATCACTGCTCAACTAATTTTAAAACATGAATACCAACTCTGTTTGGGTTAGGTAAGAGCTATTTTCCTGCCTGCCAGTTTCACAGTTCAATCACCTGTGTCAGTTTTGGAGTGACCTATCTCATCCGGCAACCCCCAGTTGCTACTTACTAGTGCTGAACAAAACAGCCACATTGAAACCTGTTAAATGTCAGATAACACAGGGGGAGAGAGAGAGTGAAGAAAAACCCACAAAAATAGAAAAAACCCTGGTGGATGTGTTCCTGTAAAACACATGTGTATCCAAGTGCACCTCTGTCCTTGTCACAATTTTCTGTCTTGGGAGAGCTTGACAAAACCAATATAGAACTTTGAAGGGGGAAAAAATAACATAGGGACTATGTGCCTTTTTTGTCCTGGACTTTAGATATCTTAGCTGCATGACAGGACCTATTGTCATGTACACTACTTCCTTTATCTGACAGAAGAAGCTGAAGCTCCAAGCATAAATCTGTTAATGAAGCAACTTGCTGCCTTGCCTTTCAGCTCTGGATCTTGCAACCAACAGCCAGATTTCGAGCTTACTGAGAAAAAAAAGTGACCTAGGAGATGTTTACAGCAGAAGCTGTGCCTCAGTCTAATATCACCCTGAGAGCTGAAACATCAGCACAGCTGAGGTTGCTTAACACTTACTAGCCAAGGTACCGGTTTTCAGTCTCTCACAGCTGAAGACATGTTGGATGCCTTCATGTGCTCAGTCTTCAGCAGGTGAAGGGCAATATTTAAAGATGTTGTCTTTTTCTAGGCAGGCCTTTCCAATAATCTTGACTGGCACAGGACTGGCACAACATACAACTGTACAGCCTCTTCAGGACCAGGACCACTTCTGGAGTGCCAAGAGTGATTTTTCCCCTCCTCTGTGGGGTCACCTCATTCTTCCCAGAGGGGGAGGGTTACCTCACTTCAATCACTACAGAACGAGATCGGGATTTTCCACAGCAATTGTGCTTTCATTACAAATGGTCTGGGCATCTCTCCTCACTGCTCCCCAGCTGGGATCTTCGTCTGTTCCTGGAGAGGCGGAGGGTGGGTGGTGGCAGAGAGGCCAGGGACCCAGGACTCTGGGTTGCACAGCCACATTCTGCTCACCCCGTGTGTGGGAGAGGACGTAGCCACATATCCGCAGTCAGCTTGGCAGGCGCAGGCGGGGTTTGAATGATTTCACTGTTTTCTATCTTGCTCCTTATAGCTCATGCAGTGCAGCTGGGCTGCTTCGCAGAGGATGCCAGGTCTTACTGGTTTCGTCCTGTGAGTGTAGAAGGACACTGGTGCTAAATATGGTGCAGGACATGGGAATTGTGTGGTGTGCAGACTCCAGAATGCTGCAAGACATTGTGCCTTTAGCTTTTTTTGTTGCTTTCTGTGGCTGCACCAATCCTCACCAGCCCAGCTGCACATCTCTCCAGGAAGGGAACTGACGACAGGCTATTTGCAGGGCTGTATAGTGTTATCTTCAACCCCACTTCAGAATAGCACTTCCCTGGGTGTTGCATCTCATTTCCAAGTCCTTCTCTCCGTTTTATCACATCCCTGTTCACTGCATGACTGTGTCAGCACCTACCTGCTGTTATGTGTCACCTGCACTACAACGCTGCATTGTTGTGCCCAGCTGTGGGCCTGACAGCAGCCTAATCTCATCCTCACAAAGCACAGTGCCTGCTAACTGTCCAGATATTTGACCTGCTGCCCTGATCAGTTTGGCATTCTGCACTAAACTTCCTGCTGTCCCATGTCAGCTCTCTCAGAAGCCAGCTTGGATGTGCCTGACTTACACAACAGGCCCAGCTCCTCGTGTAGCTACAGTACATCTATACTTCCCTCTAAAAAAAGTCTAAAGCCACAATCAAAGAAAATTAACATCTAAAATAAGTTTTGTACTGTGGTCATTTCCTTCCAGCTCTTAACCACCTTATTTTCCCCCAGGGTTCAATGGTTTGTGTGTTTATTGGAGGATCCCCAAGACTACAACCCCTTCCCCAAAGGTGGCTGGGAGTGGGGGTTCTGCCAAATTTAGTTATCATCCTTATCTCCTTGTGCTCCGTCAGCTGATGTTCAGGCAAGGCAGTGACAGCTGGGCTGGTACTAGCTCCACCAGGCATCTAGGAATCTGCAATTTTCCATGCAGAAAAACTCACTTCTCCCCTAAATATTAAGGTGAAACTTCTTCAGCTTTGGGTGTCAACTCACACTGAAAAACTGCTCTTCTTTCCAAATCAAAGCTGAGTAAATATTTGGTGGTGAACAATTTGTTTGATCATTGTTGCTTCCTCCCCTCCTGAAGCTCAAAGTGAATCCAGTTGTTACTGGTGATGTACCTTAAACATGCTCAGTGCCCATGGCAGGAGGCCCAGAGGCAAGTCGTTAAGCGTTGGAGGTAAATGCCCTGTCCCTTTCCAGAGATGACTCACACCAAATTTGTTTGCAGAGTGTACTGCTTCATAAAAAAGGGAACCTGGGTCGTTCTGGCAGCAAAAAATGCTCTTCTTCCTGGCCACCTTCCCCATCTCCTGCCTCCCAGGTGCTATTTCCAGCTGAATTAGGCAGGCTATGCTTTTTGTCCTGGAGGAATGTTTTGTAATGCTTTGCATCATTGCTGGATTCACTGCAAAGTGACCACACTTTAATAGGAGAGAAACCCAGCCCTGCGTAGAGCTGAAGTGCTGGGGTGGGTTTATAGAGAAAGCTGAGGTCCTTTGGGTAGAGAAACACCATGAAAATAGAAGAGCATAATCCTTGTCACCATTAAACACACAAAGCAAGAAAATTAATGTTTGCCTCCATATAATAAAATCACTCTTTTGTGGCAGAGCAGTGCAGCACATCTTCTAAAGAACGCCACAATAATCAGTTTATTAGACAGTTGCAGGAGAAAGTGGTTAAGGAAGGAACAAAGAGGGAGAATTTGTCTGTTGCATTCTTGGGAGGACAGAAAAGTGGAGTGGGGCAAAAGTGAGAGAAGGAAGACCTGTTCTCTTACTGCACTGTGAGAAGGTGCTTGTGCCCATATTCATCCGAAAGTACAGAGGGCTGACTTCTGTGTTTCCCCAGGGAAATCAAAGAGAACAAGTTTCCTGCCAGCTGCCTGCATAGACTGGCGAAATACAGGAAAGGTGGGAAGAGAGGAGGAGGGCAGCTTCTCTGGCTGGTGCCTCCCCATTCCTACAAGCAGCAGTGACGGAGCTGAGGGAATAGGATTCTTTCTGGCAGCTTCAGTAGGCCCTACGAAAACACCCCAGAACATCAGATCCTAATTGTCCTGGGGCTTATTAGTCAAATGCATCACTGATAATGGAAGAAAAGTTTCTGTTCTTCACTTATCTTTATCTTCCCGCTCTCCAATTTCTGAACTTGAGATTTTTTTTTTTACGTTATATTGTAAATTATGACCGACAACACTATGTAAGAATGTGAAGAAAATAAATTTAGAAGAAAAAAGTCACCCTAACATCAAAAAACGACGATAAAATAGCACTCTAAAAACCTATTTTTCATGTACATGGTTTAGAACACTAATGAAATGGTAGATATTAACTGATGATAAATGTGTATGAGCATATAAATGTATGTGACTGGGCAGCTGTTTAGTTATGTTTGGAGGGATTGCTCAGCACTAACTCGGGAGAAAGACTGGAAATTGTTCTTGTGATGTCTCACATAAATAAAAACTACATAGGTGAAAACTGTCTATGTTTGGTTTGAATGTACATATCTTAATTTTTTAGATTTTATGTTTTCTCTAATGGCAATCAAAAACCAGAATAATTTCAAGTTGTACAACCTATTATCTAGAATAATTATAATAGAATAGTGGAATAATAATATATTTATTAGTAGTAGTAAATAATATTATTTATTATTTTGGCAATAAAATATTAATATTTTATGGTTGTATGTTATAGATTTCTTACAATATAAATCACACACTATATAATAGTATCTATAATAATGTTTATTAATTATATATGATAATTAGTTATTGCTATTAGTAAATTATTCTCTTGTAATTATTCTCAAGAATAGTCATAACAGAATAATGGAATAATAAATTTTTCCAGTAATTCTTGTTACACTGAAATAAATTCTAAACATTTCCTATGAAGACAAAGGAAATAGACCTGGTGCCATGAATGAGCATCTTGTCAGAGAATTGGCTTTTAATTTCTTTGTTTTCTGCTGGTTCCTTTCTCATGGCATGCAGAGTGCCAGGGGCTTGGTGGGGTCAAATGCCTTATCTTGTGTTCAGCTGCCTCACTGGGTGCACATCAAAAGCCCTACCAAGGCTGGTGATGATTCTACCGACAAGGAACGGCTTCATCAGCGACTGCATCAGAGCCAGAGGATTTGGTCTGGATGACATGCAGGTGTAACCTCAGATATATAAAATATCTACACATTTCTTCAATATTGTCACATCTTGCCATTTACAGCCTTTTCTGCTAAGTCTGTTTGGTCTCTATATTTATGAAGTAATTGTCACCATACAAGGGATGCAACTCTACAGTCAGTCTCCTCCTCTCACTGTCCTCTCAGTCTATGGTCTGGCAGGTGGACAAAACAAATCCTCAAGGTGAGAGCATGCAGATGACAATCTCTGCCAGGCTCCTTGACACTGCAGCTATTCTTCCACCAATGCAATTACCCCGTGACGTAGCAAGTGTCCAAAAAAGTCTACTTGCCAGAAAGACTGAGAGAACTATCACAGTTGAAAGTGTTCCCATGTTTGTTTAACTGAAATCAGTTATTTTGCAAATTACTTGGTATGCCTTGTGCAAATTTAGGCTCTTTTCTGGCCTACAGAAGTATAAACCCACTGCTTCAATATTTCAGTTTTTTCTTCTGGATTAGAAAAACTTCACAGCCTCTTTCTGTTAGCAGAAAAAAAAAAGTAATTTCTTCTACACTACTATGTGCAGAACCTTTTTTTAGCATATAGTAGATATCCGTGTAATTTAAGTGAAGCTGATTATTTTTAATGCAATATGAAATATATCTTAATATAAATACTTTCCATGAAGCCCTCCGTGGTAGTGTCTTGAAACTATTGTAATCGTTACTGGGAAGCTGCAACAAAAAACCTGTTAATTCTGTGCTGCTGTTCTCCTGTTCCTCCCTAGTAGCATGGGTCACATCTGCAGTATTATGTAGGTGTTTGTTTGATATACAGTACCGCATTACACACATATTCAAAATGGTAATAACACTAAAGTATGAAATAGCTTATTCCTTAAAATGTTCGTGGCAGTACAGCCAGTAGGTACAGCCTCTTGCTTCTGAGCCAGCATATATGTCTGGATCAATGACCTGAACTGGCAGGGGTCTGCTGGAAGGAATCCATTACCAGGGTCTGCAACAATGCAGTTTTGTGCAGAGAAGCTGAACAGTGGGATAGAAGCATTCAAACTACATATATAATAAATCACCAGTAAAATTTGCCATGTTCAGTGTCCATAACATTTTCCCTCCGTTGTTACCTTCTATTACAACTGATTTAGCAGAACAATGATAAGGAAAATGTTTTGCTGAAGACTAGGCCTTTTCAATTGTGCTGCTGCCCTTGGAATCAATTTCTTTTCTCTTAGCCTGACCTTGGTATCTATTTTCCTCAGTATTGAATTCAGCTGTAAAATCTTGAACTTCTTTAGACCTTCTCCCATCCCCCAGATACCCACTGCAAGGGACATTTGTACAAGGAAATGGGAGACTGAAAGGCTCTTGCAAAGAAAAATTGTAACTAGATAAACAGAACCTGAATGCACTCTGTCTAACATGTGCCTCATTTACACAAAACACTATTAGCCCAATCCTGTTTGCTCAGAGTAAGAGGCAACTTAGTTTGCATGTCTGAATAGGGTGCTTTAGATAATATTATGTGCCTTTAGACTTGCAAGAATTATTTCCACAATATATAAGGAAAAATTTAATCCATCACCAGTGGATTCATGGAGCATAAACATTCAATTTTTTCACATTCTTACATTGCCGCCTGCATTAATATTAGGCTGAGGTTGAAGTGAAAATGGAGTGCCAATTTCAGCATACAAGCTAGGGAAGACAAGAGACAAATAAAACAGAAAAGGAACCATTCTACCAGCCAACGAAATAAAAACACATTTAAAATGAATAGCATTGCAGAAGCTCCTGCTGTCTCTCCAGGCTCCATGCAAGCCCTGCTGGGAATCCGTCAGTGAGTAACAGTCTTCTGCACTAGGGACACTGGTCACTGGCAGAGAGGCATGAGGAAGGTCAGGGTGGGCTGTGGCAGGGTGACCGATGTGCTCCTTCAGAGGGGTGTGCAGCAGATGTATGGCAGCCAGCAGAACAGCCACAGCCCGCGAGCCTAATGCTGCTGTCCTTCTCCAGAGGGTTTCACCCTGCAAGTAGTGGTGCTCCCAGAACAGCCATGCATTCCAGGAGCTGAGAAAAATGAGAAAAAAGCAAGTAGTCAGGAAAGAAGTACAGGGAAGGTGCTGGTTTTCCCTGGCCAGCTCTGTCATGTCAGTGCAGAGAGCCTGGGTTGCAGCTTACTTACTTCAAGCAGTCCAGTCTCCATGGAAGTCAGCTAAGAAGGGCTGTGAGTCTGTGTTTGGGGTACTTGTTGGTTTACAGATGCTCCAGCATGAGATGCTCTGCTATTGTGTTAGCCTTCAGGCTTCCTCCTAGGCAGGTTTCTGTTGGGGTGCATCCCATGAGTGGGAGGTGGGTGCATAAGGGGCCTTGGGTCCTGGTATGGAAAGAAATGTGCCCTCTGGACTAGGACTGAAAAGTTTCTTGTTTATGTGTTTGGGTCTCAGATGTAACAGCATCCACGCTTTTCCCAGGATGCCTCTTTCTCTGCAGAGCTCCAAGGCAGGATTGGCTGGCCTCCCCCAACGTACAGATGGGTTCCCCGACTCCAGAGCAACTGTGGGGTAAAAAAAAATGCGTAAAGCTGTACAAGCATGTGCTTGTTTCATCTGGGATAGAGTTAATTTTCTTAAACCAAGACAAAGTGTAATCATTAGACTTTGAAATATAAGAAATATAACAGGTGTGTCAGGGAGCACAGCTGTACTAGTGATACAGAGAAGTCCCATGCCTGGCCAGGGCTTGCAGATGTCGGGATTGTGAGATGTTTCATTCTTGTTACCACAGTCAGGCAATCTGTCAGAAAACCAGTTTTGCTTTAGCTAACAGCCGGGATAAACTTGTCAGAGGGGATGCTTTCACTTAAAATCTGCTCTTCCCAGCATGGCACTGCTGACGCAGCCCTGGCCCCTCCGGGTGTGCTCTGTATCCCAGGATGGGGTTGCTTCCCTCAGGAGTACAGGGGCTTCACTGAGGTGGAGTGTGGTCACCTCGGGGCTGCCAAGCTGTTCTCTGCCCACCACGGCAGCGTGGTCCCACTGCTGTCTCCATCCAAAGAGCAAATTAATAACCAGAAAATGAGACAGATATGGGGAATGGAGGGGTCTTGACATTTGAATGCCACCAGGAGCATGCAGCATGGGAGAGTAAAGGTTTCTTCCCGTCCCTGTGTTTACCCCTGCCTTGTTTCCTGACATATTGACTTGTTTCCTGACACATGAGCCATGACTTGAAAGGAATTCAGACCCCAGCAAATTTTGCATTGCACTTCAATGTGGCCTCTGGGATTGAATAAGGGCAAATCTATTACACTGTTGCTATGGAGACCCTGGCAAAGCCATGATGAAGAGTGCTGATGCCATCGGCCCTGCGCACGGTGGTGGCACAGGCGACGCAGTCTGGCATGGTCACACCATGGAGGGTGCAGTGCCCACCTTGCCTGCACCCTGCCAGGCTGCCCCTTAGACAGGGCCATGCCATGTGGATGGAGCATCAGAAAACACCAAGTACCCTTCCAGGGTCTGTCAAAATTAGCCCTAATTTTATTTTGGAGGGAACCAGGCTCCTCTAGTAAAGGTGAGAGGGGTGTCCTTCATTTGGTACAGGTGATGCCAATCCTGATGTCCGGCTCTTGGTGGATCAGTAGTGAGCCTGTAAGGACAGCCAGCACTTCCTAAAGAGGGCAATCATAGTGATGGATTTTAATCATTAAAATGATTTTATAACAAAGAAACAAAGGAAGCTAATCTCTCTTTTCTTCCCCTTCTCTTGTGACCAATCTCAGCTTTGCAGCTATTGATTCTTCTTACTTGGGTGGACTTCATTTATTTTCTACCATGGAAATGAATATTTATTTTTAGTAAATTCTATTCTAGCCTTTTTGCCTTCATCTTTTTTCCTTTTGAATGGTCAGTGATGGAAGATCATATTTCCCTTTTTTGCTTGAGTAACAACAGTACAGTTTGTCATGAGCTGCAATCATGAGAATAGTTCAATTCGAAGAATCCCAGCTTCAGTGTGCAGTAACTAAGCCCGGGACTGAAAAGCACTGACAATGGGAGAGTAAAACCTGCCTCTGATACTTGATAAGATTATTATTATTATTATATAGAGTTTTGCTTTCTTTTCTATTGCTTTGCAGACGTCATAAGGCCCTGCTCAGATTTCTGCATAGTTAATTTGTCAGTATATAAATTACCACATTACGTTAATACTGAATGCTTCAAAACACAAATATATGCACAGAGGGCTTGAATATTTGAAGTGTTTTAGTACTATAGGGAAATAATTTTGTTGTCAAGCTGTGGCAGATATAGAAGTGCTAGGGGATACATGGCCATTTCATCAGGACGGTGTCGATGATGGCCTATGAACATCCAAGGGGAGAAATCATCTTTTATCACTATTGTGTACCACACAGGTCCAGATGGAGGATAAAACATGCATGAGTTGCCCGCAGCTCTGAAAATAATTATACTCATTTGCCAGAAATGTAGAAAGTGCATCCAACCAAGTTACCACCCATCATAGTGACACTCCGTTTGCATACTGATGAAGTTTGAAGCCAGAGACAATGGTGTTGGTATCAATAGCAGAGGGGGCTGGGAATCACCAGTGCTATAGGATTAACAGTGCCATCATTTTATATTATGCAGCATTTCACTTACTCTGCGTATCAAAAAACTCCTGGTGCTGACACTCACATAGCTGTTTACAGGACGGGTTTGGTTTAAGGCTCCAAACATTACAAGATGTTCTGGGGAGCAGAGAATGAAGGCTGTTATACCCACCCCCTGTGAAGGGCTGCTCTGCAATTACGTCTGATGGGCTGTGAATGCACACACAGATCTGTGTGTGTGGGGCAGGGAGTCACAGAGCTCTGCGCACTCGCAGTGCCTCCCCTCGTCTCCAGACGGCTGCACTGCAATACGAGCAAAAAATAGCACACACATGCTAAGTTCTGGTGCCAGTGCAGAGTAATTGATGAATGGCTTTTTAAAGTGTAGAAAGACAATGAATACAAGTAGGACCCAGGAGTGTAATTCTTTATATTGCAATCAGCACTGCTTGCATGTAGTTGGTTTAGTGACAGAAATCAGCAATAAAGAAGACAGACTTTTTTATTTAATCCTTACAAAATGAAAAAGAAAATTTTGGAGAAATTTTTTTCAATTATTAGCTATTTTATTTTTAAAGTTGAATTACTTGGGGGCATTATTCAGTTTTAAACCACCATCAAGCAAAATTGCCATTGATATTACAAAGTGATTTCTGCAATTTCTTTAAAGAAATAATTTCAGTTATATATGCATAAACAGACACTACAATGTATGTCTAAAATTACACATACGCCATTTTGGCAGTTCCAGTACTCCTGGTACTCCTTAAAATAGTCAGGGTAAAGTACTATCCTAATATGCTTTTCCATATGTGTTTGTTAGCACATTGCTAGTTAAAGTATGCCTTTAAAAATAGAAGGAAATAAAGACTGAAATAGCCATTTCATTCACTGATTTATACAGGACCTTTTCCTAGAATAATGAACAACCCTAGGTACAGCCGCAAATACATTGACCATTATTAAAAAAAATAACTAAATAACCAAATCTTATCAAAGAATGTTAGCATAGTACATACCCAGGTCTAGCTGGAAGATCTTGTTTACCCGTAAAGGACTACTCTATAGTACACTGCAAGTTAGAGGACACATCTAATAAAAATGTGTAAATCAATCATGTTTTATGCAATCAGAGTTTAGGCTTCCAACTTAATTTTGGTTCTGGTAAAACTAGAATGCAATCACCATAACGACATAAGGACCTGAGATGATCTCTGATGTAATTCCATAGATAATTTACATGACATCAGTAATGAATCATGTCCATGTGTTTAATAGTTTGATAGAATCCCAACAGTTTAATGTTTTATTCTTTCAATTCTTTAAAAAATGTCTTTGAAAGGAAAATGAATGACCAAATAATAAAAGTGTGCTTGCTCAAAAATGTAGCAGATTGGCCTGGGTCTAAGTGGACCACTAGGCAAAATTAATCTTTGTCTTATATAAACAAAAAAGAGCAGAGAAACTATGGCCTTTGCAGTCTCACTGCTTGTGGACTCATTTCCTTTTCTTGGTGACACATTTTACCGATCAGTAATGCAGCTTTTATAAAGTCCAGCTGTCACCAGAGGCCTCAGGACAGAGTGCACTAATGTTGCCATTAGTGTACACTGTCTTATTAACGTGCACTGTATGCCCGATATAGGGACACTCCTGGCATTCAGCTGGGGAGTAAGGAATCTGAAGAAATATCTTGCAGTTCTTTGGCCAGCAAAAAGGAATGATGGTGATTAGAGTAAGGAAAGATCTAGGAACTGACATGAATCCAGATCAGACCTGAAAAGTAAATTCTGGGGCCAAAAGGATTTTTAAAAATACTTGATTGAACTAAGGATGAATAAAGTAAGTAAAACTTTATTATGAAGAGATTGTTCTATCAGAGAAGCAAAAAAAGGCCATGAGATTATTTTCAGCCCTAATTTGACAACATAACTCAACATCTGAACGAAAGAAAAAAAAGGAAAAAATACCAACACCTGCAGGGAAAAAAAAGAAAAAGGCTTAAATAACCCCAAATGTAAAACATGACCTTACACAGTATTTCTGCAGCCATGATGAGGGAGATGCTCAGTACTCAGGTGGGTAACTAAGCATAAGGGCAAGGCAAAGGTAGTTGGAACCAGGTTTCATAAGGAAACCTTCTGAAGCATAGAGGATGGATGCACAAGTCTCGTCCCTGGAGGCTTCCTTTGTGCCGCAGAGGCTTCCTTTGGCTGACTGAGGACTTTTCCCGCTGTCAGCTTATTATTAACTCCTTAACTTACAAACAGCCATTGCAGCATTGGCAAGAGGGCAAGGTCAGCCACGATCTGACTTGCAAAGGTATTTTCAGTGGGAAGCAGTATCTCTGCGGGGCTCTGAAATGCAGCAGTGGGACAATCTCCTGCATCATTCCCTGGGCCAAATGAAGCAGAAATTTGTAGAAACCTTGATTCGGGCCAGCTACCGAACAATACCTGCCACTACCTATAAAGCAAAACTCAGAAAAATTCCTGAGTGTCAGAAGGGATCAGTTAAAAACTGCATCATGAAACTGCTGAATGTGGCAAGGACAACTGAAGGTGCTTTAACCAGTACTTTCTCCTGTCTCTGCAAGCTGTAACCACCACCAATGTGGTAAATTAACAGTAAGCAGCTTTATTTCTGGCAATGAGTGGTTCTCAGACACCTGTTGTTCTTAGCAGGTTTCACTTAACTCATGCAGAGAGGGCAAACTATGAAGATGTCGTACATAAATTTGAGAAATCCTGAACCCTGCATAAGTGGATTTGCTTTCATAAGACTTTTGAGCATACGGTTTATGTGTTTTTAGATAGAGACAAGGTGAAGAAAGGGAGAACACGGAGGTCTTCTGAATGATTGAACCCCAAGGGATCGAGCCTCGCTAGCAGGCTGGAGTGGTTAACCGTGCCCCTGACTGGGCATGAGGTCCATATGCCAGACAATCTGGGGAACAAACAGAGGACCCAGAAATAACTTTTGACAAGACAGTCAGAATTTGCCAGGCAAATGTAGTTGGCTGCTGTAAAATGTGTGCACTGGGGGATCTGAAACAGCATGAAAATAGTCAAGTGATAGGAAGAGTCACATGGATCAAAGTTGGAATTGATAAAAACTAGCACTGATGTGAATACACTATGACAAAATACACAAGTCCAGACAGTGCTCCGCATTTCAAAAAGGAATAATTCCAAAGGATAACACAGTTTCAAAAATCTTCCAAGAATTTGCACAGGGCTCAACTTAGAGATGATGAAAACAGCACCATTATCTCACAGGAAACCCTTTGCAAAGCATTCACCAGGATTATAGCTCAGGGTGAATGGACAATTAACACGCTGGACATAAAAGAAAGCTGGTTGGGAGGTGACAAATAGTTCAGCCTTCTGCTCAAAGCAGCACTGTGACCAGTGCCGTATCAGTCTGACATGGCTTTTTTGTCTGGAAAACCTGCAAGGTTGAGGATTCACAAGTAACTTCCAGTAACCCACCTCAGGGCTACGCTGCCACCCTGACAAGCTGCTCTCCAATGGCCATGCAGTAACAACAGGACGGGAACACGTGCCCACAGTGCTAGAGACTGCGATGTGAGCATGGCAAGGGAAGCACAGACAGAAGAGGTGACTAATACAACTGAAAACTTACAGAGTAGTCTGTTTTTAAAAAAGGAATTTTTGGTCAAGGATATCAAAGACACATGAAGGAAATGTTAAGTATTGAAATAACTGTCAAGGTCCCGCTCTGAACAAAAGTCTGTCTTACTCACATGTGCCTCCAAAGATCATACTGGTGCTGTTCTCACAAATCTGGCTGGTCTTATTTGAAGAGTTTTAATGTATATGCCATAGGTATGAGTAAAAACTGGAAATCAGTACTCTTACATACACCAGGATGCTTAGCCCTTACGTAGAAAAGCTTTCGGAACTTTTATTTCTGAGAGGTCAGTGTCAGTGCAGAGTGATTGCATAACATTCATCATGATGATCAAAATGAATGTTATTCAAGACTAAAGGGATTTCATTTTCTGCTAAGGTTTATTATTTGCTTCTTGAATGTAATACTGGGAGAGATCTGGCTATTGCAAAAGCACTTGGTAGAGCACTCGACAATAGCAGTAAAATGAAATCCAAGAGATTTCATATATTTATCAATGAGCTCAAAAAATATCTCAAATGAAAAACGGATTCTGATTGCCACTGACACAGCTGGAAATAAAAAAAAGTAATAAAATTTAAAGAGGACACATTTAGATTGGATATTAGGAAGAAATTCTTTACTGTGTGAGTGGTGATGCACTGGAACAGGTTTCCCAGAGAAGTCTTGGATGCCCCATCCCTGGCAGTGTTCAAGGCCAGGTTGAACAGGGCCCTGAGCAACCTGATCTAGTGAAAGGTGTCCCTGCCCATGGCAGGGCATTGGAACTGGATGATTTTTGAGGTGCCTTACAACACAAACCAATTTATGATTCTATGATTCTATGAAATGAGACCAGGCTCATGGTGTGACACAAAAAGTGGAATCATTGTAGATGTGTTTATACTCTTGGATAAATCCAAGTAAAGTAGACATGTCACAGATGATTGTTTCCAACACAAAAGGCAATACAACTACAAATGTGACCATGCATATCACAGCTGTTCTTACCAGATGTAGAAACCTTGACATTGTGTGTCTGAAAAAGGCTGCATATGTTTGCTGAGCGTGACTTTCCAGCATGGAAGCCTTGTTTACACAAAATAGTCCTGTTATCTTTCATGTGGTTTGGTGGAAAATGCCAACAAAATAGTAAACTTAGTTTTGTTTGCCATGACTATTTACTGCTTCTATTACAGAGCATTGTATGCATTATATTATATTATTATATGCAGAAAGGAAAAGTTTTCCCACATTGCCATTCTAGTAAACAAAAATCTGAAAAAAACCCCAAAAACAGCCCCTGAAAAACAGACCGCAAAGAAAAAGTTCCTGTTACATGAGCCTGTCTCCTAAAACGGCCACAAAGTACCAAGAGTAGCTGAGCTGCTTTCCCTGTCTCAGAAGACACACAGTGATGGGGTAGAGAATAAAGAGTTTGGTCAAGGAAATGTGTCACACAAGCTTCAACCCTTCTTGCTCGAAGCAGCTGAAAACAGAAGGGTTTGGACATGATCAGAGTGTTATCACTATGCAGAAGTTAGTTATTTTAGCTAATACATGGGTTATGAGAATTTGAATCGTTGTTCCAGAATAGTTGTCAGCTATTATTGATTACATTTTTCATTGGAAGGGGTACATAGGGATACTTGAATCTTGAAAGGCTCCAATAGCACCTGGTTGAGATGGGACTGAGATATTTGTGCTGCACAGACTTGCTGTACTAGGGCTTAGACTGGCAATGGCTTGGTCAGGCTCTTGATGCTCAGCAAATAATGGATATCTAAATACTGCAGAGATAAAAGCTGGATTTCCTGGCAGATCTGATACTTCCAACAAAAGCATGAATGGCTAATATCTCTCTGAGTGTTAAAACCAGCACCAAGGACCAGTATCAGCCAGGGTATTCAGAGGGCCCTTGTAATACCAAATCCACATCTCAGTCCAAAAGCATACACTAGTTCTGGTCTCACAACTGATCAAAGAGAAGATCTTTTTGTAAAGACCTCTTTCTTCCCACTCAGAAATAGGAGTGCAACCCAGGGAAAGTGAAACTTAAATATAATTTAATTGGAAAAACAAACAAATAGGAATTACCTGACTAAATATATGTCTCATAGAATAAAATCATAAAAGAGAGCTTACATCAGCAAAAAGTAGAGAGTTTGAGGGGTAAAATACTAGACTTTCCCAATCTAAGGAAAACATGCATGAACTACAGTAGAATTTATAGTTATTTCTAAATGCTCTAAAATACGTACCAATGTTGCAAGTTACTCATTCCAAGAGATGGTGAGAAAACGCTTGATGGATGAAGACAGCTACAATTAGGGAGACGTCTTTAGGTGGGATTGCAGGGTTGGGGTTCCTTTAATCTTTCTACCTCAGTAATATGTATGTGTGTAGGGTGTTGTAACAATGAACATATGTATTAGCGTATTTCAGTTTTTGTTATTCCAATTCTGGGTAAATAAATCATTACATAACTGATAGACCAAAACCTTCAGACCATCGCTCTTTCAGACATATGTTTTTCAATATGCATGGAATGAGTGGTTTACCAAAGAAATCAGAAACCTTTAGACATAAAATTCTCAAGAAACACTAGAAAATATACTATGTCTTGACTTCAAACCAGATTTTGCACACAGGCTTCTGCACGCAGATGAACCCCTCACTTTAAAAGCATTCTCTCCTATAGGAAACATAGTGAGAAAACATGACATACATTTTAAAACTGTGCATCCAAGGCTATGTCTGCACAATTTATTTCAAGGAGTCTCCAGACAAGAACACCCACACAAGTACACACTAAATGTCCACCTATGAAAAACTCCTTCATCCCAACAACTTGATAATTAGTTTCAAATATTTACAAACACTTTTCAAACATTAATCAGCTGTCCAAAAGTCTCCAAGCACTCAACACTCAGAGAAACAGGGTCCTGTTAGAAAGCTGTAAGTGCATGAGGAGTAGTGGTGTCACCACTGCTCCCATCAGGGGCTGTACATGCACACCTGGGGAGACACTTCTTCCAATGACCCTGGTGTGGCTGAATGCCCAGGGAGAAGTTCAAACAGATGCAAATCAATATCGCTGCCAGGCACCAACATGTCCTGTAGCAGTCTTTTGCCTGGATGAGACATAAATAACTGGCTGTTTCTATGCTGACAGATCATCCTACTCTCAGATGCTGAAAAGTGTCTTAACAAACCTTCTGTCCACACCCTTAAGCCCCTGGTGTAATTTCACTGCTGGAGCTTTGGCTCTCTGGGTGTAAGGTGCAAGCGGTTAAGAGCAGGCACCCTGAGAGTCCACATCATCACAAGGTACAAAAGGCAGACCAGCCAGCACTTGAGTCTTGCACAGAAGCAGCTCCTAAACACACCAAGGTCATGTGAGCACCTAGACTAGAAAGCAGACCATTGGCTTGCTCCACCAGCCCCTGTTGGCGTTGCTACCTTGCCCAGCTTTAGCAGTGAATCAGACTTACAGGTCAAACCAAAGCACTCTTAGTTCTGCCTGCCTCTACCTCCACGTCTGCTGAGAAATGTTCTCTTCACAGTTACCTATTTAGCCCAGAACCTAAAAATGCAACGGGATGCACCAGCACGTGGACAGCAAACAGCAACCTGTTGTGCAGTCTCAGCACGCTGGCATGTGGGGAGGAGCTGAGAAACATTCCTCTCTGGGAGGCCTGACTAGGAATATGTGCTTTGCAGTATCTCTGAGATGTGATAGGGAAAAGATACAATAAAAAGTCACGTGGAAGGATTTCTTCATTTTTATTCAGTCCAAAAGTCATCTGAATTAATGCTTAAAGGAGTTAGGAAGGCTCATGGAGTATAATAGGTGGAGAGTCAATTTCATTTGTCTTGGTGGAGACTGTCGACTGGGCTTTAGCATGGTACCGCACATGCCAACAACCAGCAACATTGCTGTTAGCACTAGAGATGTCTCTTGCCATGTGTTTTGGCTTAACATGGGAAGAGCCATATGGTCTGGACACAAATCTAGCATATCTCAAAATAAAAAAACAGCCAGGTTGATACAGAATGTTTCCACATAGACATAGCTGACACCTCTGCTATGAAAAAAATCCTAAACGTCACCCTACCAATAAGGTATTCCTGATAAAAATGACTCCAAGAAAGCAAAGGATCTCTGGGCTTTGGAAGCTCTACACTCATAGCTTTACTACCCTCTCAAAATCCTCACCTCATTCCGGCCAGGAATCTATGTAAAATTTTGGGAAGTGAAAAAAAACATGTAGTTACTTATCGCTGAATGCACAGTAGAAAGACCTCTGTGGAACTGAGAAATCTTTGTGATCTGGAATATTATGGAAAAGCAGAAAAAATTGCAATTCCTTTTGTTTTCCCCAGGTGCTCAGCAGAAACACACTGGAGCAAAGTAAAGCCTCTAGCAATTGCCTCCTATGGAAACAGTGAGGCACAGCCACAGGGAGACAGGGCTGCAGGAGGGGGCTTTACTCAGATCAGGTATGACTATGTTACATCGAGTTGTTGAGACTATGTCAAAAGAATTCTTTCTCTATCCTTTTTCTGCCAACCTGTTCCTATGAGGTCAGGCTCTTTGGAGCCCCTTGTTTTACATCCAGATACAGAAATACTGATGACTAATTTTAAACTATTTAACTCTGCCCAAATCTGTCCTTTCAGGTTCCTCAGCTCCCCATTTTTTTACAGTGTTTTCCTTTTTTTTTTTCTTTTGTTTTAATACATTTCTGGCATATAAATAGTTTGTATAAAAGCTCTGCAATATTGTACATTCCTAGTCGTGTGCTATCGCTTTTCATGTTGTGGCTGGTAGATACATTTGGCACCACATATTTGATCTGCGTTACTTTTGTTTAATATTTTTGGTCTTTTGGTTACAAATTGAGATATTTCTGGATATTTTAATCCTTAAAATGCCAGAATAAGGAGATTGATAGAGCCATCCTTTCCCTCACCTGAGGCCACCCTGTGCCAGCGCACTGGGGAGCATTTGTGGCTCCAGGACCCTAGCATAAAACCAGGAACAGATGGTGCACGACAGGCAGGTGAGGAAATAGGAAGGAACCCCTACTGAGGGCAGGCCAAGCCCTGATCCGGACTAGAGAGAGCAGGGGACTGTGGGACACCATAGCCTCAGCTGTCTCACAGGAGCTGGGGCATGCACGGAGCCAAGGTCAGCAGCACAAGGAAGGTTTCGGCTCCAGGCCCTCCCCTGTACCTTCCCAACTGACCAGCTGACGTCGATCTTCACAGACATTATCAGTGTGACCTTCAGCAAGTACAAGGGAAAGCAAGTCAGGGAAAAGGAGAAGAGGTAGGCAAGACTCCAAGGAGAAAAAGGGATTTTAAGGAGAGTTTCTTCCACCAGGTTCAGAATGACAAGAAATAACTGGATGTTTGCTTTAACATAAAAGGAGGGATGACTGCAGCAGGCAGATCAGCAGAGACAGGGTCAAGATCACTGTCTTTGTAGAGGAGACAGGGAGAGGGAGGTCTGCTATGGTGGAGGAAGGTCAGGCTGCGTATGCACATGAAGTGCCTCTGCAAGGTACTCCCTTGGGTGTACAAAACACGGCAGAAGAAACCACAGTGGCATCTCTGACACCCACACCAAGGATTTTTGTCATCCTTTCCCACTGTTAGACCTGGTAAAGAATCACATTGCTTTAATTATTTTTTAATGTGGAGACTCTTTCATCTTTTTCTTTTTGTATTTGTTTACCTTTCTTGATTTTTCTGGAGCACCTCTCCACCAACTAGTTGCTGGTAGTGGCTAATCCCAATTAAAGTATTTTTTTCCCTGTATAAGAGAAATACAAAATAATAATTAACCCTCCCCCCTCCCAAATCTGAAACTTTAAACTAAGCCTATAATTTTAACATAAAATTGTTCAATACATTTAAAGTTGCTGATAAGGTGATAGAGAGCTGGATAGTATGACCAGTACTGTAGAATTCACATTGGTTTTAAATCACAACTTATATTCATAGATGGGACCATAGATGACTAGAGATCAACAATTGCAATGGAATTTTTATGTTACCGTTTTGAAATTTCACCCATTAGTGGCCAGAGCAATTAAACTAATTTTAAAGAACAAGAAATCTGTCAAAGTATGTATACATATTTATATTTGCGTATTCAGTCTGCAAGATTAGATTGAATATAATTATTTTCTCAACAGTATACATAGATATACACTTCCTACACACATTCGTGAAAATGTCTTTGAAATGTATTCATTGAAGTTAATTATACAGGTCTAATACTTCTCTTCATTTAATGCTATAAAATTAATGGCCCTTCATTTTTATCTCCAACGCAAATGATCATGTCATTTCCAACTGCATGCAGCTCTTTCTCTCATATGCTGAATATGATTAGTTTTCCTTTAGCAGAATCAGAGCATGTGATTCTCCAAGGTTAGGCAAGAGCAATGTCTTCTGGTGCTATTTCAAGGCTTCTGTTATGCTGCAGTAGTCTTAACAAACAGTATTTCAGAAATGCACACTGCAAAAATGTCAGACAAGTGAGCTCTAGAGGCTGTGGCCTTTGGTGAGCACAGACAAAAACAACAATGGCAACTCACAAATCTTCAGAATCTTCACATGAGATTAGGAAGACATTAAAACAAACACCTGTAAAAACAAGAGGAATACATTTACTTCTGAAAGTATGAGCTATGTCATTCGGAAATACTTCCATAGAGCTCCAACTGAAGTGAACATCTTGAAAGATTTTAATGGGAGCCAGATAAAGCTTGTAACAGCTTTATCTGGCTCCCATTTTTAATCAATATTCCATATTTGCATAACAGAGTGGAGCGAGGTGGTTGTGGGGTGGCTGAAATCGCTGCTTTAACCCAAAAGCATCCCCTGCAAGGGATGCCCTGGGGGTGCAGCTCGGCACCTCGCAGGCCGACTTCCAGCNGAAGGGGTGGAGTGGGGGACCAGGTACCAGACAGGTACTGCCTGATGAGAGAAGAAGTCTTTCCCCATAACCTGAGTCGGGGAAGCTATTTACATTTCTGAGCTGACCCACCAGCACAGGGTCCCTCCTGCACCTGGGGTTTCTGGCTTCTCGGCTTCTACCGTTGCCAGCTCAACCACCCCAATAACAGAGACTCTCAAAAACCAGACAGGCATCACCTAATTTTCTAGAAGTTAGACATCTAAGCTCAAAGCCCAGAGATGTGTGTGCTTACAGCATATATTAATTTTCCTCCATTTTGGTTGTCAATCAACTGCTTGTGCATGATGGTGATGGAGAACACATCCACCATTTGAGAGTGAAAAACAGACATAATTTTAAATGTGTTTCTATATTTCAGATATTCTGCTTGCAAACATGGCAGACAAATGCTGCAGTCATAAAAGTGAATGATTTTAAGATATATTCTCTGTAGAAATGAATTCAGAGTGTTTTGTGTAAGTATTAGCAATCACAAAACATATTCTTTCCTTCTTCAAGCAATAGAGGGCAACTTGAGAATATCATTTAAAACAAAATAAAATTAGAGTAAAAAAAGTTTTCTAAATTGCGCCTTGCAGGTATCACTTAACAATTTTTTGCTTCTTTATCAACCCAGGATGTCAAACACAAGTAGTTTGGGAGCAGGGTGTGCCTATTGCCAGTGATAAAGCAATGTTTTGTGTCTGAGGCATTTTCAAGGTGATGCCTTATCAGGCTACCTAAAAACCAGAGACTAGACAGGAGTAAGGGAATAAAGGTGGATATTTATTTGAAAGGCCTTCAAAGGTACACCCTGGGGAGCCAGAGGCTACTGCCAAGATGGACCCCAAGATGGACCCCAGGTCACGAGTTCTTCACATTTTTGTAAGTTCGGTCTATTTGCATATCAAGTTTAATTCTCCAATTAAAGCTTCAGTTAATGATGTCATTTCCCCAAGCTCACTTCCCCCTTCATAAGATGTTGGTTTACGTTTTGGGCCTAGGACAGGCTGGGTGTCCTCGGAGGGAAGGCCTGGAGAGGGTTTGTTATGTTTACCTGGCTTAAAAGAGCAGCAGCTAACAGACTACAAGAAACTTCAGAGTTATACTCTAGACAGTACAGGATTTTAAATTATAAAAGTTAAAACTCAAAGCATCAAAGGGAATTGGTTTTATTTGCTTCCTCTCCAGCATGCCTGAAGTGTCCTGTTGCTGTTGAGGCCAGAGCTGAGCTGACAGTGATAGCTGTACACATACCTGAAGCAATAAAACTCCTAATTAAAAGCTCCCATCACAGCTCCATATATACTTCTTGTGGAAGGCATCTGTCTGTAAATGCCAGATGCATTGTCAAGCATAAACACCAACTTTTGCATTCCTGGGTCTATGCATGCCAAAATCCCTTATCTGCTTTTTCAGTTTTCTATTGCAATTTCTCGTGTATTAGGTTCAGACTTCTAGAAATTGAGATAGGTCACTTTAACCAGCTTTTGTTTGGATGAATGACATGGTTTTTCTCCTTTCTGCTTCTTAGATGTGTTTCGAACGACGTGTTTCCATGTACATATATAAGGCAACCCTGCTGGTAATTACGCTCTTAGAGAGTAAATGTAATACAGTAACTACCTGGGTAGAAACAGAAGACAGTTCATGATGATATACGTTAGGAGTAAAAAAGCCTGCTGAATCAGCAGCCCACCAGAATGGAGAGGTAATCTAAGGCTAAATACCTAATTTGTATGTTGATTTAATTCTTATAAAGAAGCAAGCCTTTGGATCTCACGCCTCTGTACTTTTGGGAAGACAGGATTCAGATCTGTTCTCTGTAAAGCCCTTTGCCACACTGTTAGCAAGGAACATGTATTTTTCTAGTGTGGCCAAATTTTGTGCTCCCTACCTCTTCATTGGAGTCTGTGTGGTGTTTTCTCAGAGGGCTGAGCTTCATTTCACATTGCAGATTTATAAAAGTGAAAAAGCTACAAGCTGAACCAAAATGTTAAGGGCAGCAGATTTCATGTAAGCCACACAGAGCTGAGAACATCCCTGGTTTTCACAGAAAATTGTACATTTCCCCTCTCACTTGGAAAGGCTGCAGGCCATCAGCGAATTGGAGAACAACTTTGCAGTGTGCACCAAAAGGATCTCACTAGAGCAGGAGAATGGTGGTGGAAGTGCTGCTGTGTGTGCACCATACTGCTTGTATGACAGGACGTGGGAATGTAACAGGTGCGGTTCCAGGGCGCCCTTCTTAACTGAAAAGGAGATCTTACAAAAAAGTGTGATCCAGAAACTGACATTAACATCCTGTAGGGATGGCCTCAGGTCTAAAGTTCCAGGTCACAGATCTGATTAGGACGTACTGCGAGGAAAGCAGTGGGGATCACTTCTGGATCTCTTTGTAGAGCCCGGAGAAGGGACATCCAAATTTTAAAAAATGGAGAAAAAAAGGTAGTGGTGATGGAACAAGGGGGGAAAGCAAGGATGCCTTAGTAGCCTAATTCTAAAATCTGTTGAAGAACTGCCATTTTGTGTTGCCATTAGACAAACCCATTTCTCTGATGCCTTTGTCCTTCATGCTTCCCACAGTACAGTCTGTAGTAAATTTCTAGAATTCAACTCCCAGGTGACCCTATTCTTATCTCTATTCTTGGTTGGCTCTGGTGATGATTATATGGAAAAGCCCACAGATTTTGACTCATTTGTGACTGACTCAGCCCTTTTGCAGTCTGTCTACTGCTTGACTGTTGGTGTAATGTCTACTAGCGACAAACAGGAATTCCCATGGGCTTAAAAATGTTTCAGCAGTAACAACACTAAGTTGTTACCCGGAGTAAATCTCTGCACTGCAGCCTGCAGCACTGCCCTTTAGAAAAGAAAAGATAGTCCAGAATATGAGGTGGCAGTGTCATTTTTTTATTGCATGTTGACCATCCAACGACATGGTCAATTTTAATGACACAGTTGATTTTTTTATCACAGTTTTATCTTGCTCTTCTATAGTTGTGAAGAAATCTGTGATGAAGGGACATGTACATGTTTCTATACAGACTTGCAGTTGTATCTCAAGAGCAAATCTCTCATGATGTTCTGCATCATGGTGCTGCTCTCTGGGCAGCCATTGGGAAGCCTGGGAGAGCCACACTACCACAGGATGAGCCTTGACTCAGGGTGTTGATGGGTCTACACCCTCTCTGTCCCCCCCGATGCTTCAATTAAAGATTTGACTGAAGAAAGGGAGTTATGACTTGGTGTAGTTTCTTTTGCTCCTCCTGGATTTTGGTGGTCAACATGCTTGAGTCTGTAATAAGAAAAACCCTCTGCCTACCAGCTCATTCTGTTTGGTGTCCTGAAGATCTCCCACCATGAATGGTCAGCAAGCTCCAGGAGGAAGAGTGGGGCAGAGAGCCCTGTCGGGTGATGCACTGACAGATAGGTTCATAAGTGAAGTTTTGTCTTTAGCTACAAGTCACAATGACCCCAGGAGCACTCCTTTGTCATTTGCAGCTCTCAGTCTCAGGAGTCCTTATTGAATTTATCAGAAGATTGCAGTAATTTGAACAAAAGCTATAAGAGTTATTGAAGTGGGCCAGCTAAATGAAACAGCAGTCTTTGAAACCATTTAAAAAAAACACTCTTCTCTCAGATGAGGTCTAGCAAAGAACTATATCCACTGAAATCATGGGGAATTATCTCCCACTAAATCAAAGGAAAGCTCTTTTAACAAGATGACTATGTCAGTCCATCTTTTCTTGCTGCCTGTCGGGTATGTCAGCCGTGTCAAAAAACCTGGGTCATTTCTCATTTCTTGCAAGATTAGTCCCTGTACAGCAATGGTAGCGCAGGAGTGGAAACTCTCTCCTGAGCAGGGCCTGCCCACTTCTGCTAGCAGCGAAGTTTTTCAGAAAATCTGAATTTATTTACATACCTTCCAGCAGCAGTAACCATCACATCATTCTACAATTACGTAGCAACCGAATTCCTAACAGGGAGTTTAAATGAAGTTAATTTCTGAAGTGCCATATTTGTAAAATCAAAGTATCTACAGTATCATTTTGATGGTTGTAGATTCCTTGGAGAGAGGTAAGGCAGGCCTACTACCCATTTAGTACTTGCTGCTTGCCAGTCTGTCAAAAGTTATTGGAGAGGCAAATTGTTTTCAACATTATGTTTTCCTGTGCCGGTGTCCTCTTTATTAATTTTTTCCTGAAAAATCTGCAATGCTGACCTGTATTAGAAGATGCCTGATATCTAATTGAACAGCTGTACTAGCCGAGTGCAGGTCATAGGACATGACCCTTAAATCCTGAATCCCTGAATATTAGAATTCCAGAATCAGAGAATCATTAGGGTTGGAAAGGACCCCTGGAGACCATCTTGTCCAACCCCACTGCCTAGAGCAGGTGATACAGGAACAGGTCCATCCGGGTTTTGAATTTCTTAAGGGAGGGGGCTCCACAAACTCCCTGGGCAGCCTGTTCCAGTGCTCTGCCACCCTCACCTCTGCCACCTCTTCCTCAAGCTGAGGTGGAACTTCTTGTGTTTTAGTTTATGGCCATTCTTCCTCATCCAGTGTTCGAGTACCACTGAAAACTCTGGCACCATCCTGTTGGCACCCACCTCTGAGATATTTAAATGCTCAGTCTTCTCTTTTCTGGACTAAACAGGCCCAGCTCTCTCAGTCTCTCCTCATAAGAGAGATGCTCCAGACCCCTCATCATCTCTATCCAGAAGCTCCATTTCTCTCTTGTACTGAGGAGCCCAGAACTGGACACAGCACTCCAGTTGTGGCCTCACCAGGGCCCAGCAGAGGGGGAGGATCAGCTCCCTTGGCCTGCTGGCCACACTCTTCCCGATGCACCCCAGGATCCCACGGGGCCTCCTGGCCACAAGGACACACTGCCGGCTCATTGTCACCTTGTGATCCACCAGGACTCCCAGGTCCTTCTCCGCAGAGCTGCTCTTTAGTGGGGCAGCCCCAGCCTGTGCTGGTACTTGGGGTTATTCCTCCCCGGGGCAGGACCCTGCTCTTGCCCTTGTTGAACCTCACTGGGGGTCTCTCTGCTCAGCTTTTCAGCATATCAAGGTCCTCCTGAATAGCAGCTTTCCTCCAGCTGTTGGGCAGTTCTCCAGTTCCACATGATTTTTCAAAGATGATGGAGAGTGGCTTAGCAACAACCTCTGCCAGCTCCCTCAGCACACATGGGTGTATCCCATGAGGGCCCATGGATTTATGGGTGTTGAGTCTGCTCAGCTGGTATTTCACCCAGCCCTCCACAACCAAGGGGAAGTCTTCCTTTCTCTAGCCTCCCTCTTGTACCTCCAAGACCTGGATTTCCTGAGGGCTGACCTCAGCAGCAATGACTGAGGCAAAGAAGGCATTCAGCAATTCTGCCTTCTCTGTGTCNTTCCTCATCCAGTGTTCGAGTACCACTGAAAACTCTGGCACCATCCTGTTGGCACCCACCTCTGAGATATTTAAATGCTCAGTCTTCTCTTTTCTGGACTAAACAGGCCCAGCTCTCTCAGTCTCTCCTCATAAGAGAGATGCTCCAGACCCCTCATCATCTCTATCCAGAAGCTCCATTTCTCTCTTGTACTGCAGAGCCCAGAACTGGACACAGCACTCCAGTTGTGGCCTCACCAGGGCCCAGCAGAGGGGGAGGATCAGCTCCCTTGGCCTGCTGGCCACACTCTTCCCGATGCACCCCAGGATCCCACGGGGCCTCCTGGCCACAAGGACACACTGCCGGCTCATTGTCACCTTGTGATCCACCAGGACTCCCAGGTCCTTCTCCGCAGAGCTGCTCTTTAGTGGGGCAGCCCCAGCCTGTGCTGGTACTTGGGGTTATTCCTCCCCGGGGCAGGACCCTGCTCTTGCCCTTGTTGAACCTCACTGGGGGTCTCTCTGCTCAGCTTTTCAGCATATCAAGGTCCTCCTGAATAGCAGCTTTCCTCCAGCTGTTGGGCAGTTCTCCAGTTCCACATGATTTTTCAAAGATGATGGAGAGTGGCTTAGCAACAACCTCTGCCAGCTCCCTCAGCACACATGGGTGTATCCCATGAGGGCCCATGGATTTATGGGTGTTGAGTCTGCTCAGCTGGTATTTCACCCAGCCCTCCACAACCAAGGGGAAGTCTTCCTTTCTCTAGCCTCCCTCTTGTACCTCCAAGACCTGGATTTCCTGAGGGCTGACCTCAGCAGCAATGACTGAGGCAAAGAAGGCATTCAGCAATTCTGCCTTCTCTGTGTCTTCCGTCACCACAACATCCGTCTGACTCAGCAGTGGCACCACATTTTCCCTGTGATTCCTTTTGCTTCTAATGTACTTTCAGAAGCCCTTCTTACCCCTGATATCCCCTGCCAGCCTCAATTCCAAGCGGGCCTTGTCCTTCCTTTTCACATCCCTTCATACTGACGATGTTCCTACAGCCCTCTCATGCAACCTGTTCCTTTTCCCACAGCTGGGATTAAATAGAAACTCCCTGCTCATCCATACAGGCCTCTTGCCCATGAACCATTTCTAGTTCATGGGAATACACTGGTCTTGATCTTGGAGGAAGTGATGCTTGAATATTAACCAACTCTCTTGGACTCTCTTATCTTCTAGAGTCCTAAATGATGGAATTCCTCTAAGTAGGTCTTTGAAGAAGCTGAAGTTAGTCCTCTGGGAGTTCAGGGTTCTAGCCCTGCTTACGGCTTTGCTTCCTCCATGCAGGTTCCCAAGTTCTAGCATCTCATGGTCGCTGCAGTCAGGTCTGCTTGCAACATTCACATCTTCAACCAGGCCCTCCTGGTTTGTTAGTACAAGGTTCAGCAACACACGTTTCCTTGTTGGTTCCTTCACCACTTACATCATAAAGTTATCTTTCGTGATCTGAAGGAACTTCTTGGACTGTGTGTGCTGAGTTGTGATGTCTCTCCAACAAATATCAGGGTGGTTGAAGTTCCCCACGAGAACCAGGGCCTGTGATTGTGAGGTTAATTCCAGCTGTCCACAGAAAGCTCCATCAACTTCCTTTTGATCAGGTGGCCTGTAGTAAACACTCACAATATTGTCAACCATATCAGCCTGTCCCTTAATTCTTACCCATAAGCTCTCAACTCATTCATCCACCCTTGAGTAGAGCTCGATACATTTCAGTTGCTCTCTCACACCAAGAGCAACTCCACAACCACACCTCACTGACCTGTCCTTTCTAAAAAGTAGCTAGCCATCCATGAAAACATTCTAATCATGTGAGCTATCCCACTATGTCTCATAGTTGCAATGAGACCATGGCCCTGAGACCGCACACAGAGATTTCTGGTTCTTGCTGTTTGTTCCCCCTGCTGTGTGCATTTGTGTACAGGCACTTCAGAGCGGTGATCAAGCACCCAGCATCCCTAGAAAGGATTTAAGAGGATTCATCATAAATATGAACACTCTTGATATGGCTAGCCCTATGATTCTCATCTTGAGAAGCAGTCAAGGAACATCTGACACCACACTGGTTGATATGACCTACTGCCCAGCAAGAAGCAATGGCACGAACACTGCCGCTTTGGACCTCATCCCCTGAGTCCTTCATTTTAAAGCCTGTCTCACCAAACTGACCAGCCTGCTGCCAAAAATTCTCTTGTCCTTTTTAGACTGAATGATCCCGTTCTTCCCTATCAGGCTACAAACATTAAAGCACAATCCATTGTCATAAAAAGCCAAAACCTTCCCTACAGCACCGACCACGGACCCAGATGTTGATCTGCACTATGTGCCTGCTTCTGGCTTCTTTTCTAACTTGAAAAAATAGCCAGACATGTACCATGTAAGAAATTGTGCTGAGGAGGTTGAAATATATAAATATATGTATTTCAACATATATATAAAGAAATATATTCTTTATATTACAGTGGAGAAAAATATTAACATTACCTGTCTTGCTCTGACCAACATTTTCTTCTCTTTGTGGGAGCATTTTAGCCAGTAAAAATGAAAAAGCAATAAAAGATGTGCTAAAATATGAAGTAAAAGCAAACATAGTTTTATAACTATTAGGTCTGTGAATTTTATTTATCCATAGTGGTAAAAATAGCACTTCCCTGGCCCACATCCACAGCACTCTATCCTTGAAAACAAAGAATCATTCTACCCGGTTGAGATCGATTACTTCGTGCTACTACCCAAACAGTGCCTGGCTCCCAGTTTCTTCATTTATATTATTTGGGTCCTGGCTGCTAGTTGGAGGTCTTTCTAGAAAGGATTATTCCCTCCTAAAATAGCCATTTAAAAAGTTTGAGTATTCCTTACACTTTTAAGCGTGTAAGCCTCTCAGTAAGCATAGAGACATGTATCTATGTAATGGGATCTATGCTTATCTCCTAAGGCTGTGCATACATTTCTTTTACTGAACTGTTCTTTAACAGCACAGTCCCTTACCTGTACCAAAAGACAGACTATTAGTGGTAGCTTTCAGATGCACTCTGCAGCTAGAAAACAAAGCAAATAGAGAGGGTTGGGGGTTTTGGTTTGTATGATGTTTTCAGAATAGGAGTAAAGAAGGGAAGTGTGTCCAACAGGCAACCCAAGCAGGGCTGCTGCTGGCTGGGAAACTTGGCAGCCTGCAGGAGAGATGCTCTGCCTCCAGTCCTGGAGCTGTGAGACCTCTTTGCTGTGCCCAACCAATTCTCAATTTCCCATTAGCTCTAGATCTAACCTGAGGCAGACTGTCCCTGTGCTTTACTTTGAAGAATAAATAGTTTCAAGAAACATGGGTATAACCAGACTTTCTCTTTTATATTTTTTTTGTATTAGTGTTTATTTTCTGAATTGATACTGCAGTCCAAAAAGAGCATGAGGTCAAAATGACAGAGGAGTGCAGAGAGAAACTAACCATGATGGTGTGAAAAAATTTCTTATAATTTCAGGACTAAAGGTTACTTGAACAATTTTAAAATATCTATGTAGAAAAGAGTCATCACCTATAGATCCCTTTATGGTCTCTTTCACACCATTGCCACCCCATCACTGGTGTCTGCTTCCTGAGATTTGTACCATTTCCAGGAGAGTTCACTCTTGCACTTGTGCTGAGCAGCTGATGGTGCGGTGTTGGCCTGCTCCTGGCCCAGGGTTTTATAGCTGGACCAGAGAGGTCTCATGCACCTTTTGTGCGCCTATCAGCCTTCACCCCTCAGTTCTGGCTGCCTCTTGCTGTCTGGAGCAATGGTTTTGCAAGATCCACCACTTCTCAAAGTGCTCAAAGACCAGGAACTCCACTTCTTGTAGGTTTTTCTGGGTGTTGGTCAACAGCATAGGTATCTTTACACCATAGGCTGCAAGTAAAGTAACACTAGGCTCTTTTTTGTGTTTACTGGTCTAGCTACCCACATGCCAAGACACTCACTTGAGATATATTTTCCTATCTCATTTTCCTTAGTGCCAGCCCTATTTTTCTGCAATGTCCTCCCCCTGCCACCAGCCATACTCCCCTGACACCTACCATTAGCTTCTCTTGTCCAATGAGCTGCTCACCCAGGAGCAGTTTCTTTCAAACCAGCTCACACAGTATTCCTTGAAAAGGTGACGCTGATATCCACAAAGATAGGTTTCTACTGTGAAATTCTGACATCCAAATGAGTTCAAAATTTCTTCCTCTGCTGCTATCTCAGTGACTGTGCAAGTTGTGACTGAAGCAATAATTGACAGGTTTTGGCAAGTGCAGCTTTTAAGTAACTGTTGAGGATGCAGATGCCTAGAATAACTATATAAAACAATAAATATAAAACAGGTTAATGTGGAATCGGATGACTCACACTAATCTTTTAAAAGAAGAGATAAAAAATGTCCATTTTTGCAGAATTTTTTCCATTTTACAAAGAGGGAACATGCAGATCCTTGCATGTCATATTTGGGCATTGTTTAGCAGTGAAATCATCTGTGTGCGGTAGCGATATATGTGCATAACTGATGGCAGTATTTAGGCCTATATCTCCCATCTAACTGAAAATTGTGCTAATTTAAAAATAAAACAAGGCTTTGGGAATTTTTCTGGGTCCTATTAATTAATTTCAAAAGTTCCATTAGTTTGATGGAAGAAAGGCTGTACACTGTAATCATCTGCCAGCTGGTGATTTATAATTTTAAGTAGATTTAGGCACTCAGTCTCAGCCTCTGGCTTCTTTGCTTTACAGAGCAAGCACGGAGTCTACAGTGGCCTCCAAAGAGTCTCAGACATATCAGATTGGATGTTCTCCACCAGTTTCCCACTTGTGTCCTAGCCTTGCAGCGAAAAGGGCACACCAGATTTCCCTGGCAGACACTCCAGCATAGGGTCAGCATGACGAAACATCTTTCAGGACAGTCCACAGAGTGCTGTAAATTACATCTCTCTCTTTTGTCTCCAGGAAAGGCCAGTCATGGGGAAGGAGGTCAACAAGATCTTCTCAGCCTGTTGGTGTCTGCTCAGCTGTCAGAGCAACACCTTTATTTGGCTGGGGACCCAATCTCACAAGGATTTCTTACAAAGTGGCACTTTGAGAACAACATAGCTAGCTGCCAAATTTGTCTCATCCTGTTGGGTCCTAGATATGATCTGCTCAATGTAGAAATGAAACAGTCTTCTTAAGTCCTGACCTTGAAGACTCAAGCGAATTTGACAGCCAGTCTGGGCTGTTTTTCTTTTCTCTGCTAATGAGATGTGAAAGTGGGAATTCAGAAGTGTCCACAGAAGTACTGTTTTACATATTTCACTTTTCTTCTTTATTTAGAGACATGGCCAAACGTTGGAGTTTAGTGAGAAGCTGGCTGTACTCTGGAAGTCACGAGCACCAGGGAGCAGGACTTTGTTGATGCATGAACAAGGGAGGATAGAGCTGTGACTGGTAATGCTTGCAGTCCTATTCCTGATGAACTCAACAACCAAACCACTGCCATGCCAGGACCAGCACTGAGAGGAGAATGGAACAGTTGCTATGTGGAGCTGAGATGAACTGACACCAGTGCCAGGATATGAGACATGAAGCAGAAAAAGCAGCATTAAAGGACAGGGTCGTGACTGTAGAGGAGGAAGTGGACACCCACAGTTGTGTGAAACCATAACATCATAGAATCACAGAACACTTCAGTTTGAAAGGGATATTTGAAGGATGTCTAGTCCAGCCCCACCAAAATGGACATCTTCTGTTATGGGATATCTTCAAGTACCTGAGGTGGCTCAGAGTCCCTTCCAACACGACCGTGAACAAGGTCCAGGAACGCGGCATTTACCTGGGCAGCCTGTTCCACTGTTTCACCACCCTCATTGTAAAAAATTTATTCCTTATATCTAGTCTGAATCTACCCTCTTTTGGTTTAAAACCATTACTTCTTTTCCCTTTGCAACTGACTCTGCTAAAAATCTGTACCCATCTTTCCTATAAGGCCTCTCTAAGTACTGTAAGGGCCAATAAGGTCTTCCGGGAATCTTCTCTCTTTGGGCTAAACAGCCCAAACTCTCTCCGTCCTTCTACATAGGAGAGGTTTTTCAGCCCTCTGGTCATTCTGACCTCCTTTAGACTTGCTCCTTCCTGTTCTGAGGACCACAGAGCTGGATGCAAGGCTCCAGGTGGGATCTCACCAAAGCAGAGCGGAGCAGAGGGGCAGAATCCCCTCCCGCAACCTACTCAGTCTTCGGATGCAGCCCGGGATATAGCAGGCTTTCCGGTCTGTGAGTGTATGTTGCCAGGTCATGTCCAGCTTTTCATCCACTGGCACCCCCAAGTCCTTCGTGGCAGGGCTGCTCTCAATCCCTTCACCCCCAGCTGTATTGATACTGAGGTTGCTCCCATCCAGGCACAGGACCTTGTACTTGGTCTCGTTAAAACTTACGAGATTCTCATGGGCCACTTCTCGAGCTTGTCCAGATCCCTCTAGATGGCATCCCATCCTTCAGACACACCAACAGCACGACTCAGCTTGCGGTCATCAGCAAATTTGCTGAGGGTGCACTCGACCTCACTGTCTATGTCACTGATGAAAATATTAAACAGTCTTGGTCCCAGCACAGATTCCTGAGGGACACTACTTGTCACAATCTTCATTTGAATGCTGAACTATTTTTCACAACTCTCTGGCTCCGCCCATCCATCCAATTCCTTATCCACCAAACAATACACCCATGAAATCTGTATCCATCCAATTTAGAGTTAAGGATGTTGAGGGGGACCATGTCAAAGACTTTAAAAAAATCCAGATAAACATCATCCATAGCTCTTCCCTTGTCCACTCATGCAGACACTGCACCACTGATGTTCACTGCTGCCCTGGCTGCCTCCATCCTTGATGTCACCCGTCAGCTCACTTGCACTGGTGACCATTAGCTCCAGTAAGAGATCCCCTCTGGCAGGGCTGTCTATTTCCTGGTTTAAGAAGTTACCCTTCATGAATCCCAGCAGTCCCCTGGACTGACTACAGCTCACCAGAGATGCTGGGGGTTGAAGTCCCCCAGCAGAACAAGGGCCTGTGAGCATGATGCCTCCCACAGCTGGAGCAAGCAGATTTTGTAGTTAATAGGCTCCCCTTGATCAGGAGGCCTGTAATAGGCATAATCCAAAAGGTTCCTTTTGTTACCCCATTCTCTGATTCTCACCCAAAAATTCTCAACCTGTTTGTGGCCGTTCTTCAGAGAGAGCCCTTCACAACCCATTCACTTCTTGATGCAGAGGTCAACCCACAGAGGGCCTTGCCTGTCCCTTCTGGACAGCCTGTAGCCGTTCATAGCTACAGTCCAGTCACGGGTTTCATCCCACCAACTTTTGGAGATGGCAACCAGTTGATAGCCTTTTAGCAGCACACTGGCTTCCAGCTCCTCCTGTTTGTTGCCCACACTGCACCCATCGGTGTAGAGGCACTTCAGCTGCACTGTCACCTACGTTGCCTTTTTGGAGGAATGCTCTTTAACTCTGAGATTTTTCACCAGTGTTCACCTGTAGGCTTCTATTACCTCAGGAGCCCTTGGGTCATCGCTGTAAGACTATTATATTTTTCTGAAATCTTTACCAAAGTGTCACTGTTATCTATGAAATATCTTGGACATCTTGGCAAATCATCGCAATTAAGAGGTTAAGATGAGTTGTACCTTAAAAATGAAGAACGGTCCAATAGATAGGTTTCCAGATGAAGAGGACTTCTGTCTGCTGTCTATGGCCTAGAATATTTAACTCTAGATTCTTGAATTTTCCAGTCGTTGGCTCTGGAGTGCCCATTAGATTAATTAGTTATGCAGAGGGAACAGATCCAATTTGGTGACATGCCACCATCACTCAATAAATATAAAATAAAAATATTGTTTTCACATTAATCTTTAAAATACCTGCTTAATCAATTACAATGAACAAAGTGAGTACCTAAGGAATTACATTGGAGTCCATTCATTTTAATACTTGTCAGCTAACTCTGAAGCAGTATCACCAAAACCAATTCGTCAGCTGTATGGGAATTCCTCATTCAGGCAGCTTGATAACAGGATGGACAGGACAGAGAGAGAGAGGTGCACCAATTTCACTAAGTGAGATGCATTAAATAATGACAATACCTGTTGTACTGCACCCAGAGGAGGTGTGTCACTGCCTTCCAAGATAATATTGCCATAACAAAATCAGTATGTCCTTGCCTCTTACATCAGACATCAGAATCTGGCCACTTAAAAGTTGTCTGTTTCCTTTGAAATCAGTGAAGGCACAAGGACACTAGATTGAGGAGAATCAGCACCCTAAAATGTCTGTGGTTTTAGGAAACAGAATGGAAATCTCGGAGCGGAACAAACAATTCAAAGAGAAGATTTCAGCTTACCTCAGTCTTCACCAAGTCCATCTCTTTTCCCCGTCTTTGTGTCATTTCCCTGTGCAGAAATCCCCTGAGGCAACAGGTTAAGCATCAGAGATAGGCATGATCAGAACAGAGCATGAGGGGCTCCTGAACAAGATCATGAGCTCCAGCTGGCTCAGACCAAGGCTGCTTAAATAGCTCCCCACATCTTCCTTCTTCAGCTACCACTAACATTAATACTTAATAAAAGATCTTTTTGGCAGTGCTTCATTCTGGGTACTTAACAGGGCTGTCTACCTGAATTCAGGCGTGCCCTGTGCTACTGCACTGGTTCTGCTGTGGTGGGATGCTGGGCACAGTCACCTGCTCTGTTGCAGCTGCTTGCCTGAGGCCTTATGGATCCCGATTCCATTTTGGGGTACGGACTTGCTGCCAAGCTTGGTGTGATACATTTCCCTTGGGGTCATAGATTCATGTTGCCTACAAGACTACCACTTGCTGTGCTACTGCTGTCTGCCAACCTTGTCTCCCATTCTAGATGCTGGCAGAGTCATTTTGGGAAGGGAACTGTCAGGTTCTCAGCGTACCCATTGAGGCTTTTGATGTTGCGTTATATACTTGATAGGTCCCATGGATTCACACATGAGTTTCAAAACACACCAGTGCTCCAGCCTTGGGTACTCAGTGGGACAAAAGTCTGGCACGTGATGTCCATGCTTCATTGCTCGCATTCAGATAATGCTGTAGGCAGACTAGACTCCAGGTCCACAAAGATGGACTTGGAGTGAGCCTTAGGGGTGGGATACCTAAGGGGTGGGATCCCGTGTTCCTCAGGGTTGCAGACATTGCAGAGCTTCCCCAAAAACTCCCCTGTGCCCTAAATTCACCTCATCCCCTAAGCACATCCCCTAAGCACTGCTTTCTTTCCTCCAGAATAGAGCTGAGAGCTCTAAAAAGAAAATAGAGGGAAAATTCCTGCTGTGTTCAGTTAAATTAAAAAATCAAAGTACAAAAGGCCAGGAAATTTCTTGCTTACTTGGTTTATTCAAAGGTCTGTGCATCTGGATTATTTCTTATCCTGACTAAATGTAGTGTATTTTCAAACATTTGTCTTTAAACCATAGAGCAAGCAGCATCTGTTAAGGCACAGAGTGGTTTAAAAAATACACCTGTGTTACCGGGGAAACAGAACTTATATGGGAAAGAAAACTGTGCCTTCTAACTATCATAACTAATAGAGCAAGAGAAAGCTCTATACCTCCATTAATTTAGGTTGGTCCCTTAGTTTCAATATTATTAATTACGAAAGTTATTGTACATCAGTTTAGTGGCAACTCTTTCTCTCTTATTCTTTGAGTGAACTCATTCATTTGCAATTTCCCACTGGAGAGCCAAAGCCAGGCTTTGAATGCAAATAGTCACCATGGACAGTTTCTGAAAAAACAGAATAAAGTTATTCAAAGGAACTAGTGGCTTCATTTTGATCTGCTTGTTCATCTCCTCCTTGGAAGAAAATTGGAAGATACCTGAAATTTCATTTAAATAACACCCAATTCTAGGCTTCTGATTTGTGCATATTGGACAGAAAATAAAAGGGTTAATTTAGTCCTCTAATCTATTGTTATAAGCCTAATTATTTTACATGTCTTCATTTCATTAATGAATTGCTGTTTCTTCCATGCATCTCCTTCCCCATTGCTTTTGTTTAAACCTCCTGGTGGGAAGGGATAGATTAATTTTGTTGTGCCTTAATGAAACTGTATGCTACATTAGATTTAACCATTTGGCATGCACTGCCACCATCACCATTATGCATAATGAATTACTTTTTGTGAATCCCAAACTAACACAGATCTTCAATGTTCCTCTGTAGATATTGCAACTACACAGCTGGCAGATATCATTACCTTGAGCTTACATGGAAACCTGGAGCTTGACACAAGAAAGCTTTGGAAATTTTTCCTTAAAGAAACGGGAATTTCCTTTAAAAAATGCAAACACTTTCCAAAGAAGAGGTGGAAAGCTCATTAAGCTTTGCTGTTATCTACCATTAACCGTGTTTGGTACGCATACGCACGTATCTACGGGTGGGTGCATGTCCTGGGTCTACATGCAGAACCCCCAGTGAGGCAGCGTGGGCTTCGTGTCAGCACCAGACAAGCTTCCGGGCCTCTGAGAAGTTTGCCTGTGAGTATGGAGATTAATAGTTGTCTCAGCTGCTGAAGCTTTTCACGTGTGAACCCTTTGCCTCAGCAGTCAGTCTGAGGACCCTGACAGGATTTCTCTTGCGCACCTTAATGCCAGTGGAGTTACACAGGGAAATAATTGATTAAGCATGAAAACCAAGCTTCTTTCTCCCAGGTCCAGTGTCCGGTTGCATTTGGTTTCTTTGTTTGTTGTTCATCAGAGGTGCTCAGCCAGTTCATCAGCAGGGCACCATACGAAGTTCTTCATGAGTCAGGCACTCAGAGGCTTCTTTCACCACTTCTGCAGTCACCTGGTAAAACTTCAGGACATGGGGATCCCAGACATGATCTACCACAGCAGGGCCCTTTTCAAGAAGCATGATGGTTCAGTTATCCAAGGAGAGGAGGATTAAATGTAGTGCATGCACCTGCTCTTTCACCTTGTTCCAGGACCAATTAAAGTCTGCCCACTGCAGCTCAACCTAAATCCTACCTGTCATCCCATCCATCTGGGGCATCTCACAGTTACAAAAGTTGTTTGTCCAGGAGTAACAGAAGTAGTTCAAACCAAGAGACAAATGCAGCATACCCCAGCATGTGTCTGATAACTGGCACTTGGTCAATGTGTCCTGAAGAGCCTCTACTGGCAATGTCTGCCTGTCTCTTCATCTTCACTACCACCCACCTTCAGCCTCCTTGTACCCAGCTCTGAACACTCAACTCCATCTCTTTCACATGCCCCCTCTGAGCTCTCGGGAGACACAGGACTCTGAAGTGCTGCCTGTATATCTCTTCCATGCAGTACAGCTGTTACAACCTCCAGCTGCTACCAGTGTGTGTGCTAAGATAAACAAGGTTTTCAGACAAAATCTGACATCAGGCAAAACAAAACACAGGGAAAGACAGTTCTGTGAACCGTTAACTAATCAGTGTTCCGAACTCATCAATGAAAGCTAGGAATATTCTGTGCACATTCCCTGAAATTTTTAATTATAGACACTGAAACTAATGAGTGCAGTATTAGACTGCAAGCAGGGACACTGACTATAAAACTAAATTTAACTTATGGAGATCTACTCTTTTTTTGTTCAAATGTCCTTGAAAATTACAAATAAAACTGTTCAGCAACACCAAGACAAGCCAAATGCTTTCTTCAGCTGGCAAGGTTCTCTTCTAATACGTTCTTTGTTTGCCAGTGGAAGATACTAATGACAAGGACTGTACCTGAAGGGAATTAATGCACAAAATCTTCATTAAAGTTATATTAAGGTCTACATTGTAAAGTTGTATTTATTTTAGGTCTGTGAGAGCTAAGAAATTTATTGTCAAGTCTGAGTGTCTCAGCTGAAACTCTCTACTCACACTGCACTGCTCTGTCACTGAGGATTGGGAGATAGGTAATTTCAGGACCCTCTGTAAGTGCATTAATGGTGCTCAAGACCAAACAAACAGTTGCCTGCTACTTCTCCTGATCTGAAGAGAGGTCTGCTAGTCTCCCTGAAGCTCCATATTGTTGTGTCTGATGCAATGAGTTGAGAAGCTAACTCGTGCATCTGTGAAACTTTGCACCGCAGTTACAACTGCTGTAAACTTTAGCTTTAAGGAGACGTTGGTGCCAGATGAAGAACAGTGAGACATGAACTTCTGTGACCTCAGTGTCAGCAGAAGGGCTTGGTACTGCTCCTGGCTTAGCATCCCTTATCCTCAGAAGCTGTAGAGGAAGTTGGTGAGCATCCAGTGAGTGCTGCTTGGCTGTGCAGATGTGACAGGATGTGGAGGTTTGAGTGCAAAATGCTAGTGCAACAGCCCAGCTGAATGAAGTTCTTAGTCTAAAAAGTAGACATCACCAGGTTTTACTTCAAGTTAGGGACTGTTCCTCTGGAGAAAAATAACAATAACTTAATTTCCATCCAGTGAGAGTAATGGTCTCAGAGCTTCTAGGAAGAGCCTAGATACCACACGGAGGAGCACCTAGGTGTTCATACTGCACACAGAGCAGTCCCAAGAGATACACAGAACATATGCTGCATCCTAGAGGTAACCAGCTGTAGGGGAGCCAAGAGTAATGCTGGGTGTCAGGATACCTTGGTTATTCTCAGTCTAGTGATTAGATTTAGAGTTGCAAATTGTGTAATCAGGAGTTTCAATTTGGCACGCGGAGGGAACTGACTTAGATATGTCACTTTGGAGACTGGAGTTCTCTTCCCTGGCAGAAGAATGAAAAGCCTAGCTCAGTAATGACCATGGTGCCTTGTGGAAATATTAGCAACAGTCTTTGGAAGAGACACTCCTAGAAATTCTGGCTTTCGGCCCAATACTTCTTTCCTTTGGTTACAAGGTGCCTTAAACAGCGAAGTTTTCCTCTCACATTTTGCCTTATCTGCAACAGGCACAGTAAGAGGTGTGGCATGTGACTCCCCATGAATTAAGGATTTGCACTGTACTAAATAAAATGCAAAATGTAGCCCACTGCCTCACTGAGATGAGATTGCCATTTTATGGATTTTGGACCTCCTTACAGCATCCATATCACTCAATCCAGCTTGCTTCATGGTGCAGTATTAGTTGTGGAGCAGCAAATCCCACACAGACACCATGAGGAGGGTTTGGAGTGACAGACTGTTTACCTGCCTCACTGGTTCCTATAAAACAGTGTCAGCAAGGTTCATGAGTCCCATATTTCTGGCCAGATGTTGTCACTGAGCATCAGCTTCTTACAGAGAGGTGAAGTGAGAGCTGCTTGAAACAGAGGCAATGCCAATGAGAATGCTGGTAGCATATGACTCCAGGGGTTGGGCTCCTGCAGGCCTCACACAGAGACTATTAGCAGCATCCCTACTTAGTTGCTGTCACCGAGAGGGACCGATGGGCACAATCTGGTGTCCAGGCAGTACAGGGCCGCTGAGTCAGCTTTCCAAATCACACCAGCTCTTGCTGCCTCCAGCTCACCTTGCCCCCAATGTCAGTGGGCAGGTGAGCTGGAGAGAACAAGCCAGCCTTGTTAAACCAGTCATGTTTGTGCTACCCACACAGCCTGACTGCCCCCGATCTGCCCCAGATCTGCCATTTCTCTTCTGCTGTAACTCAGTCATCCCAAGCTTGTTACTGCACTGAACCGTGGACCACCATCACATCTGGCTTCAATCCAAAGCCAGTAACGAGTGGAATGAGCAAACTCTACCTACCTGTGTCACACTGCTAACATACAAACAGATATTGAATTAGAGGATAAAGATAGCCAACAGTAAAACATGGATGGTGAATCACATTTGTACCGTCTTCTAAGGTATTCTAAGAACTGTCAACAAGAGGATCATCCACTGTATCCCAAATAGTTAGATTAAGGCAGATAGGGAGATCTCTAAACTTTGACCTTAGGGGTAGGCAAACTAGAGGGGAGCTTTATTTCATTTCCCCAGCATCACTTTTTTTTTTTTTTTTAAACTCATGCTCACTGTTTTGGAAATTGGAAATAAAGTCTTTTGTTTGAATTTTACATGAATTTAATTGAGTCAGCATGCCTTTTACACAGCTGAATAAAATAGAGCTATTCCTCCTTCAAGCCAATGTGGCAAGTCTAAAAGCAAGAGATTAGGGCACCTTAGAAGTGTTCTGGTGTTCTAAATGCATGCAGTAAGTGAAGGAGGTGGTCCATCTTGCCTTCCCTGCCTCTCACTTGTGTTCCTACTGCCTCTCTTGCACCAGATTTTGAAATCACACTGTTGACAAGTGCATCAGACTAGTCTGCTGCCTAAGTGGAAAGCCACTTACAAAAATAAAATGGATCTTTTCCTCTAAATGTGCTATCCTGGGTAAAATGTGGCCAACCTTAAACAGGTGCAGCCCAGTCGTACTGGGGGTTTAAGGATTTTTGGGGTAACTCTAATCAAGAACCGTGAAAGCATTCTGGCTACATCCAGAAGACGAATCTTCAGAGCTAGTCAACTCCCAGAATTTTGCTCAGAATACTGAGCTACAACACCACTTTTAAGTATTCTAATTTATGGTCAAGAACTTAATGATCAGCCCTTTAAAGATCAACTATGCTTGCGCTTTAAATATATGGAATATTTTTCTTCTGGAGTAATATTTCTCTTAACTAGCACAAAATTTAGCGAAGAGCCACAGTAAATCTTTTTCAAAAACAGAGAAACATTGACACTTATTTATCCAAAAGACCATAGCCAGAGCCATGTTCTTATATTCATACAGGTAAATCGTGTAAAACAAAAATATTCCTTAAAATTCTTACAACACAGTAAGTAGACTACCATGCTTCTTTTTTACCAGTATTTGGTACATGAATACAAAAGATGCTTGGAAGGAGTTCCAAGAATGAAAGAAAAGTCCTGGAAATGAACAAGTACCACTTCCATAATAGTGGTGTAAGGTCCATGTGGAAAAGGTCATCTCCTGTTACAGGTTTGGGCTTTCTCCATTAGCTTTGGTTCCTTTATGGGAACCTCCAACACGTTTTCATAATTGTCCATCAGTGGCTGCTTTCATCCAAACTAATGTAATTTCCATTTCACGTTCTACACACAAAGAGTAGAACATACTACACTTTTTATAACAGACCCCAAACGCCTTTTTACCATCCTTACACTGAAGTTTTGACCAGGCTGTAATTGTCCAGGGAGAAAGGACCAACTCAGGAGACATTCCTCCCAGCTCCAAAGTGGGAGTGGGAATTGAGAGTGATCAGCTCAGCCGTGAGTACTCAGTTCCCTAAGCTTTGTAGAAACAAGAGAACTCATCACTGTGTCCTTTCCTGATTCTTTGCATTTAGGTCTACCTTGACTCCTACCAAAGTGTGTATGATTTATAAGTTAATTTCAGCGGGATCCTTCCTGAATCTTTCCTGGTTATTGATGGGATAAGATGCAGAAATACTGAAGCAAAGCCCTACACAACAGACATGAAGATGAGAGGAAGAGAAGAAAAAGAGCTCTGGCCCAGTTTGCTCCAGGTTCTAGATGTTCCCATGAACTCCATATAGCTCCTCAGCATTTCCTGCTCTGATGTGGCTCTGCACATCTGAGCAAGAAGCATTTTGTATAGATGTTATTCCAAAAGTGTCCCTTTGCCGACTGTGTTGTTGCAAATTCCATTCTTCAATGGTCACTGTAGGCTCTCACAACTCACCAGAAATCACAGCAGGCAAAAAGGTGAGCACAACATGATTTTTCCCTCATTTCTTCTGTATTTCTTGCATGTTTCTTGGAGCCATATCATCGCTGTACTGCATTAATAGTGTGATGTTAACCTCTGATTCTGGTCCACCTGGAGTCAGACAGTCTGTATATGCATATTCGGTATGATTTCTCATTTATATTTATGTACTACAGTGATATTGACATCTATATTTATTTCTAAATAATATTATTTAAAGAGTGTAAATTTAAATTTTCTAGGTTGTTTTTTTTTTAACGAGCCATGTATGAGAAATTCAAAGAACAAAAATACAAAACAATTCTCTCACATTTTAAACATAGAGGCAAAAATATTATTAAACATAAATGATAAGTCAGCTTTTTGTCTGAAATTAAATGTTTGCTAAGAAACTGGATTTTTTTTCCTGTAGTCCAATAGCTTACTATTATTTTTCAAATTACTGGATTCACCCTGCCACAATATGCTTATTTTACATACTCTCAAGGCATTATTGCAAGAAAGAAATTTCTGTGATTTTACTGCTAAATTACAGATACCAGACTGGAGAAATTTGGGGTTGTATTTCTTTGGCCATGTAGATAGCTTTTAGACAGCCATTTCAAAGTTTTATTGGCAAGTCATGGAAATTTCTAATGCATACTTGTTTTTTAAGTCAATGCATTAATGTTCCCTCACGATTTAGTTCTTTTGGGTTACCCCATCCAAGAACAAATCTACGGACTTTTTAAGGGCACAGATTTCCTTGGGGAGTTATAGTCATTGAACTTCTATTTTCTCTCTGAAGTGTGTGAAATTATTTGTATAAAGTTTGTACAAGTTGGAACATTTTTAAAATGTTGTCCGAAATAGGTTCATATTAGGAATTATTTATGAACTACGAAGCCAGCAATTAAAGCATATGCATGAAATTAAGAATCAAAATGGATATAAGTCATGAGCTTTTCTGATGTGGCAAAGGACAGCAATCATTTAGGCAAGATTCCTCTTGGCTGGATGAAAAAAATTCCCATTAGCTTTAATTTGGCACTGACCCAACTTATTTACAATATAGCTTGTTTTCCTATGATTCTGTGATTTAACCAGTTTTGCTTCCATACTATTGTAAGAAAATTACAGCACCCCCCAAAAAATTGTTTCTCTCCACATCTGTGCAATGCTATTGATACAAACCTTTACAACTGAAAGGAAAATGGTGTCCATTAACTTAATATTTAAATGGCTTTTAAAGTTTTATTAGACATTTTGAAGTATTTTCTGTACTTATCCCGGAAGTTTTTGCGTATCCCTCAGGGGAAGTATGGTACATACTAGACGGGTATCAGTAACAGTATTGACTTACCTCTCAAAAGAGTTTTCCCTTTATCCAGCATGGGATGAAAACTGTTTTTCTATATATTCATCTATACTGATGAAATGTATGAAAGACAGACTTTTGAAGTAGTATCCAAATTCCTTTCTGTGTATTATTAATATGATTTCTTTTACCAGCCAGGACAAGAAATAACTGTCATTGTCTACAAGAAGCTACTTTTATTTTGGTTTCCAAAGTGTAGCATAATGGTTACACATTTTCTGTCTTTAGCCATCTAGTGAGAGCCTCTCCCAGCTGTGTGTAATTTTATTGCTGACTGTGTTTAATTGCAGAGTGTAGTGCATAAGTGCTGCTGCATTGCTGCTTGGTGCCTCACAGGAAGTGACCACATGATTGCGGTGCACGACAGGTGCCACATGCCACAGGGCTGCAGAGGTGGGGTGCTATCACCCATTATCCTAAACCTTGGCATTGCCATCCAAGCACTTGCCTCCCCACAGCCATGGGTATGCCACAAACCCTCCAGTGAAGGTCTTCTACTGCAGAGCTGCTCTGCCCAAGCCGCCTAGGAGTTAGAGGTGGACTGCCTGGGCAGTGGTGCTGCAGAGGAAGGATGTGCTCTCACCAGACAGCCTGCACAGTCGGCTGATGCTCAGTGGAGCCAGCAGTCAACCCATACTGGCAGAGAAAAGTTGTAAGTTTGAGGACAGGCAGAGAGGATTTTTCAGTCTGAACAGTGAATGAGGATGGGAAGAAAACAAATAGAGGAAAGAGGCATAATTTCTGCTTCAGCCTCAGGTAGCCAGTCTGTTGGAATCAGTCTTTTCCTGAGTCACTTAGGCTGTCTGGGTTGAACACGCTGGTTTTTACACTTTCAACTGATGCATTAACAGTGGTGGCATGACACAAGAAAGCTTGCAACCTCATGCTGAGTAGTGAAAGCATGTAGTGAAATTGACAATTTCATGCAGTGAAAGCAGCTGCAAGTTCAATGAAGATGGGAGCCTAGTTCCTGAGTTCTGCTGGGGTGTGTTTGTGTGTAGGGGGACTGCTGGCACAGAGAGAAGAAAGGGCCCACCACTCCATGGCCAGCTTTCTGGGAGGACCTGGGTCAGATTTCGGCTGTGACCCAGCACACAAACACAAAGGTACTAGCTTCTGAATTAAACGGTAGACGGCACCTTTGGGAACAGATGAAAGGTTATGGAGTGCAGGATGAGTGAAGGGGAAAACAAGGAATACGAGAAAGAGAGAGAGCAGAGAGGAGACAGAAAGAGAGAGCTTCGGCAGCAAGAAGAAAGGTCCCTGTTCCTTGAAAACATGGGCTATCACTCCATTCTGTTCTTATCTCATGACAAAGTCCTTCTGTGGCTTTAACTGTGTTTGAGACAAGCAGCTGTGCTCTTTAAGTCCTTAGAGTGGCTGATAGCAGCACAGATCATGCAGTTTTTCCAGAAACAGTATAATTTTACACAGAAAGTGCTATGTAAAACCCTATGGAGACCAAGCAGGGATTTGGTTAGTGCTACCTCTTGGCAGCCATCCCCAAGGAATGGTGCAGTATCAGCCACAGTTGGCTACTTGGACATATGTACACACTCTGGAAAAAAGGGGCTTTTACCATCACATTCCTCTTCAAGTCAATAACCTCATTTGAAATGATCTTTAGCAGCAAATGCAGAGGTGGCTTAAGACAACATTGACTAAACAGGGTATTTTTCTTTCATCTTCCAGCGCCTCCAGGCTGACACAGAGGAACAGGAAAGAAATTCAGGGAGTGAGTTTCTGGGGGATGTTCTCTGATCATTCCTTTTTCTCTGTTACGTAACCCCTAAGTGATGTGTTTTGGTATTTTCAGCTATAAATTCCTAAGACAGATTCCATGGTAAATTTGCATAATAAGAGGACATGTTCCCTTTCTCATTGTTCAAAGTCAGAAAAAAACCACCCAAAAAAATCTGGGAACTGTTTCACTGTGGAAAAACAGAGACAATGAAGTAAACTACTTTTACAACATCTTCTTAAACTGCTAAATTATTAACAAGGATAGAAATTGGAAAATAACACCTTTTAAAAAATTACTTTGATGTGTTAAAATGATAGGAACTCTAATTTTCAGAGCTGTGTACAGCATTATGTACAGAGAAGTAATAGTTCTCGTCAATAATTTTTAAATCTTTCTCCAGCCTTAGTCAGGGTGCTGTTTTACAGGATGTATCATTTGTCTGCTGTTCAAAAGGAAAATGTGCGAAAAGAGAGAAGCAGAGTCACTAGGGGCCAAATGATGCTTCCACAAAATTAATGCAAGTTTGTCCCATTGTCTTCAGTGGAAGAAAAACAGTGAAAACCAAGACCTAGTAAATTTACCTTCTGTAACTGTTGAGAAAATCAAGCATGACATGGTTTGAGAATAAGAGGTGGCTTGCTTATATGTCCATATTCAAGTAACAAACATTCTTTCATTTTGAATGAGTATTTCAAAACAGTAGTACAGTAATCCTCTGATCATTTACCCTTCTATCTATAATGGCATCCCCTGGTTAAAGAAGAACTGACATAGCAAGTTTTGGGCAAAACCTAAACTTCCTGAATTCAAGTTCTTTGGAGTGACATGACTAAGAAAAATTATGTTTTCCCAATAAGATTCTATTTAGAATAAAATAAAAATACTTTATTTATTCTAAACAAACAAAATAAGAAATATTTTGTTTATTTGCACTTTAATAGTCTGATCTTGTATTAGTAAGCCTTTTGCTAGGACCCAGTCCTCCACAAAAAAAAAAAAAAA
>VZRR01011914.1:262975-374668 GCA_013398015.1 Oreocharis arfaki
GAAGAAGAAGAAAGTCAAAACCACTCTCACACCTGAAGCTCTAATAGATGTGATTGTGTCCTGGCTTCTCCTGCCTAGAGCTGCTGCAGAGGCACAGCTGTGGTGAAGACTGCCCAGTGCAGCCCACTCCTCTCCCAGTCCAGCTGAGGCCATGCCAGCTGAGCTGTGGGTCCCAGCAACAGTACCATCCACATACCTTGTGCTGTTGGTTTGATGCAACCAAGTTAGAGGGAGGCTGCTAGGTCAACCAGCTTTGATGCTATAAAAATCTGTCAACCAAAAAAGTCAACTCAGTTCCATCTAAAAACCGTCAATGCCACAGCAGACATTGCAGCAGCTAGTAGTGTATGAGGTCGACCAGGCAAGACAAAGTGATGTCATCTACCTGGAATTCTGTAAGGCCTTTCACATGGTCCCACAAGACATCCTTATCTCCAAATTGCAGAGACATGGATTGGAAGGGTGGACTAGGATAAGTGGATAAGGAATTGGCTGGATGGACACAGCCAGAGAGTTGCAGTCAGTGGCTCTGTGTCCAGATGGAGGTCAGTGATGAGTGGTGTCCCTCAGGGCTGTCTTGAGTCTTGGGCTCTTCAGTATCTTTATCAGTGACAGAGGCAGTGGGACCGAGTGCACCCTCAGTACATTTGCAGGTGACAGGAAGCTGGGCAGTGCAGGTGACACTACAGAAAGATGGAACGCCATCCAGGGGGATCTGGAAAAACTTGAGAAGTGGGTCCACGAGAAATTCATAAAGTTCAGCAAGACCAAGAGCAAGGCTCTGCACCTGGGCTGGGGCAATCCCAGACAAGAGCACAGACTGGGAGATGATATCGCTGAGAGCAGCCCTGGACAGAAGGACTTGTGGGTGCTGGTGGGTGAGAGGCTGGACATGACCCAGCCATGGGCACTCACAGCCCAGAGAGCCAAACGTGTCCTGGGCTGCATCCAAAGCAGCGCGGCCAGCAGGGCCTGGGAGGGGATTCTGCCCCTCTGCTCTGCTCTGCTGAGACCCCACCTGCAGTGCTGCATCCAGCTCTGGGCTCCCAGCACAGGAAGGACATGGAACTGTTGAGGTGGGTCCAGAGGATGCCACAGAAACAATCAGAGCGCTGGAGCAGCTCTCCTGTGAAGTCACACTGAAATAGTTGGGGTTGTTCTGCATGAAGAAGAGAAGCCTCCAGGGAGACCTCATTGCAGCCTTCCAATACTTGAAGGGGCCTTAAAAAAGTGGGGAGAGTGACTTTTTAAGCGGGCAGATAGTGACAGTACAAGGAGAAAGGCTTTACACTATAAGAATACTGATTTAAATTAGATGTTGGCGGGGGGTGGTTACTGTGAAGGTAAAACAGGTTGGACCAGGTTGACCAGAGGCATGGACACACCATCCCTGGAAGTATTAAAGGCCATGTTGGATGGACCTTTGAGAAACCTCATCTAGTGGAAAGTATCCCTGCTCATAGTAAGGGAGCTAGAATTAGATGGTCTCTAAGATCCCTTCCAACCCAAACCACTCTGGAATTCTATGTGTCTCCCAAAGATTAGAAAGAATCAGGAGAAGTCAAAATAAGTAAGATTATAATTACAGTATAACAGTCAAACATACAGTGATCAAATTTTGCCACCCAGTTCCCAAATGCAGGCAAAATTGGTGTTCCACATTTGCAAATACTTCTGAACACTGGAGTGATTATCTTTCCCCTCAATTAGCATTTCTTGTTTAAGAAGACTTAAAGGATATCTGAACAATGTACACAGCCCAGACAGCTTGGGATAGGTAAGGTCATAAAATGCATGCAAGCAACACAGTAGCAGAAAAATACTGATTGGCACCACTGGCATTCAAGCAGTGCTTTGGTTTTAGAGGGGGGTGAAAAATTTAAATTTGTTAGCCACAAACACTTTGATCATTGAGTGAGCGGCCTACACAAGAGGAATATTTAGAGCCGTGTCCCACATACGGCTCCTCAGCAGCCATCCCTTGGAGAAAGGGAATTTCCCCTACTCTTGAAGAAACAACAGTCTGCTCAAGTTTGGAAAAACATGTTTGAATATAGATCATAATTTAATTTTGCTTTTTTATTCCTAAATGTATTTGGAATGGCTAATATTATTCTTCTACACATGTCAGGCCACAAAACCTATACTTCCAGCAGAAATCTTTGGCAAGTATAGAGGGAGAGCTGAATATCCTGTAGAGTCCATGAATATTCTATGGATAGCCAAGTAATCAGTCTCCAAATGAAGGTGCTTGTCAGATCAGAACAGTCAGAGCTGATTAAATCATGTTTGTTTTATTGGCATTGTCTCAGCATCACACAGATTAAAGCAGAAACTAGTTTAATAGGACATGTGAACAAGACTTGACTTTTTTCTTTTTTTTCATTAAGCTGACAAAATTGGATGTTGGCAAACAAGTTGTGATTAAGCAGACCTGACTCTACTTGACAAACATAATGGTATTTTAGGATTTTTAACAAGGTTCTCAGGCTTTTCAATGTATTTTTGATGACCACTTCTCTGTGATGAAGTTGTGCTGAAGGTGATGGCAACGTCCCAGGGCAGAGGTTTGTCCCTGCTCTGCTGACCATCTGGACCAAACACAGCTGATGGATGTCAGGTCAGTGTCAGGATGTCAGTGTATCCATCTATGTTAGCTTCAGAATCACAGCAAGCATAAACATCAATAAGCTCTGTTTGGGAGCAGAATATATTTGACAAGATCTTTTTAATGTCAGGCAGGAGCTCCATGAAGTGGCAGTGTCTTTGTCACAACCCTGATTTTTCCCTCTCACATCTGCCTCATTTCTGCATGGGCATTTCCGTCTCTCTGCTAATGTCAGGGACAAGTACATCTCATAAAGCAAGTCAGGAAGTTACTGAGCAAAGAACAAATGAAATTTCAAAGAAAATCCAGCCATGTAAAAATCTGGAAATAAAACTGCCAAAGTCTGCACAAGCGTCATACCCTCTGTTTGAGTTATGAGTCATGGTTCCTTGTCCACAGCACCAACTTATTTAAGAAGCCTGCTTCACCCAATACTTGTATCTGGAATTCTTCTAGAAAGTTTAATGGGCTATGTGTGGGAGACAGATCTTCTTATCTCCAGATTACAGATGGAATTCAACCCAGGTCAACTAGCTGAGAGCATTTGAAAAAACACCAAGAGCATAAGGCAGCAGAAGACACCGAAAATTCAACAGCATTGCTAACAGTGAGTCTAAAGATGGAATATGAACACATTTTTAAAGAGAGAAATAGTATCTGTTCTTAGGCAAGATAACAGAGAGAGTGGACAACATTTAGGACTTACCTTTCCTTCACCTGGTCTGACCAAGCAGTAAGAAACTTCAAGTCAAAACAAGTCAGACTCAAAGAGGTAGTGATTCAGTCTGAAAGAGACATTGGCCTAAGGTTCAATAAATCGTCCTCATTTCCCATCCACTCCCAGACCTCCTGTGCTCTGCAAATGCAGAAGATTTATTTAACTTCTGGACCTGGGAACTGTCATATCTCTCTGCCCTGGTTATCAGTCAGCCTCTCCTCTCCTCTCCTCTCCTCTCCTCTCCTCTCCTCTCCTCTCCTCNAAAGAGACATTGGCCTAAGGTTCAATAAATCGTCCTCATTTCCCATCCACTCCCAGACCTCCTGTGCTCTGCAAATGCAGAAGATTTATTTAACTTCTGACCTGGGAACTGTCATATCTCTCTGCCCTGGTTATCAGTCAGCCTCTCCTCTCCTCTCCTCTCCTCTCCTCTCCTCTCCGTACCTTTGCCTGTTTTATTCATTCTTCCACCTCTTCTCTTTCCCAGTAGACTTACATGCAAGTGCTTTATGAGGGAAAGGAGGATGAGAGAAGATGGCATAGGCCATCTTTTCTTTTATTTTCATAAAGCATTTGGAGAGTTAATCTCTGAGGCCTTTTCCCTCAATCCAGGTGAGGTGAAAATGGTGAATGAGTTGGGAATTTACTGAAATACTTGCTAAAATTATTGTGATACTTGCTGGTTTTTTCTTACTGAGTACTTCACATTCATCTTATCTAGCATTCACTGTAGCTATTGCAGCACGACTGAAGATGCTGCCTCCACTGTCTTCCTGAAGAACTGGAGTTTGACTCTTACTTTTTCATGCTGCTCTCATACATGAAATAAGTAATTACAAGTAACTACTCTGACTAAGCATGTCAAAGTCTTCAAAGATGTGTCTTGGACTTTGGATTTTGACAAGGTTACACTGAGATAATTTAACAGGTGCAAACACCACTGGCCTTCATGTCATGCACTCCCATTCAGACTAGATATAAAACGAAATTAGGATATGCTCTCACAAACCCACATAGGGTAGTATTACATACTGACTGCCAGCTGCTGGTTACTCCCTACAGTGTAAGGACTATCTCTCAAAGCCAAAGCAGGCGCTGAACTGAAACAAGCACCTCCATAGAGAGGGATACTCAACTATCTGAACCACCATGTTTTAAAGACATAATAACTGGTGTCATAGGGCTGTAGATGGACAAGATTTGATGCACTCATTGGCAAAAAATGAACTATTACTGTTTAGGAGCTCTCGCATACGCCAAGCCCAGCTAATGGTTTTTAAAAATACTCTTGCTGGTTGGTGAGGGACAGCTTTGTGAAGTAAATAGTCCTTTAGTATAATTTTCTCAGAGGCTGTATATAGCAGGACGTTATTCAACAATGTCTTTCACATAAATTACATCATTTTTAATTTGTTGCACTTTCTTTGCCCTGAGGGCATTGAGAGATCCCTGTGTTGTGCTTTATTGCCACTCATGAGGGTTTATGTCCTGCCCTGACTTCTAAGGGGCTGCCAGTCACCTGGCCATCCCAGCTGGGACCTCTGCAAAGCTTGGTCTTTTCTGTCTCTGTGCCAGGGAACTGCATGTCCCATCGGAGGAGAGCAGCCCTATCTTTCCCATCTCATTCTCTCAGTGAAACTGCAAGTAAGTGGCTCAGTGAACTTCCAAAAGGAGCTCTCACAAGCAAAATAGAAGGAAGGGATCACATCCAAAGTCCAGCTGCCCATGACACAGGCTGTTCGGTGAAATTTGAAAGGAAGCTAGCTGTTTTCTCAAGGAAAAGGATACCAGAGCATCCTCTTTGTTCTTGTTCCCTGCTCGAGAAGTTCGAGATTTGAGGCAGATCTGTAAAGCTTTTGTCACCTGGAGCTGGTGTACACCAAGAATGTGCTATGGGATAGACTTCCATTTATTATGGTATAGAAGGATATGGGCTCATGGAGGGTCCTGGATACATTTTGATGAGGTGACTCTCACCATATTCTAAGTGTTACTGGAACAGCTGAAGCCTCAAATGCTGCCTGAGAGTAAATTATTTGTTCTTTCCTGACAGGAACCAAATATAGGGCAGGCAGGATAGAGATATATTGAGATGGTTCTCATGGAAACCAGGAGAAAAAATAGCATAGAAAGTAGCTGAAGGGGACACCGGAGAAAACTGAATAATAGTGACAGGTAGATGCTAATTGCCAATCAAAATTTAATTGAGATAAACAGCTGTTTTTCCACCATTGTTAGTAGGAATGAGTCAGGATAAGTGTGAAGATCAACGAGTATGCACAACAATTTTGTCAACAGAGGTGATGTGAGACAGTTTTAGTGTTCTCGGTGCAGACAGAAAAACCAAAGGAGGGAGAATAGTGAGGCAAGCTGGGAAGATCAGAGGAGGGCAGTCAAGCTGGCACGATGAAGAGGCCTTGGTTCAGAGAGTCAACTGAAGAGAACATGTGGAACCAAAGATAAAAAGACAGAGCAACTAGAGAAATCAGGACACAAATAACACACCCCAGAGACATAAAGGGTGCCGGGTGGTTAAAAAAGGTTTGACATAGCAATGACCAAATAACTTAGGCCATGAAAGTCCTTGTAGCCTCAGACAATATCTCAAACCCACCGGGGACAGTGTTCCCATTAAAGATTAGTTAGATTAAGAAGCTCATAACCTACTGTCTTTAAGATTTAGATATCCTCAGCACCTAATAGCAGTAAGAGCTGCATGGCAAACAGCCACCCCCAAGCGAGAAGTGTCTCAGAGTGAACTCCAGAGCCTCTTGCAGTGACAAGTCATGGAAGAAGGTGCAAGTAAAGTGTGCCAGCCTGGAGAAATGAGGTCCAGGGTGGTGGAGCTGGAAGGAGAGAGGCCTACTGCAGGCCAGGTGCTTGAATAATCCCAACGACATGTAGGCAAATCAGACCACTGGACACGACTCTAGGTATGTAGAGGTGGACTGGCAGTGCATTTGACAGGGTGGGGATGGAAGGTGGGTCTTGAAGACCACTCAAAACCGAACACTCTTCAGAAGAAGCCTACACCCCACGCTTTAAGGGAGAAGCTTGCCAGCACTCCTGAGGAGGGATGGGGTTGTGGTCTTCACTGTTTTGAAACTTGTATTCAGCCTGAGTTCCTATTTCTGCTACAAGGTGCCTTCCAGCCCTTTACAATCTTCAACATTTATTTCTGATTTGCGCAAGGGTAGCTCTTCTCAGAGACAGATGGTTCAGTCTCTGTTCCTCCAAGACAAGAGGTCAGTCGGTGAGATCAAGCCACAGAGGACTGGACATGTCTTTGTTATATAGTTCTATCCCCCATAAAAATAATTTATTTAAGCAAGGCCTTTTTGTGAAGGTCTAACAACTCTAAGCTAGAGCTTTTGCTGCAATAGCAATGTCATTTCAAGAAATCACCTCCCTAAGCAGCCAGTGTCTGGATCAGCTGAGGCTTGTGCAATTTTCTATTTACCATGATTCTGGTTTCCCTCAAAGGGAGGAAAATGAAGCGGACAGCTGTGTCCACAACTCACTGGGTGTCTGTAGCAGCTGCAGCAGCCTGTGGGTCTGCCCAGGCTCACAGGCAGAGGAAAAGAAACTTGGGACTAGGGGATTCTGCACTAGCACACCACAGAGAGGAGGAGAGCATAGTTGGTTCATGGTTGTTTATACACAGACAGAGCTAACCACAATCTACCCCCAAGTTATAAAATATTGCTCAGGCAAAAGTGAATGGCTTTTCTTGGCCAAGGTAATTAGATTTCAGCAGTCTCAGCCCACAGGACAGTACTGTCTACTCTGCAGAATACTAACTCCAGTAACTGAATTCAAAAAACAACACTGCAAAAAGTCTTGCTTGAAATAACATATATTACTATAGGAACATAATAAATAAAAAATACTGTTAATACTGCTGTAAATAATGTATCATGCTAGATTTGTGCAATAAATAATGCATAAATATATAACCATCTTTTGAAATACTATAAAATTAGCAACTGTGAGCTTAACCTGTTAAAATGCTCCAGCAGAAGAAACTTGCAGTTATTCAGAGTCCGAATCATTGTGGCATTGTGACAGTGTAGCTGAGAGTAGCACCAGGAGCACCACAGGAGGATGCAAAGGAGCAGAGCTGCCTGGTGCGTCACAAAACAAACAGCAATGTACTTCTCAGTTTTATGTTCAGGGCTAAAGGTCAGTTGATCTACTGGGTGTGCTGTGTTTTTTGTTTAAAAAAGTAAATTTATTGCTGATTCAAGGCCTTGAGCTAGTTGTTTTCTAAAAACTAAGATGAAATAGAGCAACGTAGGCAGCCAGCAGATTTATGAGAATAGAAAGATCATTCCTGTGGTAGAGCTGCACAGAATTACTCAGGGCGACATCAGGGAAACATGTTTTGGCTCCATTCCCAGAGTCCTCATAACACCTTTTATCTCAAGGCACCTTACAAATTTGGGTCAGCTAATATGCAGGCAATCCCTTTGGGGTCAGACTGCTTTATTTGGTCTGGTTTCCAGAGGGAGAAACTGCTGTGCAGATCTCTGGGGCAGATTGCTAAAGATTCCCACTCTTCTTTATAGTGTGCTAGTACAGACTAGTTACTGAGGGCATCGTATCTATGGCCAGACTTTCTGAAGATCGTCATCAAAATGTTCTGTACTTTTCAGCAAGCCATGCCACACAGTTTTCAGGGCTAACTGACAGGGGAGCACTAATGAGAATAATGTCTGAATGCTGAATTCAAAACCACAACAAGACCTTACTACAAGAAAAGCATTTACATAGCTTAAAGAAATCGTTGGTAGTTTTCAAAACTGACCTATGATTTTTCAAAGGCATTTGAGCTGAAATTGCAGGAGTGTTCCTGGCAGTATTTTCACAAGCATGTAAGACAGGAAAGTAGATAATTCCCTTCCCTCAGGCAGAGCTGTTAATTGTGGAAAGGACCTGTGAGAAACTCAGAAACTAATAATGTGAAAACACCACATGTCACTAAAAGCCAGGTCTAAAACATGTGCTGCTCTCTTAAATGAGCAGTGAATTCTGTGACTTCCAGCTCTCCTAAGCAGCAGAGGGAACAGAAATCTCCAAAACTGTTTTGGGATGTTTACTTTCCAGCCATGGAAAGAAGCGATGTCCTTTACAAAACCACATAGGCAGCAATAAGGTGAATTGGATATTGTGATTTACTAAATCTCAAATCCCATAAAACTGGAAAGAGGGAGCACTAGATAGAGATCAGTTTAAGGCAGATGAAAGAGAACATTTCTCTACAAGGTGGGCATCGGCATTTGCTGCTACAAGAGATGGCAGAAGTGGACAGTGCCGGTGGGCCCCATGTGGGGTTGGGCAAATTAGAGGATAGAAGATCCTAGAAGGGCTGCTAGAAGAGCTCTGCAGGGAGGCAGCCTATGGATCCCTCCCACCAGATCTCTCTCTTCTGGGGAAGTGTGTGGAAATCTGCACACAGGGACAGAGGCTGGCCAGGCAGGTCATGGCCAGGCTCACAAGCCCTCTCAGTGCACCATCACAAAAGACACAATACAGGGAGGGATGAATTGTCTCTTGGATCCAGCAGGACACTTCTTCTGGCCTTGTGTCATGGTGCAAGGCAGGTCAGCAGAGGAAGCACTGGCATACCCCGCTGCAAGAAGGAAGCAGCTGTGTCTGGTTATGTGTGCCACAGCCCTCATTCAGTGGGAGCATTTGATGAGAGGACTGCGGTGTCAGAAGGCAAGCCACACTGGCTGGGGAGGCAGCATGAGCTCTGACAGAGACAGGGCTGCCAGGGCACTCACCACCCTCTGGGTCTGCTGCTAAGCCCTCACCACAAAACAGGCTCTCAAATTCATGCATCAGAGAATAAATGGCATTGCTGGTCTGACTCAGTGAGGCATTCATTTTGCCGTGCTCACACTGGGCTTGGCTAGTCTAGATACAGTCAGGGTTGCCTCGGAAGGGAGCCAGGCTCAAGTTCTCCCCAGCAAGGACTCAGCTCTGACACTGATGAGCTGAAAAACTTTTGGAGCCAGCTGTGGCTGGCTCTAACCAGCCTTGGCTGACTGAGGTCAGTCAGTGAGTTACCAAATTAAGAAGCTCACTCGGATTGCTTTGCCTTGTCTCTATGCCATTCTCCATTAAAACTGGAGAGTTTTCATTCTGTATGAGGCAAAACCAGATCACAATGTCAAGGCTAGTGACAATTCCATAGTGCATCAAAGATGCACCATCCATAGAAACATATGATCCAAAGATTGCTTTCTTGGAATTTCCTCTTAGGCATGATTCAGACAGCCAGTCCTGGGGACAAGAAAATGGCATTTTTCTATCTGGAGCTATTCCAAGTAGGCTTTGAGATTTCTGAGTCTCTCACTGCTGGATTTTTAATTCCTGCCTAGACCCTTCCCATTTCATCAGCTACAGAAAGCAGAAACGAAACCAAGTAATTTGTCCTACTCTCATTCTAGTGTCTGAGGAAGAACAACACCTCAAAAGGCTATGGCAAGCAGGGGAAGGCTCAACATGATCACCTGTGCTCCTGGCTCAGCCAAAACGCCAAGTATACTGACAGTCAGGATATAAATTGTCTTATTGTCAGCTGTGAAGACTTAGAGCAGTCCAGCAAGGACACAGTGCTGTGGTATGACGTTCATCAAAGACTGGCCTGGCAGCTGGGACACCACTCAGGAGCAGCAATAGGTCTCAGAACAGCAGGACAACAGACCTGAAAAAGGATGCATTTCTGTAGGACAGGAGTGCTTGTGGAGCTGTGGAAGAAGCAACATAGAGAGAAGACCTGTCAGCCAAAAATCCCTTCAATGCAATCTTGAGGGAAGTGAATGAGACATGGAGTTTTTCAGAGAGATGTCAGAAGTATTGAAGTTTGTAAACTGAGTGATCAAAGCATGAGAAATCTGAACCAGCTCCACCAGACTCAGTTTTGTTTCGTCCAGTAAAGGTTTCCTGAAGGGAAAAGTCATTACACTGCTGATTCCTGGCAGCTCCACCTCCTCTCTGTACCAGAGGCATGCACCATGCACCATGCACCATAAAGGATGGGGATTTCTATGGTCATTGTGAGTAAATACACCCTGCACCTTGCTTTCCACCACCCCCTGCCATGCAAGAGTGCGATCACTGACACTGTTTCTGTGAAAAGCAGTGGCTGTGTCCCTAGGTTGCCCCTGGGGCTCCTTGCAGCCAAACTCTGGGGAAGCAGGCATGCTGTAGCTGTTGTGCCCCAACAGGTAGAACCATGACTTCCCCAAGGGCTAGCACAAAGTGCAGGCAAGGCCCAGAACCCCTGCTTTTCATGCTTTCAGGTTTCAGTGATAAATTAACTCAGCTGCTTAAGATAAACTCTAGCCTACTGAAGTTGGTGGGAACTTCGCTACCTAATGAATCGTGCTGAGATATCACCTAATGAATGCAGGCATTTTTGAGGTAAATTAATCTTCTTTTTCCCTGAGATGAAGAGTTTTTCTGTGTATTTTGAAAGGGAACCACCTTTGCAGGGAGAATATAAGAAAGAGACGAAAAGAAAGCCTTGATGCTTGTTTCATTTGAGCTTGTGTGCAAATTTATTATTAATTTTGAAGAACTCCACAGCAAATTACTTATTTCTGAAACACCTTGGGATATACGTTAAGATCCAGTTCTAATTTTTCTTGCAGTGATGATTGATCTTTCTGAGTATTGTAGCTTGCTTCCACTGGGTCCATTAAAACTCGGGAGCAAACACATTATGGTCTTGTTCCTGCATTGCAGTTTTGCTGCTTTGTTAATTTTGGATCTAGTCCTAGATGTAGCAAAATTATTGAACTTGGTTTTGCTTAGGTCTCTAATTTCTGTAGCTCCTCTATTACAGTGTAGCAGGGTACCATATAGGCACAATAAATAAATAATACGATACTGAGGGCTGTAACAAATCACAAAATACATTATTAAAAATTAAGAAATAAATATCACTCTCTTACTTAAGTAGAGATTGATTTTATAATGTGGAATGCTGAGGAGAGCTGCTGGAAATTATATGTGGGCCTGGGGACGTGGAGAATACACTGTAATGGGTGATTTTCTCCCCCAGTTAAAAAAATTTTAAAAACCCCATGGATGGATGTATTTGTCAAATGAAAACTGAGCAGCTCCATGTTCATGGCCCAGGTAGGGGGCAGTGCTTGCTTCAGTCCTTTGGTTCAGTAGGATGGTGCATCTGCACAGCAAAAACACCAAAACGACACAAGCTGGTGCTCAAGGCTTACTCTTTACACCTTAAACTCTGCAGCGGGATACATGAAGAGGTTTCAGAGATGAGGTGTAGGCAGTGCCCTCCCTTGGTTGCTGGGACACCTCTCAGTGGTTTTTCTCGGACCTTGGGAGAGGGTCCTTGGAGGGGATGGAAACATACCTGGACATGATGTGCTGTGGATCCAGTGTGGGCTCCAGCAGGCCCAGTTTCTTTTCTACATCCTTGGCAGAGGTTTGTTTGCTCTCCCTTGTGCCCCACAGCGATCAAACCTTTGCCCAGGTTGCAGCAAAGTGGCAGAAATGTGGAGCACTGCTGGGTGATCAACAAGTCTTTATTGTTTTTCAAGGGAAGGAGTGATCCATATGCTCAGCACCTCATTAAAAGGCTTACAGCAGAGTCAAGCCCTAATCACATTAAAGATGCCCTTTCCTCGTTGCTTCAGGCACCTTTTTACCCTCCTCCACGAGCAGGAGGAAGAGAGGCACTCAGGGAGCTGGGCAATTCACTTCTGTGCAGTGGAAGGACCTGTGACAGATCCCCACCTTGCTCGCTGCATACATGCTTCTTTTAGAGTACAGCACCCCTGCTGTGAAATCCCAGAGCTGTGCAGAGTCATTTTGAGTACAGCTGTTGTCCATAGCTGAATTTTAAGAAGTAACATGGAAACTTACTCTTACACCCTTTTTTTTTGTCAGTAGAACTGCTTTATGTAGCATTTTACCCACCCATTGTCTCTGGCTCTTTCTAGTCTTGAAAACCTTCAGGGAAGATTTCCAGCCACCCTGAACAGCCTGCTTCTGTGCTGAACTCAACACCTAGGAAAGATATTTTCCTGATGTCTACTCTGACCTTCTCAAGGCACAGCTTGCAGCCATTGTTGTTTTCTGTATCATCTTGCAGGAAGAGTTTGGCTCTGTCAAAGGGACGTCCCCTTTCTACGTCCCCCCATGTCCCCTACCTACGTTGTAGGTGATCGCTTCTTTGGCCCCTTCTCTCGTGATTGAACATCGGCTCCTCAAGCCTTCCCCTGGCAGCCATGCCTACCCTGGCAGTATTCTCCTAGACCTCAATTCCAAATCCTTCCTTCGCCAGGCTTTGTTCTGGGAGAGCAGTAGCACTGAGTAGAGGGGAATGAAAGCATCCCTTGATCGAAAGCCTTACTCCATCTGATGCACTTCAGTGGGCATTTTGGCCTTGCTCACAGCAAGTGCCTCCACCTGCAGTCCACTGCAAGTCCTTTGGTCCACTTCAGCAGGGTGGTGACATAGCCTGGCACTCCCCAGCTGTGCTGTGCTTCTGACTGTCCTGACAGTGGACAAACCCTCTGCTTCTCATGGCTAAGCTTCATGGGGCTACTGGTGGCTTGAACCTCTGGTGTCTGGATTGACACCTTCAGGTGTCTGACCTTCAAGGTGATTCTAGACTGAAGTGCTGCTGTTCCCTGCCTAGGCTAATCTTCCTCATTTAGTGTCACCTGCAGATTTGCTGCAAGCGGGGGCTTCTGTGTCCCCATGCACGCCGCTGATGAACATAGTGAACAGCTTCACAGAAACTAGACCCTTCTCATGGCTGGGCTTCAAGAGGCCGCATTCCAATCTGTTACCTGTACTGGAGGCTGAAGAACAGCGGCACAACCTCACCATCCTCACCAGGACACTGCCCAGCTTTACCAAACACAACCCTCTATCTCCCCATTCCCTCCCTATTCCTATTCAGCTCTTACCCTCAGCACAGTCTTTCTCTTTGTGAGCCCGAGTTGGGTTCTGCATCCTGTACTGAATTGTCTGCTGAGAGGGCCATGGAGAGGGTGCAGTGTGGTAGTGAGGGTGGTCTTCTGTGAGAAGGACTAATGCCTCAAGAAGAAAATAGACACTATTTGCCCCTAGACAGTAGCGGTACTGAGCTGCTCTCCAGGTTCGTTCAAAGGACAGAAATTACCTCTTTTATATGTAGCTACTATTGGTTTGCACCTCTGTTTGGTCTTCAGGTTAAAGTTGGTCTCTTTGGTTTACAAAATGAAGAAGCGCTGAGTTGTAATGCACATAACCAAAACGGGGGATGGAGTACCTTTAGCCAAGCCAGCAAACCTCCTATTCACTCTGCTATATGATTATGAGCTGGAGAACACTGACACATAAATACCTTAAAGCAGAACTGCCTGCAGGCTATTTCTGCTCTTTGGTGTCTATAGACAAGCCTGAATCAGCTTTAGAATAGCCAGCTCAGCTATTGCAAATGTTGCAGTTGTGTGTGGAGGCCACCTGACACAAATTAGTCCCATGGATGTTCCCTCATCTCCTGCATGGATTTCACAAGACACACAAACTCCTTCACTGCCCCAACTGCGTCACCAGTGGTGCCTTCTGCAAACCTGGCTGGAAGCTCCATGGCCACACAGAGTAGAGGTGCCTCCTGCACCTCCGGACCAAGGGTATGGCATCCCCACAACACAACTCTGTTCTCATTTCATGGTCCAGAGAGGCAGCCAAGAGACTGCAGCTTGAGCTATGGTGGTTATGAACAACAGACCTCATTGGACTCACTGGAGAGTTGGATAACTGGTCTAAAGCTCCTTCCTGCTGCCCCTGTTTCACAGCTCCTTTTTTATCCCTTCTTGCAAACTTCCCTGTGGTGAAGCTGCATTTCTTCCTGGTACCACAGACATTTTTAATGTTACTTATGCCTATGCAAATAGCTCCACTATTTACCTAGGAAGTAGAAGGACTAAAGGGATTGCTTTATTTACTGCTACCCAAATGCTCTACATCAACAACAGCATTTTTATGTATTCATATAGCTACCATTTAACCACTCACAGACAGTTCCTATATGCACTAGAATTGGGATGTATTTTATAGGATGACTGCCACTGACAGCACACGAGTCCCAGCAAATCTTACGGTAACACATTATGGCAACAATTTATCACAAATGTTCCTTTGTTATGAAACCATTTTTGCTTTGAACTCAGCGTGTTACAACATTGAAACAGACAGCATGACACAAGCTTCTCAGGAATCGTGATGTGACATCTCCCCTTCTCTTTTCACCTCCCATTGTCCTGCAGAGAAACACGCCACCAGCAGCATCTGAGGGGATGGACTTGGTTATTTTTGATGTTGCTAAAGAACAGAAGAGAACCTGTTACCCTTTGTGATGTGAATAGTAACTAAGATATTTGAAGGGTATTTATTAAACACATGAATTAAATTTCAGGGATCCAAAAATAAACATCACTGGAAGTTTAAAAATATACTTTTCCAAGTGTTATTTTTGCAAGGTTTTTATTTGCTGAAACACCTTTGTTTTTACAGAAGGTGATATTTAGCTGTAATGTGAAAATACTATATACTCTTTAATAGATCACTCTAAAATTAATTAACTGCTTAAGTATAAGGTATTTATCTAAGGGGCTGTCTTGAAGGACCAGAGACTCTTAGGGTAGGGTTTCTGCTTCATCTCAACAATGAAAGAGCAGGGTCAGGATGATTCTCCATGTGATGGAAGCCTGCAGTTTTCAGTGATCAAGGACAGAGGTAGTCATTGCAGGACCAGTGTCATGCTGCGTGTCCTGCCAGCTTTTGGCCACAAGAGCTTTGGCACCTTGACAGCAGCATGTTGTGAGCTGCCTGGGTTAACCAACCCAGCAAGCTTCTTCATGGGGCATACAGGATCTGTAAATACTGTAAATGCCACCCAGCCACCCGGTCCTGACACAGAAGGGAGGAAGGGCCACGACTGGAGGAGAGGATCAATATGCCTTCTCCCTGTCCTTGCTGTGGTCTCAGGCTGTTGTGTCTGGCCAGCTAAGAGAGATAAGGCCAGAAACATGGCAGAGGTACAAGTGTGTAATGAGAGACAAGCCTATTCACATCCTGAGTTCAGCTCCATGAGAGTCATCTCTGTTTCAGGATGTCCTGAGAACACTGCTCCTTCACCACGGGCACAGTCATGCACGGACGTGGGGCTAAACAAGATGAGCCAGCAGTGTTAGCTAATGCAGTTGCAGCAGTCAACTCTCTGAGAGTGGGGTGCAGAGGTCCGGCAGCAAGGACAGGCCTTTTTGACTTGTCCTTTTCTCTTTACACTGGCTCCTGCAACCAGTGGAGCTGCTGTTGGAAAAGACTGTGTAGACCAACACCAATTTTTAAACACATTCAAATTGAAGCTCATTGCTCCAAAAGCACCCCGTTGATCTTTCAGCTGTTTGTGTTCTACATCCCAATCCATAGCCTGAAAACAGGTGTGGGCACTATGTACTTCTTTCCTCCCACCTCTTCCTCTCCACTCTGCAGTTCCCACACGACAGGACAGCTGTCTGGCAGCTTCTTGCCTTTTTCTTGTATGTGAATCCCTGTGGTCCTGTTCTCTAGCTCAGGAGAAACACACAGAGATATCCAGGGGTCTCCCATGACAAAACCAGCATCCAGCCCTGCTCTGCCTGTGCCACACTCCTTTTCCTTTTGCAGTGTCACTTCCCCGTCTCACCCAGACTTCTGCCTCCTGCAGTGGCTCTGAAGCCAGCAGCAGGGCTGCCTCACACTCAGGTGCAAGCGGCAGGGCAGATCTTTCCAGCCTGCATGGGAGATGGTGGCAGCAGCAGCAAGGACTTTGTGGGAGGCTTTGCTTGGGGGCAGTTTGAAACTCACCTCTGTGCTTGCCTGGTTCTGCTGATTGTGGGGAGTGAGCGGAGACTGGCATGAAACAGAGAGACCAGAGTGAGAAGACAGCAGATCCTGTCCTTTGTTCTGTGTCCTGCATGACGGCTTCTTGCCAATTCCTAATTACTTTCCAGCATTTTCTCTTTTAATGTTAACACCAGTGTTGATTAATAAAGACAGTGCCACTTGATCTATCAGAGCCAGGATATCCTGTCATTGTGGAAGTAAAATAGGCACAATCAATTCCTTTTTACCCATTTTGCATTCACATATTCACTATCCTTATTGGGCCCTCTGCTTCTTTACAGTTTCAGGACAGAAAAAAATTTTGTTTAGCAAATTATCTTTGAGTCACCCTTTTTTCGGAGAAGCCAGGCATACCTTTCTGGACTTCTCTGTCATGGGGTGACACGTGAAATAATGCACTAAGTAATTTGATCTGGCGAGCAAAAGCAAGGCATTAATCACACTAACAATGATCATGGACAGAAAATTAATTCTCTCATAGCTACATTGGTACTGTAAATGAAGTATCACAGGTGATTAAAAACTGATTGTGATGAGCCAAACTGTCTCAGAAAACCGAGAGAACTTTGTAAAACATGCTGACAAGTGCAGTTCTGCACCCTAGGTGTGAAGGGCCTGAGACCTTGCTTTACAGTTTAATCTGCAGTCACTGGGAACATCAGCAGGAGATTATGGAACCACTGTGTGAGTAGATTACATCAGTATTCACCTTTATACACCACCAGCAGCTTCCTGTTAGCTTTAATGAGTCTCCTCAAATGTAATGCCACATGGCATCAATTAATGTTCTCTGTGACTTCTGAGGGCAATGGTGAGGAGGAACTCTTTAAATTACCAAGTATGAAACCTCATTTCTGAAGTTAACTTATGTTCACAGCTTACAACCTTTATATCAATTCTGACTTTCACACACACCCAAAACCAAACTAAAATACAAAACCTAAACCAAACAAAAAAGCTGAAAAACAAATTCTGCCTTTCCTTTGTGTTATTCCAAACCTAAATTTCTTAATGGGCTGTAATAAAGCATGCTGAATTTTTTCCCTAACCTCAGAGCACTAGATGGGAGAGGCCAGTATCAGCCATCATGGCCAGCCTGTTGCTATCACACGCTGTCACATCATCTAATCCATCTCATTAACTCACAGTACAGAGAACACAAAAACTTCATTGACTGAGAAAATTTACTGAAGGGTGGTGAATGAAGAGAGAATGAGGACAAAATAGCAATTCACATTTATAGTGGAACAGAAACAGAGCAGCCTTTATGGTCATGATGCTGTCATACAATGCATGAGTCCAACAGGTCTATCAGGAATGTTATGCCTGTCTCCCAGCTATTTACACATCACTGCCATAAAAGTGTGTTTGAGGGGTACACAACAAACACTGTCCTCAGAAAGCTGTTTTGAGAGTCATGAAACAAATTTGCACATGAAACAGCAAGGTTAGGGTTTCATGGTCAGTCAAATATGATTTTCTCTGCCTGGTCATCCTGGCAGAGCAGATCAGATAAATGTCTTGAGGGCACCTTGCCTGTCTGATGTGGCCCATTGCAAGTCCCAGCTTCAGAGGACCCACATGTCCTTCTCATTTGTGACTGAAGGCAGCGTGAGGGTTCCTTCACTGTGTGTGTGCCCACCCTGCGGCTGAGCAGGCCGGGATATGGCTGTTTGTACTTCCTCTGACAAAATGCACACTAGGGAGAATTAGGCTTTACTCACAGCCTGGCCTGTGATGGGTGAGCTTCCTCCCTTTTTACCATTACTTTACTGCTATATTGCCATTATTTGGCCCTTCCTTGTCTAGCACCATTTTCACAACAGAGCTGTCCTCTACCTGTCAATAGAGATGGCTAATTAGGAAAAGTTGTTTTTGTGTACCAGCTGGCTCAGTTGGATGCCAAGTTGAGAGCAGGAGTGGGGTCTGTCAGCAGGCTGCAGTGACTCAGCTGAAGTCCCTGCTACAGAACTTGGACAACAACGGCAACCTTTTTGGTGGAAATGCAAGGAAAATATTTTAAGAAAATTGTGCAAAACTCTTCCAACTCATTAAAATGAAACCAGTACTTTGGAACAACATTTCTGGGAGAAGAGCTGCTTTAGTTTTCACAGGTTTGCAGAACAGGAAGTATTTGTCACCCTGAACAAGCTGTGAAAAGTATTTTTAACTTGTTTAATTACAATTGGCATTCCTGCAGCACAGCCAAATGCCAGAGATGGCCAGCTCTCTGAAAAATGATTCTTACCAGACTGGCACTCTGGGACCCCTGCAGGGGTAACAGTGAGCCAGTTTCCAACTCTCTTTTATCATTAAGCCATCTTTAACAACTAAGCTCCCCGCTTCATTTGAAGTGGCTGAACACTAAGGATTTTACTCAAAACAGCATTAAAAGCAGGAATAACTTGGTTTTTACTGTCAGACAGATTGTCTTTCCACTTAGCAATGAAAAGAGGATCGTTACGTTTGCCATAAAGTGGTTATCACCGTCCAAACCACATATATACATGCACACATATATGAATTTCACCTGTATGGCTTGGGGTAAGAAGTGCCTCTTATCTTCCAAACTCTTAGAACAAGACACTGACAGCAATTTTAAGTCCTTTTCTCTTCATGGGCTAATTGTTTTTAACCTCCCCCGGTGGGCAGTTTGAGACTGTGCTGGATAATAAATTGCCATGGAAATAGATCATTTGGGGATTTGTCCCTATATTTGTTATGATTCTAGGACGTCCCTCCCAACATCAATAGGCAAATATCAGTTGCTTCCGTCTCCGTGTGGCCACATCCTCATCACAGTGATATCTTCCTCAGTTCTGCAATAAAATATGGCTGACAACAGAAACTAAGAGCCGTGAATTGCTGTCCCAGGCAGAGATTCTTTGGCATATACTGTTATGTCATGGTCACGATTGCAAGCCAGCTCTGAGGCTGGAAGTAGCATGCACACAGGCATCAGGATGACATGATTATGGGTTAAGTCCCTATATACAGTGAGAGGTCTCCTTAGTGGCTGTCCCATGAGGAAGCCAGGCAGCTCCCAGCAGCATCCTTCTGTGATGCTGCACTCCCTGCACAGGTGCTCCAGGGCACATAGGGACAAGCAGAGCTGTCTGACACGGTGCTGCACCATCAGGCAGAGCTGCGCCTGGAGCTGTGCTAAAACAGAGGTGAAATAACTTGAAGGCTGTTGCCACGAGTTGCTCTGGCTGGGGATGCCATGGGAGTGGAAGGAAGGTGTTAGTGATCACAACCATTTCTTCCACAGGAGAGCTACAAAAACAGTTCCTGAACTCATGGACAAACTGATCATTTCCGTGGACCAATTCCCCAGGCTGGGTGTTTTCTTCATTAGCATCCATCATTACAGACTTTATTTCCCCTTCAGACTTATTATTGTTTCAGCTTTAGCAAGATTGTAAAGTGTTAAAATTACTAAACAATGGACCAGATCCATAATTCTTTAAAATCTGTTAATTCACCCTGTCTCTAAAAAGGGAACTGCTACACTACAACAACATGACCAGATCAGTATCTCTCTAGTACCTCTACAGCAGCTTTTCTGTCATGCTTATTTTCTACAAAAACACAGTCTGTTATTTGAATAAGACCTTGTGATTTGTAAGTTTGCCACAACAATCAATTCAAGTTATCTTCTGTCATTATTACATTTTTATTGTAAAAAGTAATACATTTTGCCATTTGCTGTTTTGGTTACAATCATGAAGAATTCGTTCAGAATGAATACAGTTTGTACCACTTGTCCTCACTACAGTTTTAAGATGTTCTCAATAATGGATTAATTCAATGCCACTTTTCACAATTTTTCCTGAGAAAAAAAAATTAAATAGTAATGCAACTTCAGCACGCAGTATTTTCTAGCTATTTTGCTATCAGTCTAGAGATTTCATCAAAAAGAAAAATAGTAAGAAGATATATAATTCTGCTTGAGAGAGAATGCAAAGGCAATGAATAAAATGGTGCAGGTGACCCAGTCCTTGTGACTGTCTGAAGGTCAAAATCTCAGGTTCTGTTGAGATGCTCAGATCCTCGTCTATTTTCAGAAAAAGATCTGATTTTCATTAATTCACCATTTCCAACATAGAGTGAAAACAATTATTTAAAAATTAATATTTGAAAAAATTAAAGCTCTGCCATTCAGGTTCCTCACTAATCTATAAATTTGTGGTCATTATGAAAACCTGAAATAAAAACTAAACAAAATAAACAGAGCATGTTCAAAGAGCAATAGATTGTATTAGTAACTGAATACATACTCTGTCTCAAACTACCAGGAAGACACACTTCTGTCTTTTCTTGCCACATGCTGTCTACTACAAGTACAGGATACCTACCTTGCCTCACCTTGCCTAACCTACAGAAGAAGCAGAGCATGAAGAGTAAGTGCCAGGTTGCATCCAAGACAAAACTGGAGTAGAAATTCAAGTCTTGTTGCTCTGGGCTTTGGAAATCAGTTCTGTCTCCCCAAAACCCCAAATGTGATATGAATAAACTAGAGCAAGGGGAAATTTTTTCTGCCTGCAGACTACTTCTTTTAATCTGCTGCATTAAATAAGCCAGTGATCCTAAGTATGACTGGATATACATAGCTGGCATCTTCTTAGCAGCCTATTACTGAACTAAAAATGAACTTATTCTGATGACCTCCTCCAAAAATCATTTTTGCACCAAGAGTTTGTCTGGACAGACTGGAAATCTAACTCCTGTGCCCAGGGTCACCCTTAATCTCTTCTATGGCTGGCTCAAGGCATTTGCTTGGCCTGAGACTACACAAGGTTTAAGTCTTATAAAATTAATGAAAGAAATGTGTCTTTCTACATAGACAGCATTAAATCCCTAATTTTTAACTTTTTAAGCTATTAAAAAGAGTTACAGGGTTTTTAATAAGTAACATTTACTGTTTAAAATTGTTACAGCCTGAAATTGCACCTGGCTTGCCACTACATAATTTGAAAGATTTATAGGTGCAGATTTTCAGTGCTCTCTGGATAAAATGGAGAACAGAGAGGTGGAACAACCAGAGAAAAATAAACAGGCACTGTCAGGGCCAGCAGTGGACTGCCAAACCTTACCACACCTGTGCATCCCACCCCTCATCCAGCCAATTCCCAAAAGATGCCCAATGCCTAGAGTTGTCCAGGCACTCCTGAGGCCAGCTCTGGCACCCCAAGAGACACCAGAGCAGACAGAAATGTCCAGTGTAGCCTTTCTGTCACCAATACTCAAGGTGCTTGCTGTGCTGGGCCGAGACGCAAACGTGAACCTGAGGCTTTCCGGAACAGGACTTCACCATTGGTGGATGGGAAAATGTTCTAAATGAGCAAAGATGCTTCAATCGATCTTACATGCTTGCTTGCTCTTATGAAAAATCTTAATTTTTCTAAATATATTCTGTAGACATTCTCAGAAGACATTTTGGGTCAGCACACAATTTATAAAGAACAGATGTGGCATGAAAATATGAGGAATGCCACTGGCAGTGATTGCCTTTGAGCTCTGAGCATAAATAACACCCCAGCTTGGTCCTGTGGAGTCTGGACCCTGCAGAGACTGCTGGGTCTTGTCTTCCTGCTCACCTTTTCCCCAGTGTTCTGTACAGCTGACTCTTAGCTTTTGTTTGGTTTTTAATAAATATTTATAATTAAAGATAGACATTAGACTTTACTGGAGGTGGCACTGATAGCAATTATGAGAAAAGCAAATGTTCCTCCAAACCATTTGTGAAGTTAGTAGGATCCTAATACAGGACCAAAACTATTACTCAACGTGGGAAATGCTGAAGTTCACTTAGTTAAAAACATAATCCAACTTTGGCCATCTGTCTGTCCTGTAGATTTGCAGACAAGAAGAAAGGAGCAAAACCTGCCTTACTTCGTCAACTGCTATTGCATTCACATTCTGCACTGCTTTTGGGCTGACATCAGTACAGTTTTCTGCCAATTAATGTGATTACAGTTGCCAAAATGCTTATTCACACATAGGCTAGACTGTTGTCTGCATTAAGTCCTATTTTTAATTAATTTTTCAAACCAAAAACTACTTGATCAGGAAAAGAGGCATGTAAAAAGACATTTCAATGCATAATTTTCATTAGTATTTTACATATGTTTTTGTTATTATTACTTATTTCAGTCTCTGAAAGCTCTCTCGTTCTTTTCCTAGTCTGAAAATCTTGCCTAAAATGAATTCTGGGCAATCGGTTTGATTACAGAAGCCTGACATGCTCACAATTAAGTCCTGTCATATATTCCTTCGTATTCTCTCTACACATATTTTAATAAAGTTTTTTTTAAGTGATTCTTCTCTGTCTCCAGCTTAAACTTCAGCAGACTCTGAGTCTTTATGAGTCCATAAAAAGTAATCCTGAATTCCTGGAGCAGGAGGTGGAGTTTACACAAGTTCCTCTACCCCTAGGACACCAGATCTGCCTGTATCTGCCAGTTGTGCAAATGTGGTCATGTGGTGTGACTGACAAACCAGATCAATCACACTCCTTATCATTACAAAGTGATGGAATTGCCCAAGACGGCTGAAAAGATGCTGGCACCTGGGAGGAAAAATTTTTTTAAGTGAGTGCCTCTGTACGTCTTTGGGCAGATGGGTCTCTCTTTGCAGGGTCAGGCTGGCACACCCAATGTGAGAGTTTCGTTACAGGGCCTGTAATCAGCAACTAATGACATCCCCCTCATCCCCAGCCTCCCCGTAGGCCAGCAGCAGGTGCTCCTATTTTCAGACGTATGCGAAGTATCTGCCAAATCATTTGGCACATCTCAGCGAGAAATGTGCCAAATTACCTGTCACAGCTAAGCTGCCTTTTTAGAAGAAAGACAAATGCTCCCGCGGCCGGGCTTGCGTGGAACGCGAGTGCCCTCCCGCGGAGCAGCGCTGCGCTGGGGACCGGCCGGGACTGCGGCCCCGCGCCCGCCCCGACACGGTCCGGCCGCCGGCACCACGGCTGGACGGCTGCGCTTCCCCTCGCTTCCAGCTGAGGAGATGCACCCACCTCGGAGCCCGCCGTGCTGCCGGGCAGCCGTGAGCGGTCCCTGGCTGCGGTCGCGCCCTGCGCGGTGCCAGCGGGCGGGGGGAGCGGGGCCGCGGCTCCGATGCGCGGCTCAGCTGGGAACGGGCACCGCCACGGCAGGACAGCACCGGAATCTCAGCACCAGGCAAATGACCGATCTCAGCAGAAAGCGCCTGGGACCAGAAAGGAATGAGCTTTTCGGGAGGACAGAGGAAGAGGGAAGTGTTTTACTGTTAATAGCAGCTGATGGTGACTGATGAAATTGATTAAATTCTCTTCCATCTAATTTTTTTGATTGAGATGTTTGAGACGTCATTCTTGGATATTTCCTGATTTTCTTCCGTTTTATCATGACCTCAGCCTCCCTCTTCGGAGATTTTAATTATCTTGCCATGTGTTCTTTCAGTATGAATAAATTACTATTTTATTTATAGCCATCTTTACAAAAGATACTTCAAAAACCTGATCTAGCAGAAACTTAGCTGCAAGTAGCACTTGATAGTGTTCTTGCTGTGCTCCCTTCTTCCAGCTAACAACCCTCATATGACCAAACTACAGGGGTGATAGCAAGACAGGGTTGACTGTGCCTCTAAAAGAGTCATCACACCATGTCACAAAGCTTTGGCTTTCAAATCCATCTGAGTAAAGGAGCAGCCCCCCAGGGTAATCTTGTAATTATCCACAGCTCAGCTATTGCAAAGCAGAGTGCAGCCTGAGCTCACTTATTGACTTTCCACTTACCTGTGATGATTGTTTTAAATACAGTAAAGCCCCTAATTAAAAAAAAAGGAAGACATTTAATCAAGTCTTGTGACTGTACCAAGCAGAACCCTGGCCTGCATAGCCTCCTCTGCCTCAGGCATCAGCAAAGTCACTGAGCACTTTCCGGTCATACATCGGGCAATGTGACCAGCACCTGCCCTGTTTGTTTTCTCCACTTGTACTTGGGGGAGAGGCGTCTCCATGACTTTGCACCACTGACGCTTCGCTAAGTCATTTCTAGCATTTTCTCAGCCTAATGTCTTCTTGTGGCTTAACTTCTAATAGTCAATTGCTAACTGCCTCAGATTGTGGCTCACTTTAAAATTCCTGCCATACAAAGTTAATACCTACAATCATTACCATTACTATAGCAGTTTACCTTTCCATGGCCCCTGTCAAACCAAAGCAAGACAGTGAAAGGGCACTGAAATGCCACCTCCTTAGGGCTGAAGAGTGACTGATGCTGCACCGCACGCTATACGACTGAGGGAGAAGAGATGTTTGGACAAGCACACAGGGACCAGCTCCCCCGATGAAAACACCCGGTGAGTGCACTGAGAAGATTGCAAAACAGTCCTTTTCAAATTCCTTTTCACATTGTGCAATGAGGAGCTTACTTTCTTTGGGAGATGATGTCCTCTGATGCTCCTGCAGAGAAACCCCGTTCTCTGTACTTTGCTGTAAAGGAACAGCCATCCCTTCTCTCTTCCCATGCTGCCAGCTCCGAAAGCATGGGAAAGAAAGATCAAGCAGACATGGATTGGCTGTGTCCAGGCTTGTCTGTGTGCATGTGAGAGTGTCTCCATGTGCACGTGTGTGTGTGCACATGCATTGGGCACTCCCAGGCTGTGGGACATCTCCAGTAGCTTTTAGTGGATACATCCACAGCTGTGATTCAGCACTTGGCAGCCCATGAAACCATTTCTCGCACTCACTCTCTCTGTACCAAAATGTTCCATCTTTCCAGTCTTGAAACATTCACCATGCTATCTAAATGCACCCTGTGACTAAAGTGATGACAGTGCTTTCCCTGTGTGCTCATCCTTCTTTCAGGAAGGAGCTATGGGGCAGCTGAGAGCAGCCCAGTGAGGATGAAGGTGCAGCCATGGGAGAGCTTGCACAACAGTCACTTCGAGCTCTGAACCACACCACGTTTGTAGTTATTTTTCTTGACTGTTATACACAAAGGCACAACTGTTTTGGCTTTGTAGAAGAGAGAAGTAGGAAGGACCTCACTGTGGGAGATTTAACCACAACTCCTGCCACTGCTGGGGCCAGCAGGTCAGTCAAAGCCTGAATTAATTAACTTTACCAGCAGAACCTGAGGCTTAGAGTGCCTTGAAATACATAGATCAAGCCAAAATGTCTGGCCTTGTCCCAAACTGTGGCTGCAAAGGATGGTACCTTTCCTTCCCCTCGGGTGGGAGTACCCAGGCTCACAATGCCGCTTGCATCAGGCACTCTTTCAGCAGTTTGATTTTCTGTGTGGTATGCCATCCATGCACTTGCAGAGGGATAATTCACAATTTTCACTGCAAGTTATGAAATAATAATAGGTGCGGCATGGTCCTCAGGCACTTGAGCAGGTGCAGCACCAACAAGATGTCCCAGGGGTACATGCTGCAGCAGGAGCTCTGGCAGGGAAAACTGAGTAGCAGTGAAAGGCAGGCACTTGCCACATGTGAGTGAGTCAGTGATTTGCTTGTTGAAACAGCAGTTCTGGTTTTAGCCCTCAATTAATGAAAAGGGGGAGGAAACTGCACAACAGGCCTGTAGCACTGAATCGGAAGATGAGTAAATTATATGCCTCAGCTGAACACATGTAATTGCTTCTTATGGTCCCTCTGTCTTCCTTTTCCCTCTCTCCTCCCCGCTTGGAAGCAAGGCTTGGAAGGCAAGGAGCACAAGCCCTCCTCCTGTTTGTGCAAATACAAACAAGCAAAAAGTTGTATGGATGGGTTTTTCCATATGTCCAGCAAAGGACAAACAGAGTGGTTTGCCTCAACCAAGAGCTCAGTAAGAGTTCTCAGAGGTGTCAGTAGTTAACTAGGCCTCTCCCCATGGGCAAATGTACAGACTCAGCAGCTGAAGGACTGTTCTTCCATTTCTTGCTCTGAGCAGTGTGATGAGTCATTGACAGTCCAAGATGATGGGAATGGCATTTCTTTCTTTCTAAATTGGAGCTGAATTTCTTACACATACACACACACATATGCACTTGCTGGCTTTGGATATGTTCTGAAACACCCAGTACATTTTCAGCTCCTATTGGTCCTGGTAAATGCAAGAATGGAGAAATGGAGAAAATAGCAAGGCCAATGTCTGCACACTTCAGTGTCAGTGACAGAAAATGTAGAACAAAGAAATACAATTCAAAGTGAGATTTGGTAGTATATGGACATTAGACCATCCAGAGTGGCTACAACTACTGCTGACAAACATGTTTTTAAACATGCCTTCCAAGCCTGACTGCCAGTGAGCAGGATGTCCTGTCTCACACACAGATCCCATAGATAAAAGGCTCCTATTGCCTCTCCTGAAAACCTGGTATCAGGCATAATTAAAGATGGAGTCNACCTAGCTGAGTAACTGTGTTACAAACCACTCTGTTTGTAACTGTTACCTAGCTCACATCCTGTGAGCAGGATGTCCTGTCTCACACACAGATCCCATAGATAAAAGGCTCCTATTGCCTCTCCTGAAAACCTGGTATCAGGCATAATTAAAGATGGAGTCTGAGATGAGATGAGATGAGATGAACCTTGAGTCTGACTGAACAAGGCAGCTCTTCATCCAGCTGTGCCAGATCCCAGGTCTGTGGAGGCAAAGCAAATGAAACAGAAAAAATTAGATTAAAATATCAGAGTAGCCTTTAGGCAGCAAGGTAGGGACAGACACTGGTAACTAAAAAGGGTAGCCAGAAGTGTACTTGACCACAGTGACAATGCACAGTCACGAGCTGAAGGTTTCCAGCCTCCAGGTATCCATTGGGTACTCCCCTGAACCACAGGGGATAACCCCTGTAACACTCTGAAGATCCCCACAGCTGTCCTGGTGGTGGACTGAAAATGCCACCTACACCAACTTAGACACTGAAACCATTTCAGTGCAAAGCAGAGCAGCTTTTAGGAGATTTACATTTTGTTTGGCATAAATGAGAAGAGTCCCCCTTGCTCCTGCATTGTGGAGTGGCCTGGAGAGAGGAAGGCATGGCCTTGCTGAAAAAGCAACTCCTGTTAATACACATTGCTTTTGATCCCTTTCCTGTAAGAGCTGGGAGTTTCTTTTGTGCAGCATGGTGAATGCAGCACTACTGAATGTGGAGAGATCAAATTCAGTGTAAATCTGTTCCATTACTTAAGGCTCATTTTGTTCAGCCTTTTTTTTTGGTCCCAGACACATGAGGAAATCCAGTTCCATGTGAATAGATTTGTGGTACCCAGAGCTATTTCAATACTGATATACCTCTGTTCCTTCCTGCAAAACATGTCAAAACAATTTATATGCACATTTGAATAAGTCATCTAAACAAACACTCTCCTTCAGGTAGAAATTTAATTTCTTCCATAGAAGGTTTCTGTTGCTATACAAACACATGTAAGTCACAGTTAATTGCATAGCTATCCCTGAACTTTTCTTTTTAAAGCTAGAGAAGTCGTTAGAAAATATCCCTGAATTCTCTAACTGAAACCAAGATTTGGTAAACACCGATAGCAAAATTAAACCATTAAAGATTGATTCTTCAGAGAGTTGATATCTTTAAAGAGGGACATTTCTCTTACAAGTTGTCTCTTCCCTGCTCTTGCACAACTGAAGAGCTCTCATTAGGACTACCTCCATGGAAGTCACACTAAACAGAGCTCCAACCCTTCCCTCCTGTCTGTGCAAATCTTTGCTCAGTGGAGCAGGCAGAACAAGCACGTTATTCTGGAGGGAAACTATATAAATATGGGACACATCTCAGTGCAAGAATAGGAATTAAAACAGTAGTTTCACATAGCACATGCTGGCTCTGCTGAAGGAGAGGAGGGGCACTGGGTTCCTGACCTTGCTGAACAAGTTCGTAGTTACAACCTTGATGTAGGCTGACAGGAGGTAAAATGTGATGTCAGCAGGTCTTACAAAATGAACAAAAGAAGCTTAATGGAATGGGGAATACGGCAAGGGGCTATGAGAAATGGCCTCCCCTGCTGATCCCTGCAGAATGATGTCTCCCAAGGGGAGATTGGGAAGATGTGGGTCCCAAAGTGTCTCTGTCTGGACAGGAAGGGTCAGAGCAGTGGAGAAACACAGCCTCTAAAGCAAAACAAGGAATTAAAGCTTGCAGTTCCTGCACATCTAAGTTTGATTATTAACTATAATAATTATACATGTGGTTTTTCCAGTCTCCTCATGACCTCATTTCACCTGTTGAGGGCCTGATCTTGCAACTATTGCTCAGGCTTGAAACTGAGTGCTACAACTCCTCTCTTCCCAGCCACTCAGTTGTTCCTAAGCGCAATTTCCTGCCAAGTACCATTTCTAGCTCAACCATGCAAGACCTCCAGTAGCTGACATCAACATCCATCTAGGGCTGCTGAGAGCTGGGTTACACTCTGGGACAGGCTGTGATAGGCCAAGGCTTGGATGAATGGATGAAACCTGTCAGCATCGATTGGTCGTAAACAGACATGCCAAGACAGGACCCTCTGGGATACGGCACTCAGATGTCCTCCCAATGGGGAGACTGGTGTGCACAGGGTGGTCTCCTGCGTCTCTTTGTCTGCCTGGAACAGATACAAAAATGTCTCCTTGTCACACCCCTAGGGAGATGGATGCATGGACATAATGCAGGACACACTGGTACAGAAGCATCCCTCTATTACACAAGAGCCATCTTTTGGCTTGGGATCTGCTGGGCTGCTCCAGAAACTCACTGCCCTCTGTTCCAGACCCTGGGCCATGGGTCACTTCATCCTGCTATGTTCATTTCCCATGGCTATCCCTATGGCTTCAGTCCTATGGCACTAGATATGGACAGTATTCAGTTTCCTGAAGTTGCATTGACAGTCTGCTGGACAGACTGCACCTGCTCCATGCAGTGACTGAAAACACGAGTTTGATACTCAGATATCTCACTGCCTTTTCTAAGTGCATCCCTTGGAAACTACAGGCCTCTAAGCCTCACTTCAGTGACTGGTAAAATCACAGAGACAATTTTTCTGGGAGCTGTTGAAAAAACATCTGAAGAACAACAAAGTCATTGGTCACAGCCAGCCTTCATGAGAGGAAGCCCTCCTTGTCAAATCTAGTTTCCTCTTATGACAAGGTAACCCACCTAGCTGATCAAGGGAAGCTAGTTGATGTAATCCTTTTGGCTTTTAACTTTCAATACTGTCTCTCACAGTGTCCTGCTGGACAAAATGTCCAGCCCACAGCAGGATAAACTCATCATGTGATGGGTGAGCAAGTGGCTCACGGGTCAGGCACAAAGGGTTACAGTGAGTGGGGTGACATCAGACTGGAGACCTGTCACTGACGGGGTTCCAGAGGGCTCCATCCTTGGCCCTGTGCTCTTCAACATTTCATAATGACTTGGACACAGGACTGGAAGAGATACCAAGCAAGTTCACAAATGATACAAAACTGGGATGAGCTGTTGACTCCCTCGAGAGCAGGGAGGCCCTGCAGAGAGACCTTGACAAATTAGAGGGCTGGGCAGTCACCAACCATGTGAGGTTCAACAGGGGAAAGTCTTGGGTTATGCACCTGGGATGGGGCAGCCCTGGATGTACGGACAGGCTGGGGAATGAGAGGCTGGGGAGCAGTGCCGTGGAAAGGGCCCTGGGGGCCCTGGTCCATGGCAAGTTGAACATGAGCCAGCAGTGCCCTGGCAGCCAGGAGGGCCAAGCGTGTCCTGGGGGGCATCAGGCACAGCATGGCCAGCCGGGCAAGGAAGGGGATTGTCCCCTCTGCTCTGCACTGGGGCGGCCTCGAGTGTTTGGGGGCAGTTTTGGGTGCCACAGGATAAGAAGGACAGTAGTAGAGAGTGTCCAGTGTGGGGCATGAAGATGGTGAGGGGCCTTGAAGGGAAGCTGTACGAGGAGCGGCTAAGGTCACTTGGTCTGTTCAGCCTGGAGGAGACTGAGAGGAGACCTCATCGCAGTTACAACTTCCTCGTGGGGGGAAGAGGAGGGGCAGACACTGATCTTTGCTCTGTGGTGACCAGTGACAGGACCCGAGAGAATAACCTAAAGTTGTGTCAGGAGAGGTTTAGGCTGGATATTAGGGAAAGGTTTTCCACCCAGAGGGTCCCCAAGGAAGTGGTTACAGCACCAAGTCTGCAAGACTAAGTTTTTGGACAATGTTCTCAGGCACATGCTGTGATTTTGGGGGCTGCCCTGTGCAGAGCCAGGTACTGAACTTCGATGATACTTGTGGGCCCCTTCCATGTCAGGATATATCACTGATTCTATGAACTCATGTTCTTTCCTTTCCAAGTTCAAGTATTTTCTCAGAGCCACACCGGCAGATCACAGACCTTGTAAATGCAGGAAGAACCAAAAGTACCCAATGTAGTCCTTGGATAAAAGGTTGGGCAAATTGATGCTATAGAAAGTGCTCAGTCTCAATTAGATTCTTATTAAGTAGGTTGGGGTAAAGTGACCCTGCCCATAACTTTGCTTTGCTTTATACAAGTATGTCATTACTTCAAACAATAACCTCTGATGTAAAGGCAGGAGTGAGTCACCTCCAAGGGGCTCTCTGAAGAGGTAATACACCAGAGGCACAGAAATTACTTCAGCTTTTCCTCAGAAATATGATAGAATAGGTTCATGCAAGCTCCCTCTCCAGCCAAGGGCTGCACATCTTACCCTTACCAACACAGCACTCCAGCTTGTTCCAGCCTGCAATGGCTGCTGGCCATCGCATTGACATCAGTCACCAAGACTTCGTTCATGAGCCTCTTCTTGAGTCGCATATCACCTGTACAGCATTCCTTGTACATGTGATCGTGCTCAGAGACATTGTGCTGTTCTGGCAGCTGCTTTTTCCACATCCAGAGTAAAAGTGAGAGCAGGAAGTGAAAAGAGCAAAACCCACAGCCACTGGCAGCTGCTGGCAGAACTTAACTTTCAGTGTTTATCATGACATGGGGATATTCTCACTTTAGTAACCTGCAACCTCTACAAGGAGGGACTGAGCCTAGCAAGGCCTGTTCCCCCTCCAGCCTCACTCTGCACTAAATTGATGCTACTCCAGTGTAGAGTCCTGTGTTCACCTGAAGTTCAAGTACGCTAATGAGGTCCAGAGGAGGGGAGCAAAACTGGTGAGAGGGCTGGAAGGAATGTCCTATGGGAAGTGCCTGATGACATTGGTCTTGTCAAGTTTGGAGAGAAGAAGGGTGAGCGGTGACCTCATTGCTCTTTGCAGTTTCTTGAGAAGAAGAGGTGAAGATGGAGATGCTGATCTCCTCTCCATGTATCCAGTGATGGGACACACAGGAATGGTTCAAAGCTGTGCCATGGGAGGTTTAGGAAGTATTTCTTTACCAAGAGAGAGGTCAAACACTGCAACAGTTTCCTAGAGAGATGGTTGATGCCCCTAGCTTGTCAGTGTTTTAGAGGCATTTGGACCATGCCCTTTATAACACGCTGTAGTTTTTGGTCAGCCCTGAAGTGGTCAGCCAGTTGGAGCGGGTGAAAGTTTTACGTCGCTTCCAACTGAAATAGTCTGTTCTACCGTATACTAAAGAAGTACTGAAAAAATGTAATTTTGAAAATGCATGGGGTTCCCATTTAAGACTCTAATAATAATCTAGAAACAAAGAGAAAAAAAACCCTGAAAAGCTGTCTACTCTAAACAAGAGTCTGTTCTCCACAGTTAGAGATGAGCCAGTATCATCAAGTGGTACACAGATCTGCCAAGCCTGGTGCATACAGAATTAGATCAATTTTCTGTTCTTTAGCCTGCATAATCTAACTCAACTGAGTGTCTTGTAACCTGATTCTCCCCATTCATGAATGAAAAGAAAACCTGAGATCTTCTGCCCAATGATTCTAAAATTTCAGCAGCAAGCTACACTGCAAACTGCAGCCTACTAGTAAGTAAAACTCCAAATGACTGAGATAAAAATTAAAATCTTAATTATCCTGGCTCTTTTTGACCCAAAGACTTCATGTTAATACAAAAAGCCCATGCAGAGTTTCCATCTTAGTGGTTTTTATCACTTTGTACAGCTTTCTGTACCTGCTATTTTCTCTCATGCAGCGCAGAAGTGTGTGCTTTTACATGATGAATCACAGGATACATATCCAGCAAACAGTTTCAATTGTGGGTTATTACAGCTCCCAAGAACAGTGCTCGAACTTTTGGAATAGCAGCATCTCACTGAGATTAAGCTGGTGGTTTTTTAAACCATATACTGTTTTCCTTTTTCTGATTATGCTCTGAAATGTTCTTTTAAACACATGAAACACTAGTAAAACTTTAGTAAACAAATTATTTATAATAAATATTAAATTAAATAATCTAGGCATTTAGTCATTCTAAATTAATTCTTTGCACGAAAATAGATGTTAAGCACCAGAGAACAACAATTAATAGAATCATAGAATCACAGAGTCACAGAATACACTGAGTTGGAAGGGATTCACAAGGATCATCAAAATCCAAGTCCCATGCCTGTGCAGGACACCCCAAGAGTCACACCTGTGCCTGAGAGCACAGTCCAAATGCTTCTTGGACTCGGTCAGGCTTGGTGTCGTGACCACTTCCTCGGGGAGCCTGTCCCAGTGCTAGACCACCTTCTGGGCAAAAAGCTTTTTTCTTGATATCCAACCTAAACATCTCCTCAGACACCTTCAGGCCATTTCCTAAAGTCATGCCACTGGTCACGAGAGTGAAGAGATTGGTACCTGCCTCTCAGCTTGACCTTGAGAGGATTTTAAAGAGCTCAGTGAGGTCTCCCCTCAGTCTCCTCCAGGCTGAACAGACCAAGTGACCTCAGCTGCTCCTCATATGGCCTCATGTCAAGGCCCTTCATCATCTTCATGCCCTTCTTTGGACACCTTCCAACTTTTTTACGTTGTGGCACCCAAAACTGCTCCCAGGACCCATGCTGAAGCCGTCCCAGTGCAGAGCAGAGCTGGACAAGCCCCTCCCTTGCCCAGTGGGTGACGCTGTGCCTGATGTACCCCAGGACACAGCTGGCCATCCTAAATTACCACTTAAGTGTTGAGGGTTGTTGCAGATGTAGTTTTAAGTATTTTATTGCTTTTATAAATTGATAAATAGTATTTACAATATTGATATTCCCAATACACCACCACCACCACTGTTCACTGCTTGGAGCTGGAATAGGGAAAAAAAAATCAAAAACCACATTACATCTACGCCTCAAAACAATTAAAAACGCATGTAAATTATGGTGCTCCAGAAGTTAATCACTCCAACAGATGGCTGGTAGCTTGTTAATAAGAGTGAAGCAGACATTTGTCTTTTTTTTTTGGAATCTCATACCTTGAAGAAAATAGGAATGCCAAGGGACCACCAAAACGGAGACTGCTAAAGCAAAGGGATCTGACTGTAAAGTAATTATTAAAATGTCTCTGGAATACCAGAAACTAACCATTTGGGGGAATTCCAATCCAATTTTCCACTCTTCCTTATTCCCTATGCTGTTATAGCCTTGAATGTAAACAGTAACCCCTAAATGGTGATTTGGATATAGGCTGTGGATGTGACTTCACAGGCTGGCTTACAGCTGGGATTGCAGTTATACTAACAGCCACAGAGACTTTTCACCAGAGATTTGCAGAGCAAACCCTGGTGTGCAGAGGCAGCTCTTGGATCCTGGAAAGCAGAACTTCAGTTTACTCTCAGCAAAAGAGTTGGCTCTTTTCCAAAGTTCCGAAGTTGGCTTTGAAGATGAAATTCCTTTAAATATACCTGTGGGGCTGACAGGACAAGGTGCTGGTGGTCTAGAAGAATGTGTGCTCTGTTGTGCTGTTGCCTATAATCAAAAGAGAAAAAAGCCCCTTGCAACAGTGTTAGAATAGTAAAGTAAAATGCAGACCTTTTTTTGGAAGCTTCCAGGTATCCCAGTGGTGATGGGCACACCCAGCACCTGATATCCACAACTTTATGAGGTTGATTAATTAGGATATCTAACAGGTACATCCAGTAGGAGATTCAGTTGCCTCAGTAACCCACCCCAGAGTCAAAACCTTGGAGTTGGTCCAAGGGCTTCTTTGCCCCACCTTTTGGTATGACTGCTCAGATTCTGGTTGGAAAACAGAATGTTTTTCTTGTAGATCCTCTTCCTGACAATAACAATATACAATATTTCAGGAATGTGTTTAGAAAGTCAGCTTATTGTTCTAAAATCTAAGAGAAAGGGTAGGAAACATACTAGAGTTAATTAAGGAGATACATAACTATGTAATAGTAGTTTACAGAGCTATGAATATATGAAAAATGTTTAAAAAAACAAGATCTTTTTGGCATCACTGCACCCATGAACACACTTGTTACATACGGTGACTTGGTTACGTCTCATTATTGTATAAAGAACATTTTCACAGTCACTCCAGGCCCTCAGGCCATGCTGTGCTGTCACAGGGCCAAGGGCCTGTCCTGCATAAGGAGTACAGGTGAAAACCTTAAGCCAGCAACATCTGAGCTACCTCCAGAACAGACATAAAATCATCAGCATGGCAGGGCAGAGATAATTAGTAAATTAGAGTATTGATGCCTNAGGTTGATTAATTAGGATATCTAACAGGTACATCCAGTAGGAGATTCAGCTGCCTCAGTAACCCACCCCAGGGTCAAAACCTTGGAGTTGGTCCAAGGGCTTCTTTGCCCCACCTTTTGGTATGACTGCTCAGATTCTGGTTGGAAAACAGAATGTTTTTCTTGTAGATCCTCTTCCTGACAATAACAATATACAATATTTCAGGAATGTGTTTAGAAGGTCAGCTTATTGTTCTAAAATCTAAGAGAAAGGGTAGGAAACATACTAGAGTTAATTAAGGAGATACATAACTATGTAATAGTAGTTTACAGAGCTATGAATATATGAAAAATGTTTAAAAAAACAAGATCTTTTTGGCATCACTGCACACACGAACACACATTACATACAGTGACTTGGTTACGTCTCATTATTGTATAAAGGACATTCTCACAGTCACTCCAGGCCCTCAGGCCATGCTGTGCTGTCGCAGGGCCAAGGGCCTGTCCTGCATAAGGAGTACAGGTGAAAACCTTAAGCCAGCAACATCCGAGCTACCTCCAGAACAGACATAAAATCATCAGCATGGCAGGGCAGAGATAATTAGTAAATTAGAGTATTGATGCCTCTGTACTCTTGCTTCTAGGATCTGATCTATTGTCTTCACTGACCATGGTCCTGTCCTCTGTAATTTAGCATGGGATACTGTGGGGTTTTATTCTCTGTTTTGGGAGTTGGTGTGGCTGCATATTCCAGTTTCAGGCTTCAATGCAACATGGTTGTGCACCACAGCTTTCTCTCTGCACAGGGGTCACAATTTCTAACATGATAATTTCCAAAGTTAAAAACTCAGAACTTTACTGATGCTGTGAAATTAGTACACCAAAGCTCATAGTCTAAATTAAAGACTGTGAACAAAAGAGGACAGAATCAAATTCTAAGAAATAACATACCATTAATTAATAAATAATGCACTGTTGCAAAGCCTATCTTGCAAGACAGCACTTCTACCTTCTGAAGTGACAGCTCACACTGTGACTGTCTCTCTCACACCATGATGCATGTGGCTATTAAAGCTTCTATTTAGCCAGCATGCCCAAAGGAACCTCTTAGAAAGTACAGATTTTATAGGTATTTAGGCCATATTCAGATAAAAGCCCCCTATCATTTGCAGTGCAGTGCCACTGAGGGGAGGCTCCCACAGGCTCTGAGCCCCGACAACAGCTGGCAGGGGAGAATAGCTGCCTGACCCAGCACCTGCGGGTGGGGAGAAGGGGAGGTGCAGACCTGACCTCATGGGATGTCAGTGGTCTCGGCAAATTAAAAACCGTGTTGGGAGTATCAGAGGCACTCTTCGAAGACAGTGAAAGTTCCAGTTGTATTGAATGGGGGCAATATTTGCGGGTAAATGAAACAGAAAGAACTTTCTACATAAATTACTAGTCTGGAATGATAAACAGTTCTTAACTTTCCATCTCTTTTCTCTCTCCCTTGCCAAGATATACAGTGGTGAGAGGTGGTACAGGAGATGCTAAAACCCATTTTAGAAGCTTCCTTGAGGAGTAAGATACTTCTACCTTCTAAACGCTTTTAAAATCATTCAGTGAGTTTCTAAAGAAATGCACACCTTTGTGATGTAGTTGTAAGATAACCAACAGGACATTTTTTGCTGCTCAAGAAATACCCTCTTTTCCCTCTTGCCAACTTCTCCTGCATGCCTGATCTTCACTGCTACACATCCCTTCTTCAGTCCTACACATCTCTAGGTTTCATATGTAAACTGGTTTTTTTGATGGTGGAACTTACCTTGACTTTCAGCAAAATGCATCTGGAAGCATTGACAAAACTCAGGTAAATTGCATATAAAGGAAAACTTCTACTTCTTGAGCAAATAACAAAGCCTTTATATCGAGCTCACTCCGTTCCTTGTGCAGCTTTATACAATTATGAGGTTACATGACTCTATCAGTCTCTCCTTCTACTCTGATAATTCCTGTAATGTCTTCCTGGAATATTAACATAATCATAGTATAATGCATTGACAGATATTACAAACCAGCATAAAGAATACTCACCACTTCACCTTTATCCTATATATGGAGTTCACTAAAATTGAAATCCAACGGTCAAACATTATTATTTAGTTAAAGTAACTCGATGTTTTCATGCTCAAATCAAGTTTCCTCTGTAGTGAGTACATTACTAGGCATCTCACACCTAAATTGAGTTGTTCCTGTGCACCACATCTGAGATCAGAATCTGACCAGTAATAAAAACTTCCTGGATAATTCAGAATAATAATTCATTTGCAGATTTCCTCTGTTCATAAAATTTTCAATACTCTAACAACCTGTAAAATATCTATGTTTTATATAAATCAGGAAATGGCATTTCTGACTGGAGAAAACCACATCAGACCAACTTATCTTGTTGCCTGTTTGATGGAAAGGCATTTGTGTTGGAGCAAAACTCAAAGAATTTTGAAAATGTAGGCACAGGGGTCACCCAATAAAAATCATACTTGCATTTTCTAAATACAGAGCTCTTGATGCAGTAAGGCATTTGAAAGGGTTACTATGATGATATATGAATGTCAGCATGACCAAGACTGAAGGGCAAGACATTGCATTAGGTTCTTTCTTATTGCATAAAAAAATTACTTCTCATTCAGAAAATGCTTCAAAATCTAATTATTTTAATATAATATGCCACTTCGCCTCTTCTTCCCAGCTATATGAACTACCGGAAGAGGATTCTCTACTTACATGGATTTCATCTTAATGAATTGCATAATCTTTTCAAGAAAATATGTTTTTATATATAACTTTTGAGCACAGTCCCTTAATTAACAGCAGGAATGCTTGTGGACTGAAAACAAAACCAGTCAGTAAGCCTTGAAATTACATTCAGAGCCAACTGCATTGGCATTAGCATTCCTGGACTGAAGTCAATATCTGGCTCCTGAACTGTGTGCAGTGCCCCAGGTATCAGGAATTCAAACATGGAATAAAAAGAGTACCTTTTTTTTTAAAATGGAGTACCACCTTACCCAGGAGCACACTCTGCACACGGCAGGGTGAGCCTCACCTCCACTGCATGGTAACTCTCCATCCTTTCTTCTTCCCACAGATCATGGGGAAGGTGGAGGTGGTGGACTGAGGATGAGAACACACATTTTTTCAAACATTGTGAATGTTCTTTCAAGGACCAGGGGTAAGGGAGATAATCCTTTGATTAATCTCTCAAAAATATCCAGCACTTTTTTTACAAAAGAAGACTCTGTGGGATTTATTTCAGTTTCTGCATTCTTAAAGGTTTCTTCACCTTTTCCACCTGAGCTTTTCACCTGCCGTGAATAGTCAAAATTTTAGGAAATATTTTAGACATCCTATGGTGAGTGATAAACTTCAGACCAGTTGACATCACTGCTTCCAACAGCACTGCTTCCAAGACCAGCTTTGCCAGCCTGTGGTTGGACCAGGAGTTGAGTCAGGATCACGAAATCACATAGCCACAGCCTGCATGCAGTGCAATGTTCTAGTTCTGCCAGGACAGTCCTTATCATCTATCCTAATCTTCTTGCTGGAGACCCATGGGATTTGCTGATCCTCTCTGCGATGCCCAAAATAAACTGGCTAATGAAAACCAAGGCTAGAGGATCACTGTGCTGTGACCACTTCCCTGGGGAGCTCTTTCAGTGCCCAACCACCCTCTGGGTGAAGAACCTTTTCCTAATGTCCAACCTAAATCTCCCCTGACTCAATTTCATGCCATTTCTTTGGGTCCTGTCACTGGTCACCAGAGTGAAGAGATCAGTGCCTGTCTCTCCTCTTCCCCTCACTAGGAAGTTGTAACTGCAATGAGATCTCCCCTCAGTCTCCTCTTCTCCAGGCTGAAGTGACCTCAGCCACTTCTTATATGGCTTCACCTGTTCACCATTTTTTGGTCCTTCTTTGGACACTCTCTAATAGTTTTATGTCCTTTCTACATTGAGGTGCCCAAAACCCCACACGGGACTCAAGGTTAGGCTGCACCAGCCACACTCCAACCACATCCACACCTTTAGTTAGGTCTGTAGATTTTGCCTGGGAAGGTGTGGTCTCCATCATCAAATGAAATGTATATGATCCATCTGTTTCTGTTCAAAGGGTTATCTCTTTCTCTCACTGTGCTTATAATGAGAACTCAGAGTGACCATGGACCTACCCTTCAGATTTTCTTTTCTGAATGAAGTTACGATGTTGTAACAAGAGGGCTTGAAGTCCCCTGAAAGAAATAAAATGTAGCATAAAAAAGCACAAACCAAGTCCATCTTCAAAAGTCTGAGTCCCACACATGCAATGCTAGCAAATTTTCCACTGGAAGCAATCAGGCCTGTAGCTCTGTTCTGCACAAGAGAACTCCTACCGCAGTGGCTGAGAAGGGACACTTGGCACCTCCTTGGGACACTGTCTTTGTCTTGTAGGAGACAAGCATCCAGGCACCTCCTTAATAGTCTTCCACTTTCCCGCTATCTCTTCCAGCCTTTCAGGAATAATTCGCACTTATAAATGTCAACCCCTCCCTCCTGCTCCAGGTCACCAGCATCTTTTCACTATCTCTGTAAAAATTAGAGATATCTCTCTGTGTAATTAGAAATTATTTTCTTTCTAGTGAGTAAGTTTCTTCCTTACAAAAGCACAATGGTTATTCTTTGTTCCACAAACAATTATATGTTTGTTTCTTTCAAGTGGTTATTAAAGCCTCAGACTATTTTCATACCATTTGTTTCAGAAAAATTTAACACACTCTAGTCCTTCCTAGAGACAGCAAAGTCATCTTTGGCTGCTTTCACCAGTTACTTTTCTAGAGTAATTGGCCAACTCATTTCAGACCATGGTATTTCCTCTTTCCTTTGTCCTCTGTGCTCTACCTCCAGGTTTCTGAGCACCAACCTTTACATTTTCCCTTTTTCTGCAAAAGGGCAAGATACCAAATTCGCTGACCTAAGTAGGTGCAGCTTCTACTTAAGTCAATGAGGTTACACCTGCCTTCGTCAGCAGTGACTTTGGCCCCACACCCCTACTGAGCAAATGTCACATTACCTTTGCTGAGCAAGACATTTCAAACAAAACATTAGCAAAAACAATTAACTTTAAGCCATTAATACCACTGAAGCTACTTTCAACCTCCTAAGGATTGAAGTCAATTCTCAGTAAATATCTTTGGCTTAATAGATTGTGAAGCTTTGGCAGGAAATATACTGTTGAATGACACTGAATTAAGAATCATCATATTGTATTTCTGTATATAAATCACATCCTAGAACATGTCTGAGAACTTTTAATGATAATACTCAAGGAACTATTAACAATGGAGGAGATCATGCAGATCTTCGCATTCTATAACACCTTTGAATTTTTGCAGAAATATGTAGGTTTTATAGACATATATGTATAGTTCTCAGACACAGCACACTTTTGTATTTCATTAGCATCTCATTTTACATCAACAGAGATGGAAGATTTATGGTAATATTGTTCCCTAATTAATTCTATTTAGCACAGAACAGAAAACAAATTTGGATGAGTGAGAGGTAAGAATGAAGTTTTGCTGTCAACACCTTTGTTGCAGCTACAGAAGGGGTCAGCATGTTATCTGAAGAGATTTAAAGCCCAAGTTCAGCTCCGAGCTAGATTTCCATGAACAGCACATGGCAGCTCACAGACATGTGGACCAGCACCGCTACTATTTGCATACTTGTGTGCCCTTTTGCTTTGCAGAGTACATAAAACCCAGATACACATGCAGGGTATACAGCCTCTCACACCAGAAAAAGTAGAGAATTACCAATTCTTGTAGGCCAAATCCCACTGTAGGCACACAGAAGGAAAAGCTGGATATGGAGATGGGTGTCTCTGGGGATGAGAGGGAAAAAAATTTCTGCAGGAACAGAACATTAACAAAAGACTTCCAAAAATACAAAGTATTAGTTATGTCTGGCCACTGGGTGAAAAATCTCAGCTCCCAAGTCCCTGAAGCAGCAGGGGAAGCCCCCCCAGGCACCCATGCAGCACCACTGTGCAGGTGCCAGGATGAGAAGACAACAGAGGAGGGAAAGGAGCATGTGCTCTCAGTTTGGTCCAGGGGGCCATGGCCAGAGAGACACCCCAAGATGCTGCGGTTTCAGTGCAGACTGACAGCACAGCTCTGCCTGGTTAAATGAAGGAACACTTTGCAATTAATTTCTGGGGTAGCTGCCATAGGTTGTATGGTTTCATCCCTCAACTGCTTTAGTACTCACCTCATTTTAAGCACATTAGCAGATCGATTGAAGTCAGTGGTACAGTTCAGATACTTAAAATGAGTTAAGTTCTTAAGCTATTTTGTTGAATTGAGGCCTTCATGAACATTGCTAATGAAGGTGGGATCCTCTGAGATTTGGAACATCTTCCAATCTCACAATTCACACTGCACAATCACTTGAATTCAGCAGAACTCTTTGTTGTCACCAGAAGGAATGCCACCTCCCTCTTTCCCAGATGCTGGTCTTCACCACGTCCTTGGCATTGGGACCTGCAATCATGCTGTGCAGTGTGACAGTCTGGACCTGCTCCCTGCACATGGCTGGGCAGGCAGCAGGCAGAAACAAGGTGCTAAGGGTGATGACAGAGGTGGTAGGTGGGACCACCTCCTCTACCAGCAGAACACGTATGTTCTAGTTTGAAAGGATCACACAACCACAGCATCACCAAATCAAGGAATAAAATAGCTTGTTAAACTACTGGAGGGATTATCTGATAACTAAGTATCCAACACATCAGAGGTTTAACAGGCACATCAAAATTCTTTACCAGGTAAAACCTGGAGACTTCAGCATTTATGTAAACCGTCATGAGTGCATTCAGACCAAACCTTATCTGCAAACAAGAGCATATACAACTAAGAAACAAAATGTTTTATGTGTGTACCACCTAGTGGTAAAGGCCTGGGATTTCAGTGTTTTATTTCTGATTGAAAAATCATGCACATTCTGGGAAGAAGATCCTGTCAACCAGGTGTCCAACTATTCTGGATTTCTCTCGGTAAAAGCTTAAATCCATTAGCCTTTCTCATTCTCTATGCCTAAAACCCACAGTCATATTATGAAAAGTTTCTAAAAACATTTTAATAGTTCTGGGCCCCTTGGGTATGTGCTGATATATGCTACACTGGGGAAGGAAATTAGGTAGCAGACGTGACAGAATCAGAGAGGGATGTACAAGGTAATGCAATCAGGTATGTACAACAAGCCCAGTGGTTTTAAGGTCAATGCCAGTGCACACCTGTGGTTCATGAGAGGCACATTTCTGGATGTCCAGCAGCTCAGATGCAATGGAAGGAAATTAACAAGAAACCGTAACTGTGTTTTCAGCTGGATAAGGAAACCTGACAGTGTAGGAAGAGAAGTCCTGTTTTCTGTATGGCAGCCCTACAACTGTTTAGTTCATGTGCTGTCCTGAGAACTCAAGGGTGAATGCCATGTACTTTTGGATCCTTTGCAATAAAATCCAAATGGGTTTTCAAGGGGGAAGTGCACAAAAGAAAAAAGCTTCTGGATAAAAATACCTCCAGACATGGCAAGCTGTTGCTTTCCAGACAGGAATAGTGAGATAACCCAAGAGAAAACAAAACCCATCATACTGCAGACATTTTAATTGAAAAAACGTTCCACTTGAAAATCATTAGACATTAATTTTTATAAGCTGTACAATAAACTTTTCAATTATAAAAAACATAAAAATTATGTTTAACCTTCACAACCATCCCGTAACTCTATTCTGAGCAGGTAATCCCATGCCCACACCTTGTGACATTTTCAGTATCATCAACTAAGCAGAAAAGGGCCCACAGATAGACAAAATGATGTGACAGCAGGCTGTCACTTGGGTTTGGAAATGTGCAGAAGTACAGCAGTTTTCTCTAGACAGGATGAGGGAACCTGCAGGCAGACCAGGCAGTGGGGATCTCCTGGCTCTGCTCAGCACCAGTTTCTCATTTCAGGTAAATCAGTAAAAAGTCCCTCCTGAGACCAGGCATGAAGTCCTGGTCATGCTGACGTTGATACCAAAACCTCTTTTAACTGCACTTGTGGCACAATTTCACCTGGTGCTTACAGCACCCCTGGATTGGATTCTGGATTGATATGTTTATTAATTTCACAAAGCAGTCTACAAAATGAGGCTGCTTGATGGGACTGCAGCATGCACTGTGAGGGGATTATTCCATACCTGTTTCATCATTTCAATCTTACTGTTGATCATCATGTGACTATTGCATTAACTCTAGCTTTGGAAAGCTGCTAATAGTTGAGATGAATGAAGTTGTCAGCTAATTCTATATCTAATCACTATTTAAAGACCTACACACCAACAGGGGTGGAAAAAACTCTGGACAGCTATAGGTGGCATTGTAGCACCCTGGGCCAGGGCATCAGTGCAAAGAATTCTTGCACCAAAGAGAGCAGGAGGGTAAGAAATTTAACTTCAGATTTAGGAAAGACCCATGGGTTTCACCTTAAATTGACAAGAGTCAAGCTCTCTACTGAGAGCCTGTCTGAAAGTGATTTGTCATTTAGTGACAAAAATAATGACCTGGATAAGGTCATTAAATTACAGGTCCTCTAGGGACATATGTATTGCAGAACAAGAAAACAATATGTTTTCTCTGTAACGCTGAATTTCAGATCTAAGTGTTAGGCAATACATAAAAGTTCTTCAAAAAATAAGCTAAATGCATCACTCAGAGTCCATCCACCCAATCAGCTTCCCTCACAAGCATCTGCAGCCTATCCTGTGGATCCCCACATGCCCTCTCACAAGTGAAGCTCTCGGAGAGAAAGAAAGCAGGTGAGATAACAAGGGCACACACACAAAACCGCAAAACTCTTTGTTGAGAGGGTAAATGCTCCTGATAAAAAACCCAATCTTGTTCTCTCTCGAGAATAGAGAGTGGATGAAATTAAACTCTTTTCTTGTAGGAATCAAGAGTCTGTCTTCATTAGCTATGTAACAAGAAAACATGAGTTTTGCCTGAGACTCAGAATTACTGAAATCTGTCAAGTTTCATAAAATTCAGTGGGTAAGGCTGCCTTTCAAGCATTTGATGAGAGATATTGCTGCACAGTTTTTGATCAAGTTGATTTTCCTAAGCTGGGTCCCTCTATAAAAATGTCTGCCTTATAGGTAGAACCTCTTCTTGCTCAGCCCTGATGCCTCCCATCGAGGGAGAGTGGATTGGGTTTGTTGTGGGAAAGGGCATGGCTAAAACTTGTTCAGGCCCATAAAAGTGATCCCATTGCAGGCTTTTATGTCATATGTACATTCCTCCACATCCTGAAATAAACTGAGTTCAGGTCTCTGCCCCTTTTTACCTGCCCACTTTGTTGTCTCCCTTTGTTGGTGTTACAAATATGGCAACGTCAGACCAGACGGCATATAAGACCTTAACGTCAGACTGAATAACATTCCATTCATGTAAAGAGGCACAACCCAAGTATGTATTTATTTGAAACCATAACCACCCAGCAGCCATGCAGAACGTAGTGTTTTCCTGAGAAAAAGTACTACATGAATACACTTTACTGAAGCTGCACTGGAAGTGTCAGTAAAGGTAGGAAATAGCCAGACTGGTAAGTGTGACTTCTGAAATGCTCCCTTCAAGTATAGGAGAAAGTTTCCACAGGAATCCCACAATTCACCTCACATTCCTGTCCTGGAAAAAACATTCTTCCAGCGGCAAAGGACTACCTGTTTTGTCTGGACACCTTGAAGTGCCAGACCATAAGGTGCCTTCCTACAAATTACCTCCAGTTCAAGGAAGCTTGGAAGCATCTCTTGAGTCAAATGTCAATAGTGTCACTTGGGCCTGTCAGTTTAGCAACACATGCCTTTCCAAATACAAATAAATATTTTATAAAGTTTTGCACTCCTCAATTACATAAGTACATTTATTTTGTTTATAACTGATAGCCTGATAATACTCCTGTATTGCTTGAGAGTGTTCTAGCTGGTTAGATTTTCACACAAAGATGTGAATTGAAACCTCAGGCAAAACAAGAACTTTCTCTCACACCTTTTACTGATTAACAAATAATCCTTGGCCTGCTAAGATTCTTAATTGGCCATTCTTAATTGGACTACACTGTGAGTAGCAATTAAGACTAAATGGCCACTTGCTGAGAGCTGGTGAAAAAGAAACTGCATCTTTAGGTATTCATATTCTCCAGATAAAGTGCAGTCGTCTTACTTTCATGTTAAAGAAGAAGCTTAATTTTTTAATGGCTTAGTAAATTTAAAACAAATGATTCGATTCACAGCATTTAAATTGATTTTGGGTGGGATTATAGTTTTTTTAAGGTCTTTATTCTCTAAGACCACTTTGTAGATTTAAAGGCTCCTGACTGACGGCACTGGAGGTGGGACTCTCCAGTCCTAGAGGGAAGCAGTGACAGCTATAGCTGCAAGAACCTTGCCACACTGACTCACCTGTAACTTGACAAAGTTATCCCAGGGCTAGAAAGAGATTTTCTGATGTAGTCCATGCACTGCTGGTCTGTCAGATAAATACCAGATGCATGATTTAGCACTGTAAATTAAATCTAAGTAACTATTCACCTCTCTAAATAACCGTGAAGCCCCTAACAGCCCATGTAAGATCCTCTCTCTTCACATATAGACCAGTGTCAGCCATACCTCATGCCCTTCCTTCGTGGTGATTAAAATAAATGCCTGCAGTGAACTGAAATTATCTTTGGAGGATCACAAGTCTTTATTTGAGGGAAACATCACATTCACTTCCTATGGTACCGGAGGAAGGGATTTGCTGCAGTTAAGAGAAAATTTTATATTCCTGAATGGCTAAGCCTGAGAAAGACCACTGACCCTCACAGCTGGTACTATGCTGCCTTTCCCTCAAGCTAAAGCTGGGATCCTGACAGAGTTTCCCAAACTGTTTTGTCTTCTAGTCTCAGTCCCACCCAGCCAGCATACATCCTTCCAACTCTGATGCTAAGCCAGCTGCCTCTCACCCAGCTGCTCCCATTCCCAGGACACTGCTGAAAAGCCAGTGCCTGGACACCTTCTCTGCTGTCTAGCCACCACAGCCCTTAGCAGGGCCTTCAGCTACAGACTTCTCAGCCTGCCTGAAAGGATTTTGTCACTGGAAGCCTTCTTCAGTCCTCTCCAACTCGGAATAAATCCCTTCTGGGAGACAGGATCAGTGCAAACTGGCTGGATGGGAACAGTGAAAAAGACAGCTGTGGTTTCAGCTGTTTGGTCTAACCCCACACAGAATATATAACCACTAGGATATCAAGTTTTCTGGGAGAGAGGCCTATATTTATAATGGTGGATAAAGAATTCAGTCAAGGTATCAGCTGTAACCTCTAAATGTGTTTCTGAGCTCTGAACAACAAGACTTCCTCATTGGCTTGAACATATGGAGATCTGATAGGTTTTCTAGGAAAATAAATTGTTTCTCTGACGTATCCTTACTGAAGAAAGATCTTTGTGAATCCCAGTGCTCACATCACTTCCATATGGACTTTAAAAGCCTGAATGCCTAAGGATTTGTCTAAATCAGTTCTGTATCACATGCCAGGAATTTTTAGCATGAGTTTTTCTTTGTATAAAACATCTAGAAATAGGTAACATATCAGTTGACAATGTTACTTGTATGCACATTTACATTTACATACATTTTACTCTCCCTATCCATTCTCTCCCTCCACAGAGACCAGGATCTGAGTGCGCTTTATCCACCACTGCAGGAAGTCTCAGTATCACCAGCATCATTTAATCACAGAGTATTATCTAGCATCATCACTACATTGACTGAGCCTGATGAGATAACACTAGCAACACTGGTATTTCATTATTCCATTCCCCAAAACGTATTTCTTTACAATTTAGCTACAGCTTGACAAAAATACTGCTGAACACCTGCAGGAAATAAAACAACCTTAATGCAATTTATTTTGCACATGCTAAGTGCCAAGGGTCTCTGCCACTCATGCAGCTTAGAGATCAGACTTCTGCACATTTTAAATAAGAAGCAAGTTGTTTGCCTTGGTTGTGGTAATGATGATATAAACAAATGTAATCTGCCTTTCAATGCTGTTGCGTGCCTGGGACAGGTCAGAGCCTATGTGAGGGAGGTGGAAACACAAATGTCTCAAAGAACCCAGGTATAAATCAGTAGCAATGGAGAAAGAAGCTGCTTCACTGTCTGTTCCTCTGTTCGCTTGTGAGTCTGAGGCCATTCAAGGCAAAACAGAAGGGATCAAACAGAAAGCCACTTCCTACAGAAAATGATGCATACTGGGAACTAGACTCTGAAACACACTCTGTAATCTGCTATGACTCAGAGACTGGATGCAGCTAATTGGCAGAGCACCTTAATTAGAGCTGCCATCTCCACAGACAGCACGGTGTGCAGTGTGCTGCAGTGGAGCACAGCACCTGTCAGTTGGGAGCCTTCTCCTCCCACAGTGATGCCCTGGCTGAGAAGGTTGCCCTTGGCTAGAGAGAAAGACTGGAGGCCAAAGAGGGGAAACTGAAATGGTTCTTCCTTAAGTGCAGGGGTTCATGCAGCTGAGCAGCTGTCATGGTTCTCTCCAGGCTGTACAATAGGGAGGCTGTCCCTGGTGGACTGAAAACAGAAAAGCAAATGTGCAGGTGGTTTCTTAGACTAGCTACCTCTTTATTTCAAAGGTAGAAACGTGGTGCTTCCACCTGCATTCTCTAAATGCATTCAGCAGTGCAAACCTTTCATGTCCTGGAATGGGCTGGTGTTTTCACCTCTAACTCACAGATTTCATTGTCACTTCAGTACTGCCATATGCAAACAGTTGTTCTGACTACAGATCAAGAACCTTTAACTGCAAGTTTTTACTAAACAATTCATAAAGTAGTGAGCTACCTCTTCGAAGAATAATATAATATAACATAGATAAGGCAGCAAAATTTTCCTAGCTACCAAAGCAGCCTTAAACAGGCAAAACAACAATTTTTTCNCACCTCTAACTCACAGATTTCATTGTCACTTCAGTACTGCCATATGCAAACAGTTGTTCTGACTACAGATCAAGAACCTTTAACTAAAAGTTTTTACTAAACAATTCATAAAGTAGTGAGCTACCTCTTCGAAGAATAATATAATATAACATAGATAAGGCAGCAAAATTTTCCTAGCTACCAAAGCAGCCTTAAACAGGCAAAACAACAATTTTTTCTTTTTTTTTTGGTTTCTTGGGAAGAGAAGAAATTTTGCAGAATACTTCTGAGGTTACATTTGCAGAAGCAGTTGTATGTTCTGCTGTCGAAAGGGATCCATCCAAAGTGTCTTCTGCCACCCTTCCTTTTCATGCTTACTACTCATCCTGCAGCTACCGAAGCAAGGGAGTCTCCTGACACTCATGGTGATGGGTAAAGATGCAGAACAGCGATGCTTCCAGGGCCTTACTCAGAGCCCAGTCACACTGTGGGAAGGCCACTGGGACAAGGCATCTCTCCCTCTCAGAAACAAGGCAAAGAGACACAGAGGCACTCACATAACATATATCTTGCAGGCCAAATTCTTTACACTGTTACCACCTACCACATCTGAAATAACTCCAGTTGAGCCAGCTTTCAATGTTTAATTACATCTCTCTGCTGGGTTATTCTGGGCTGATGTTGCTGCACGAAAACAGAATTTGGCCCTTATTATGAGCATATNTCCCCAAAACGTATTTCTTTACAATTTAGCTACAGCTTGGCAAAAATACTGCTGAACACCTGCAGGAAATAAAACAACCTTAATGCAATTTATTTTGCACATGCTAAGTGCCAAGGGTCTCTGCCACTCATGCAGCTTAGAGATCAGACTTCTGCACATTTTAAATAAGAAGCAAGTTGTTTGCCTTGGTTGTGGTAATGATGATATAAACAAATGTAATCTGCCTTTCAATGCTGTTGCGTGCCTGGGACAGGTCAGAGCCTATGTGAGGGAGGTGGAAACACAAATGTCTCAAAGAACCCAGGTATAAATCAGTAGCAATGGAGAAAGAAGCTGCTTCACTGTCTGTTCCTCTGTTCGCTTGTGAGTCTGAGGCCATTCAAGGCAAAACAGAAGGGATCAAACAGAAAGCCACTTCCTACAGAAAATGATGCATACTGGGAACTAGACTCTGAAACACACTCTGTAATCTGCTATGACTCAGAGACTGGATGCAGTTAATTGGCAGAGCACCTTAATTAGAGCTGCCATCTCCACAGACAGGATGGTGTGCAGTGTGCTACAGTGGAGCACAGCACCTGACAGTTGGGAGCCTTCTCCTCCCACAGTGATGCCCTGGCTGAGAAGGTTGCCCTTGGCTAGAGAGAAAGACTGGAGGCCAAAGAGGGGAAACTGAAATGGCTCTTCCTTAAGTGCAGGGGTTCATGCAGCTGAGCAGCTGTCATGGTTCTCTCCAGGCTGTACAATAAGGGGGCTGTCCCTGGTGGACTGAAAACAGAAAAGCAAATGTGCAGGTGGTTTCTTAGACTAGCTACCTCTTTATTTCAAAGGTAGAAACGTAGTGCTTCCACCTGCATTCTCTAAATGCATTCAGCAGTGCAAACCTTTCATGTCCTGGAATGGGCTGGTGTTTTCACCTCTAACTCACAGATTTCATTGTCACTTCAGTACTGCCATATGCAAACAGTTGTTCTGACTACAGATCAAGAACCTTTAACTAAAAGTTTTTACTAAACAATTCATAAAGTAGTGAGCTACCTCTTCGAAGAATAATATAATATAACATAGATAAGGCAGCAAAATTTTCCTAGCTACCAAAGCAGCCTTAAACAGGCAAAACAACAATTTTTTCTTTTTTTTGGTTTCTTGGGAAGAGAAGAAATTTTGCAGAATACTTCTGAGGTTACATTTGCAGAAGCAGTTGTATGTTCTGCTGTCGAAAGGGATCCATCCAAAGTGTCTTCTGCCACCCTTCCTTTTCATGCTTACTACTCATCCTGCAGCTACCGAAGCAAGGGAGTCTCCTGACACTCATGGTGATGGGTAAAGATGCAGAACAGCGATGCTTCCAGGGCCTTACTCAGAGCCCAGTCACACTGCGGGAAGGCCACTGGGATAAGGCATCTCTCCCTCTCAGAAACAAGGCAAAGAGACACAGAGGCACTCACATAACATATATCTTGCAGGCCAAATTCTTTACACTGTTACCACCTACCACATCTGAAATAACTCCAGTTGAGCCAGCTTTCAATGTTTAATTACATCTCTCTGCTGGGTTATTCTGGGCTGATGTTGCTGCACGAAAACAGAATTTGGCCCTTATTATGAGCATATCTCTGCTGGGTTATTCTGGGCTGATGTTGCTGCACGAAAACAGAATTTGGCCCTTATTATGAGCATATTTTTATACAGAGGATGATAAATATCAAAAATGCAATTTTTTTTTTTGCTGGAAAGAGCTACACTGTCCTTGAAAATGCCAGGAAGACCCTAGGAAAGCTTCAAGTTAAAATAAAATTTTAAATTGTATGAGACTTTCTCCTTCCTTCTCTTGGAAAGAGTCACTACATATAATTACAGTCCCACATTTTAGACCCAAATATCTTCCCACATTTACAAGTCTATGTGCCATTGCTGTAGAAGTTTTTATATATGAAATGCCAGTCTTTGTAGCTTGTGCTGGCATTTCTAAACTGAGACGTAGAGCTGTGCTTTACCAGCTTTTATCCAGAAGAGATAATGCTGCAAAGTTAACAATGTGGCTGTAAGATTTTAATTAATTTTCCAATGTACTTCCTCTTAGTGGGCAATGTAAATCTGAAGCTCAAAATTTTCATGGAAAGAAAAAGCCTGTTAGGAAGTCAGCAACTAATGACATAGAACAACACAGCTAGCCCAAATTTTTTAGGGCTATAACACAATTACTATAATCACATGAGCTCTGTGAAAATATATTTGCACAATAAATCCAAATGGACTGAGATGAGGTAGGCTGTGTTTTGGGTCTTTTTAAAATTTTGAACATTCTTGACAGAAAAAATTCCTCTCTCTCTCTCTCGCTGCAGTCCTTTACATGCATACAACTCCCAGCTCTTGTGTGCTTCATCCCATTTGTGCCGTCGAGGCTGCCCACGTGCATAAGGATGGAAGGACATTTGTGTAAGAATCTCTGCAAATGTAACCCAAGCAGGCACGTTTGGTTTGGTTTCCAGATCCTCCTACTCATGGGCTGGAATGGTAGATACTGAGAAAATGGCCTGTGGCTGCATGAGAGTGTGCATGAGAAAATTCAGCAGGAGTTTTCCGTAATTTAAACAGCTTGGGATGCTCTCCCTCATCTTGAAGGGTTTATGTGATTCTAATGATATCCAGGGAAGAGGAAACAAAGCTTGGGGGAATAGGAAGGACCTGGATTGTGACTGGGTTCCTTCAGATCCAGTACGAGGCGGGCTGTTTCAGTATCTCCCAAGTATCTAATTCCTAGCTGTGAACCAACGTTCAGATGAGTTTTTTCATAGTCTCCTGAAAAGTACACAGTACTCCCACACTCTAGACTGTGTGGTACTTATTAAACTGTGATAAATATACAAAGTCTGCGTTATGTCACTCAAACAGCAATGTGTCCCAATTCTGACATCAGCAGAGTCACCTGTCATAAAAACAGCCTGATGCAAATGAGAATAATATATTTTTTACTAGGATATTGCTGAGGATTCTAAAGATTGTTTCAGCCTGATGATAATAATATAGCAAAACTAGAGACATAATTTGCTGCTGGTTTGAAAACAGTGGAAAATGTAGATTGCCTAGGGAAAAGGTGAACTATTTCACATAGATTAAATGGAAAAAACACTTTGAGGTCCATTATATCTTCCTTCTTAATGTTTTATGGTTTTTATTCTGCATTTTAAAAAAATTTAACATCCTGGGGTGGGCTAACTCTACAAATGTCACTTCCCAGGTGGGCTTGTCCTTACGCAATTAAAAATAAAGCACAAAACATCCACAACAGATGGAACTTCCACATAGAACAAAATCTCCTCTACTCTCACTTTTTCCCACCCAAATTCTGTTTTCTACAGAATAGACTTGAAGTATGGAGTCAAATTAGAGCTAATCAACTACAGCATTTTTAATTAATAAGAAAACCACATCCCATATGGAATGACGGAATTTGACATCCTATTGCCAAGCCTGTGGCTTTTCCACCCATTTATCTGGGTCAAACCCTGTTTTCTATGGAAGAAGAGTAAGTGAGGAATAACTCCACTGAAAGGCATGGCGTTACTTCACATTTATATACGAGAGATACAGGTCCAGAGCCTTTTTTTGAGTAGCAGATGCAGATTCAAGACAATTAAGTACTGTGGCAGCCATTACAATGGACTGTTGGAGGGGTTTTACCCTGCGGTCCAGGCTGTGTCTCCTCTGAATGCTCCCACTGGTAGCACTGCATCATTCCAGCATCATTACTCCTTCTGGCCTCCTGCTGTGCAGCAGCAGCAGGACTTGAGGATGTGGTAACTCCCTTTGCTAAAGCAAGGTCCCTCTAAAATTCTAGGAAGAAGCACGAAAAATGGAGGAGCTCCCCTTACCCCAAATTTCCCATGAGAGCAGTACCCAGGCTCAGCATCTACAGAGAATTCTGCTGCAACCCTGAGATAGAGGGTGTCCCAAAACAACACCACCTGTACCCTGCATGAAGAAACAACACCACCTGTGCCTTGCATCAAGACCTCCTTTGTTAAAAGCAAAAGAAGGGTAGTTGTAATAGGAATCTCCTTTCTAAGGGGAATGGAGGCTGGACGCAACTCACAAGAAAGTCTTCTGTCTCCCAGGGCCTGTGATAAGGGACACTACTGAAAAACCTCCCCGTCTAGTAAGGCCCTCTGATTATTATCTGTTATTGGTTGCTTAAACCAGCAGCAATGAAATAACAAAGAGAAGTCTGAGGGCAATCAGAAGAGACTTCAGGGCCCTTGGATGATTGGCAGAGGAATCAGGAGCACAGGTATCGATTTCAGAGATGGGGGTGAAAAGTATCTGACAAGAGATTCAAAAACCTTTGAGAAATATTAAGGCAGAACCCATCCGGTAAATCTCCAGACAGTTGAATATTCAATTAGCATTCATGTTGCTTGTTTATCCTTTTACCTTGCATTGTCCAGACCACTCATTTCTGGATGCATACTGTGCCACTGCATTGCAGAGATTTTCTTCTGGTGCTTTGTTCAATTTTGACTGCCTTCTAAGCAGACGCAGATCAGTGGAGATATCATCATGTTTATTTTAAAACAATTTGTTCTTTTACGTGAAACAGTAGGGAATTTCAGTAAATTGGCACTTAAGCATTATCTCAGTATTTCTCCCAAGACTGGTAAGTCTAAAACGTTCTACCTGAGTTGTTTCGTGGCATAGTTATGGCAATTGCCTGAGCACAAAGACCTTTTTTTCTTTTTTCGGTCCAGGAATGACACTGTAAAGGACTCCTTAATTTATGGGGAAGCAAAAAAGTATCTGTTGGTAAATCAGATCATATCTTTCAGACATATAAATGGAAAATAAACTGATGCACAAATGGCTTCATTAATGACAGAATTATTGAACACTTAAAGAACACATTAATGACAGAATTATTGAACACTTAAACCTAAATAGTGAATGAGACCAACGCTGTAGAAGGCATTGTCCCTCACTTATTTCTAAGTCATTTGCTTCCTTACAGAATTATTTTCGCTAAATGAGCTTCTGATTTCTAATAGCAAGCTTGTGTGTGTTCTGTTGGCTCAAAGCAAACAAGAACTAAAAAAAAAAAAAAAAGCCGTATCACACTGGTTTGTATTTGAAATGCAACTTGTTATACATAAATATGTACAGAGTCGATAAACCAGCTGCATTTTACACAAGAGACATGAGAGAAGTTCCCAGAGAACTGTTGTTCTGAGGTACTAAATTTCTCAATAGCTTTAAAGTAGTTTTCAAATGGATAGAGAGATTCCCTTTAATTACTAAAATACTGTACAAATTTAATTAGTGTCCATCATTTTCAGGACTTGTCTTAATTTAATGAGAATGCTAATGGAATCACTAGTTTTAAAATACTTCCAGGATATCTTTGTTTTTGAAAAACAACGTGATCTTTAAATCAAATTTGTTGTTTCTCCTGACATGTTATGCAGATTTCAGCTGTGTCTACCACCAAGCCACTGTGAAAAGCCCTGTCATTCTCAAGGATGTGCCTGGAATCCCGACGCAGAAGGAAAATGCTACCCAACTGTCAGCTGTATTCATTTTGGCAAAGCCCTTGCCAGAATACAAATCTATTTATTTGGAGTAAAACACACTACAGCGCTCTGAGTGTAATTTTTCTGAGTGTAATTCTACAGTTTTTATAGTGGGATCACTGTTGCTCCGTGTGTGGGTTGTTTTCAGCCATTTCAGAAAGGTCAGAGGAACCAAATAATGTCCAGCCATTCCTGCAGTGAGGCTCTCCTGCACAGGCACCCCCACCTCCCTCCAGTATCTCCATCACTGAGCAAAAAGCCAGAAAGCGAATGGGAGGCTTAATCATAGAATATCCCGAGTTGAAAGGGACCTACAAGGATCACTGAATTCCAACACTTGGCACTACACAGCACAAACCCAAAATCACATCACATTCCTGAGAACATCATTCAAATTCTTGAACTCTGTCAGGCTGGTGCTGTGACCACTTCCCTGGGGAGCCTCTTCCAATGCCCAACTGCCCTCTGGGTGAAGAAACTTTTCCTAATAGCCAACCCACACCTACCCTGACACAGCTTCATGCTGCTTCCATGGGCTCTGTCACTGGCCATCCCAGAGAAGAGAGCCCCTTCTCTTTCCCTCACAGGGAAGTTGTCAACTGCAATGAGATCTCCCCTCAGTCTCCTCTTCCCCAGGCTGAAGAGACTGGATATTCCTTGTAAGGCTTCACCTCAAGACCCTTCCCTATCTTCATGCCCTCCACTGGACATTTTCTAACAGACTTTTGTCCTTCTTGTATTTCCATGACCAAACTGCCCTCAGCGCTCAAGGTGAGGCCACCCCAGTGCAGAGCAGAGGGGACAATCCCCTCCCTTGCCACGCTGGCCATGCTGTGCCTGATGCCCCCCAGGACACGCTTGGCCCTCCTGGCTGCCAGGGCACTGCTGACTCATGTTCAACTTGCCACTGACCAGGCTTCAGAGAATTTTTGACATAAAACTGAATGTCTCTGGTTTAGATGTGTAAAACTGGAGATAAGTTGGGCTATTAAAACATATCAGTATTAAACTCAGGGAAAACATAGCTGGACCAGCCTGAAATCTAGAGACCAAGAAGTTCTGGGTTTTATGTGGGTATTTCAGTGCTTGCTCTGAGGTTTATTGTTTTGAGCTAGGAAGGGGTAGACTTTGGTCCTCTGAGAAATGTTGAGCCTTGTCTCCTGCTCCAATGAACAGAATTTTGATATTTATCCAAGCAAAAATTGCATATGTGTAATAATGACAGGAAAACACAAAATATGGATAAAAAGTATTCATAGATTAAGGATTGAGCTTTTCTTTTGAGAAAAAAAAAGTCTTAGAGACATTTATCTTTATTTTTGCACACACATGGGCCACAAACCATCACTAAAACCACAGAACGATATTCCAGCAACTTTGTGTTTAATGCTGGTTTATTAGGGAAGGGAGATAACTTCCTACTCTTCCCATTCAGGACCAGCTCTGCTGAGGACTACAGACAGTAATTATGGCTGTAGCTTATTTTTTATGGCACTGACACACAGCTGAATTTTTGTTGCAGGTTATGACTGCAAGGGAAGCAGCTGCCATGAAGAAGCAATTCACCTTTTAAGAATACCACAAGTGGTCTTGCACAGGCATTGAGCATTCAGGCAGAGTCCTGCAGCTATTCTCACAGTCAAAGTTTCCACAGAAATTTTACTCAGAAAACACTTTACAGCAGAACTGAGGTAAGTATAAAGATAATGGTAATTAGCCAAATATCAACAGAAACTCGTAAAGAAGCATCCAGAGTGATAGCCTTTTTAGTTGACAAGCATAATCCAATCACTCAAATTTTGTGCTAGCATGATTCCAGAAAATATTACACAAATTTGAGTAATTTTTCCAAGCAATTATTCCAAAAGAGGTGAAGTAATTATACAAGCATCTAAGCTAAATTTCTCCTCTCCAAAACCTGAAAAGGTGTATAGGACATGGGTTTTCTTTAGTGTGCAGAGAAAAGAGAGAGGATGAAGCGAAGAAAGCGTCTGGGTAAATTAGGAGAACAGGGAGAGGAATGATACAGGGAGAAGGGCCTGAGACCAGAAGGGAAAAACACAGAGAACAGGAAGGACACAAAGAGGGAAGAGGTGAAGATAAGCAAGAGGTAAGCCACATCCTCCATGTTTAAAAATTCTGATGAAGATACTTCCTTGAAGAGAGCATGAGCTTAACATGGGACATCAAGAACTATGTTGAATCAGGGCAGTTGCAGATTTGCATGAAAAAATAAATACCTGGTGCTCTGTTTCCCTGGAATCTCCACACCTCATAAATTCAAGCCGTCTCAGATTGGCCATGCTTGTGGTGCCCACAGAGGACAAACAAGCTCTTTCTAAACTATGTCAGACTATCTGCCTTGTGTCTCACATCATGCAGGCAATTATACGCCTTGTGCAATTATACACCTTCTGCCATTTATAAACTTCTGCTATACAGAATATCCCCAAACCATTTCTGATAGAAATAATTTCTAAACTGCAGTGAAGTTGAGGAAGGGGTACAAATCAAAATGTGAAGGTAGTATTCTTGAATTTCAGTTAATGGAAAATACTGTCAGTGAAGAAAAGTACAGTCCAGATCTGTACTGGTATAATGGAGGGCAGCACCTGACCCTGTGCTCTACTCGCCTAACATTTAAGAGGGCAGCGTGCTCTTCTCCAGCTGTAACTTTCATGATCTTTAAGTCTAGCAGGAGTGGATCGACAACTCTGAAGGATATTTTCTGGTTCAAGATGGAAATTGAAGCAAAGAGAAGGGAGCCAGGCTTGCATTGGAGGTAAGACGACCCAATTAACTAGCTCAGTTCCACCAAGCTTCTGAAGCTGGCTTGAAAATTCTTAGGTAACCTGAAAGAAAAAAGTTAGAACAGCCACTTCCTATTTCAGAGACGAAAAAAATTGTTTCTGTATTATGCTGACTAGCTGCACCTGGCAGAGGTCAAAGACACCATAGCCACGATACTGTTCCCCTCTTCTGAATCTGGAATGAAATCTATTGTATACACTGCAATGCAGTCAACAGTGAAATTACTTCCAGTTGGGTTGCTGCTATTTTTGCTAATCTCAGCTAGGCTTTAGCTGTTTTCTCCTGAAGAATCAGTGTAGAGAGAGAAGATATTACACTGATGAAAATTACGGTTGCTGTTCAACATCCTATACTCAATAGTTTTTGCTAGGCTCCTCTAGATACAGCAGTACATGCTTGGTGGTAGATGCTCCACACAGTGTTCAGATTCACAGTGATGGGTGAAAGCAGTGACCTTGTGTTGGGGTTTTAGGAGTCCTCATTTTGTTTTTTTCCTCTTAAGGAATTTTCTCAATACGTGCTGCTAGCAGAGAATAACGACTGGATACTTAAGAGAGACAAAAGACCTGGTCCCAACTCGGGGGAAGGGTCCAGCTGGCTACTATCTTTTACCTGGGGTTTTCTCATGCAGGGCAGACATGCCGAGATCTGGACTGGGAGAAGGGGCTGGGTGGAGCCCCTAGGGCCGTTCGGAGGGGAGAGAAGCTGCGGTCACTGTGGGGAGAATTCATCACCATGGCAGGGGTCTGCCTTTTGCTGCCTTCCTTCTCCTGTGAGAGGACCTTGCTCGCTGGAGCGGCTCTTGCACTGGGACCCTATTCAACACCCTGCCTCACCAAAAGAGGGACTTTCTCAACATCTGCTCGGGTGCCCCAGGGAAAAACCTCGGGGATCTTGAGCTCGCCTCTCCCTACCCCTGCTGGGAGTGGGGCCACCACTGCCCTGCCCCCGCCGTTCCTCTGCCGCTGCTCCGAGCCTCCGCTACGCCGTAGCTCCTCACTCCCTGCCTGCCCAGACGTGCCGAGTTTCCACTGCAGCTCCGGAGTTCGATATATCTTGCCTACCACCCGGGATTTTGTGCTCGTCCCGGCTGCTCCAGCCTGCTGTTCCCGAGGGCCCTGCCGAACACCGGGACCCGGTGCCCCAGGGGGTGTGAACCTAGGGGGTGTGAAGCCTCTCGGCCGCCATCCCCGCGTGGTGCCCGGGCTCGCTCCGGAGCGCCCCCTGCAGGCGCGGGGGAACCATCGCACCCGCCCTGCCCGCCGGGATCCCCCAGCGCCCCTGCCGGCCGTGAGCGGCACTGCACCAGGGGGGGAGGGCCCGCGGCCGAGAGGGGCTGCGCTGGGTGACTGTGCTGTGTGCTGTAACTGCCATAGGCACTGCTGTTTGTTTGTTTTGTTTCATATATATATATATAAGTAAAGAACTGTTATTCCTATTTCTCTTATCTTTTCCTGAAAGCCCCTTAATTTCAGAGCTATAATAGTTGGAGGGTGTTGTGGATCGACACTAACAATCAGGCACGGACGTAGGGTTGATTCACACGCTAAGGTTTCGGGCCAAGGGGTAAAAGCTTGGCCCCTCGTTTATTTTCGCACTTATATACATATGTACAGACAATCAACAATTGGATGAAGAGGTTAAGCCTCTCCAAATTGATAGGATATAAATTCAGTCCATCACTTTCTTCCGCCTCTGGAGAAGGAATGCAAAACAATTCTGAAAGTACAGCTTAGAAAAGATTAGTTACAAAAACATGGGCATTGTTTATCTTACAACTATGAGAAAGTCTTTCACTGCTAACGCGAACAAGGCATGCAGTGAAAAACTGAAGCAACAGGAGGGAAGGGTGTTGCATTTTACATTCCAAGGGAGGCGCCTGCCTTCCTTAGCAGGCACCTGTCTTTCAAACTGAGGCACCTTCCCAAATGCCCCGTGTGCAAATCACTTCCACAGCCTTCCTCATCATCAGCTGCATCAGTTTCTTCTTCTTCAAAAGTAAAAAAAAAATTGCAACAGGGAATTAATTTCCACTGGCTATGTTCTTCTTTTTCATTCATGTATTTTTCAATTTTAAGCACACAAGTAAATAGGACTCAGAGTCATTGTAATTAAAATGGCTGAAGATCCAAGGATGAACCAGATGTGTACTGATAAAAACAATTTCCACCAGAAATGGCAGTTAACTAAACCTGGATGGCATCCTTCTAAACATCTCAGGTTGGTCCTTTTGCTAGTCCCAGAAACAGGTTTGGTGTTGCTAACAGCTCCTGTGAGGAAACCTGGAGCAGTATAGGTGTTCCCACACAGGAGCCAGGCTCCAGGTCCCGCAGCAGGTGCTGCTGGCCTGCCCATCCCCACCGAGGGTTGCCAGATGTGTCCAGTACCTCCTGGCAGCAACTCCTGGCTTTGCCCGAGAGCCGCAAGCGATTTCCAGAGCCCCTGGCACAGCAAAGCTGGCAGTGACAGCCATTCTGATGGCAGGCTGCTGGGTTGAAGGAGCCTCTGGTTCACACGAAATTTGAGTCCAAGAAAGACTTCCTCTCAAAATATGTAAAATAACTACAAATCCATAAAGCCACAGACCTGGTTTGGGGGCAGTTCTTGTGTCCTTCCAAGGTATGAAAATTGCACCGTCTGTATCAGCCATAAGCTTTGATTAAGAGACTGGGGGGCATCTTATATCCACATGCAAAACCTCACAGCTCCAATCCTGCTGTTTATAACGCTCAGGCAGACCACTGTGCTCAAGTGGAGCACTATTAACTTTAATGTGGATTCCAGCCATGCATTTTAAATTGCCAGATCAGAGGCTGAAATTATATGCACACAGGGGCAGGTGTTGTCTACTGCATCTTCTATGGTGTGGAGCACATTTCAAGCATTTAAAAAAGGAAAATAAAAATATAATAATAAAAACTGTAACAATACCAATAGTAATTATGATGTAAAAGGAATAGATAACACTCTGAAATATTCAGCTTAAATTTTCTTTGAGGAAAAAAACATACCAATTTTTATTGGAGTAAACTAAGATTTCTGACCCACTATGCAGCAAGCTGAGCCCAGTTTGAGAAAATTCTTCCTGGAATACTGAATTATTTTGCTCAATAGGAAACATGTTCATCCAGAGTTGTTTAAATAAGATTTTTATATCTCAAGCGGCTTCTATATTTCAGATCATGGACTAGTGATGGACTTTTTCAGGGCCAGAGGGACTCATCTCAGATTCAGCAGACTCATGGCTCTCTCCTTAGCACCTAGGCCTGGTCCATTCGCCCTCCTCAGGGCCTCTGTATCACCTTTCCCCAAACCCCAGGGGCATGTGGGCAGCCCTTTGTCAAATCCCTCCTCTGAACTCCTTGGTCTGTTCAGCCTGGAAGAGACTGAGGGGCGACCTCGTTGCAGTTACAGCTTCCTCGTGAGGGGAAGAGAACGGGCAGGCACTGACCTCTTCTCTGTGGTGACCAGTGACAGGACCCAAGGGAATGGCCTAAAGTTGCGCCAGGGGAAGTTTAGGTTGGATATTAGGAAAAGCTTCTTCACCCAGAGCGTGGCTGGGCCCTGGAACAGGCTCCCCAGGGAAGTGGTCACAGCACCAGCCTGACAGAGCTCAAGAAGCGTCTGGACAACACTCTTGGACACATGGTGTGATTTATGGGGCTGTCCTGCACAGGGCCACAAGTTGGACTTTAGTAATCTTCACAGGTCCCTTCCAACCCAGAATATTCTGTGATTTTAAAACATGTAGAGAAGCAAAATTTTTCAGCCACGCCACTCTGTTGTTGACTCTCCTTGCTATTAAAATCCGAAAGTAATTTGAATTCAGTTGGTTTCAAGATAATTGTATCTTTTAACTGGATCTTTCTCTGGGAAATTTAAGGGACTGCCAGTTTGGTTTATCCTTTTGCTCCTATCTGATACGTCTATGCTCGTACAAAAGGAACAGCTCAGAGAGAGAGACCTCTTTTCGTGTCTGTCCTGGAAACAGTTTTATCACTACTCACTTTGTCTTCCACAAATTTTGGATTGTTGTAATGCTACACTTCCCTACAGCTGACCGAGAAAAACATTCAATAAATCAGGAATAATCCTGATTCCTGCATAATTGCCCTAGAAAGTTCCATGATGTGAAGATCCAGAAACTTGTAAAAAATCTGATTGTTTCTGAAATATCCATGTCCTTAAGAAAAGAACAGCTGTTTTTCAAAGCTGGTGTTAAACTAGTAGGTGTATATGTATATATATATATACTTACATATATATAAAGATCTTGGAAGTTATCTGTAAATTTGTGACCTCCAGTCTGGGTAGATCCAATGTACTCATTTTTGGGCTTCAGGAGAATATTGCTTAGAAATAAACTGTGACAAAATTGAAAAATTCCCTTTGGCATGATCTAGAGGTTAAATACGGAGAAATCTTCTCTATCTATACATTTTAACTTACACATTTACTGGAATTGCTAAGAGGGATTATATCTAGCCTTGCAGACCAACTAAAATTTGAAATCCTGGAAGATCACTTCCCTAACTACATTCTATCACAGCAGATTGTGACACATTACAAGAAACTCTAGATACTAATTCATTAGGTCTTTCTCAAGTGTCAGATATAAAAGGCTTCATAAATCCTTATTAAATACTAGAAATTACTTATATCTTTATTATTAGATTACCTATACTACCTAATGTTGGACTAGAATTTCTACTTCCCACTTGAGCCCTTGAGGGTGGGCATAAAGACTTACGTGGAAATGGATAAGCCAAAATGGAAGAGAGCTATCATTTAAAAAAAAGAAAAACAAAAAAGCAAACTGAAACAACAAAAAAACCACAAAACAAACAAATAAACAAAACAAAACAAACAAACAAAAAACAAACCAAACCAGCAACAACAAAAAACCTAAACCAAGCAACAACAACAAAAAAAACCCAAACCCAAAAATAGTCAAACAACCAATCAAACCTAAAATCGATCAAACCAACAGCCCTAAGCTAAAGAAACATGAAATGACCTTAGGCCTTCGTACTCTGGACGAAGACCATGCCTCAGAAGGCCACTTCCCCAAGAGTGTGAGCAGTGCTGGTACTGCTGGCTCCCAGGCAGTCCTATCCAGCCACTCGAATTTTGCTCTAGACAGCTCTAGACTTGTTTTTGTTCTTGTCCAGAGCTTTAATCTCAGTTTGCTCACCTGTGTTTTTGCAGCTTTCAGAAAAGCCACGTAAAGCCTGTGAAGCTGTTAATTGCTGACTCACTAGTATTAATGTGTTTACTACAAGACATTTGTTAAAAATGTGAGAAAGAACAAAGTTTTTTCTAAACTATCTTTTAGCAGAGATAGATTATACTTCACAAATTATCTATAAAACTAAATTTCCTGAAGAGTATTATTTTTTAATTATATATGGTATTTCTGTAGGAACGTGTTGCTCATTACAAGTCCTTCTTAAAAGCCATAATGTAACTGTTAGGTGAAAAAACCAACCTAACTTCAGCATGTGTCCTAACATTTGAGAAGAGCAGCATAACCGTAAAGCATTGAAATAATGTCTGTCTGCTATTAAAGAGACTTCCATCAAAAAAGCAGGCTTGATAAGGGCAAGCTACAAGGAAGAGCGCATTTCTGTAAGCACAAAAGCAGCACAATACATAAAAAGAAATTTCAAAAGCAGTGAGGCAGTTGAAGAAGAAGAGAGATCCCTTCAGTAACCCACTCAGTCCATCTGGTAAATCCTATATAGATTTATCTCCATGCCAGTGTTTACTGCATGACTTCCATGTGAATGCAGTTAGCTCTGAGTTTCCTCCCTTTACTTAGTAGCAGCACTCATCTACAGAATACAGGTCTGTATTTGGATTACCCTCTTCAAACATTTAGAATCCCTTATCCTTTGAAATACAGACTCCCCCTTTCTCTCTACAGATTACATGTTCTTTGCTCCACATTAGTAATGCGAAAGAAAACAGAATACAAAGGCTCATGGTGATGGAGTAGTTGTTTGCTAGTAGCACCCAACCACATTATAATTTTCTTACTATTTAAAATATTTTTATATTTTCTGTCTTAAATAATCTTTGTTGAGGTACATAGCCATACTCCCCTGCAACATGTTGACTTGATGAAGTAGTACATGTTTAGTATTGGGAAAGAGGTATCAATCGCTTCCTCTTAAATGGCTTGCAAATATCTAGTGAAGGATCTTGCTCTGCTCAGATTTTTATCCTCAATACAGTGCCAGTGCACCATCTAGGAACTGATGAAGCAGTGGAGCTAACTGTTCAATGTCCGAGGGTTCTTGTTGTATTCTTGACTGGGATGACATTAATTAGCCAAACCATGGCTTGTTTGATCTACCGTTGTGATTTTCTAGATTAACTGTGTGTTTTGGCTCACTGACTATATCATTCAATTCGTTCATTCATTAACTTCAATAATTTCCTGTTTCTGAGCCACTTAGACCATTACAGGCATCAAGTTATTGACTGGAGAGAAAGCCCTAGGTTGCAAACACTGTCTACTTCACCCCAGGAAATCTGTTTAGTTTTTGATACAATATAGACTTTCAGAAGTCACATTTCCCTTTTCTGGCTCATCTGGCTCAGGAAAACCTTGACAGCCTGCTGAGATGGAACAGAAGCAGAAACACAGTAAAACAGAAGGAAATCAGACTGGGCTACCATAATCAGCTCGTGGACCAAGCACAGGTTCCCAGCAGCCAGTCATCCCCCTAAGGTAAAGCTATCAGCTGGAAACAGAAAATCTGTATTGTGAGTGCCAGGATCTCTGTGCTGAAAGTTTGTGGTCTAAGACACAGGTAAGGTGAAGGTAAGTGTCAATGGCCGTGGTGTACTTCACTGAATTTGTTTACAGCCTCTTAAATAAAAATGAAATTGTAGACAAAGAAATTTCATTTAGAGTTGTGAAGTCAAGAGGTGAAACACCTGATTGAAGTTAGTCATACAGTGCTATCCTTTGAGACAGGTGTTACACTGAGGGCAGACAGAGCATGGCGCTGGGCTGGGGTCTGTGTGTGGCACAGGTGTGCGCTGTGAGGTGCACAGTGCGCAGTGTCCAGTGTGCAATGCCCTCTCCAGTAAACTGTTCTTATCTCAACCCATGATCTTTACTTTTCATGCCTCCAATTCTCATCTCCAGCCCTCTGCAGAGAGGGAAGAGAGAGAGGAGAAAAGGGCAAGCGAATGGCATGCAGCTTGGAGAGTCTCAATGGGAGCACTAAACCAGGGAGTACCATTCCTGAAGCACAACAAGGTGCAATGGTGCTAATATGAATGTGGAAGCCGGTTGGCCTGCTACAGAGGGACCAGGAGGGTCCCCTGGAGAGAAGAGCCCTAAGAGATCATCCTAGGTTGTGGTGAGAGGCCTCTCCCAGGGCGCTTTGGTTCAGGATGCTGATGTACCCCAGTTCTGATCCCACGGCTGGCCTGTTGGCCTCCCCACCCCGCTCCCTCGCCACTCCCTCAGAGCTTCCCCACTGGGTCCTGTACCCTAACCCTGCCTGTGTACTGCTCCTGTGCTCTCAGTTCATTGGTCCCTGATGCTCTCTCCTCCCTCGTTTATAAGCCTAGACACGGCATTTTTCAAGGTCTTTTGTCCCTGACCCCTTTGTGATGTGGCTGCAATAAACCTCCCACGGATTATCACACTAAGACCTTTCCTGATTCTTTGCCATCGATCCGTTGTTAAGCTAGCCAATAGCTAACAACATATGAAGACTTAGATGCATGACCTATAGTGTCAAGATACAAGTATTAAACCTATTTGAGTTACTAAAGAACCTTGGTCTTTTTCAGTGCTTCTATCATCAGTTCAAATTATATGCCCACATACAAACTTTCAACCTTTATGTCAGCTTCTGCCCCATTCATCATGCACGAGGGATATACAGACAGGTGTTTAAAGATCTCAGTGCTCTGAATGTTGATGTTTTTATTTCTTATTAAACTTTGCAAGCAAAGCAAAGGGGGCAGAAATGCAGAACGGGTGTGATGATAGTTCTCTTAGTAACCATGGGTTGCACCTTGCTTAGGCCTCCTTTGTATTAAGGCCTGTGAAACCATGAAGACGGATACAGCCTCTGCTTGTAAGAAATTGTTAAATATGACTGTCTCAGTAGAAGGAGGATATCTGAGTGTGATTAAAAGCATGTGAGGAGAAAGGGTCTAGATAACATTTGAAAGAGCAGTTTTACCCAAATCCATGGTGATATTCCTTCAAATCTTCGCCTGTGATTCACATAGCATGATGACCTTTAAAAACAGCTTCCTTATTCTGAATTGGGCAGTGATAAACTGAAATAGCTATGCTTAGCATGTTCCTTTGTTTCTGCTAACAACACTATAAATGCCCTACATCTGGTATAATCATCAGCCAAGCTGGCTGTGCGACTGTTGGAGACCTCTGGCTATCCCTTACCTCCTGAGCCTCCTTCTGTTTGTTTGAACTGCCACATCTTTTCTTACCTTAAGCTTATAAACCCTTCAAAGAAGGGGTTATCTTTCCCTTTTTTATTCTGGTTGTTGCTTCAGTCTATTAGAAACCAGAAGAGACTGTATTAGAAACTAGAAGAGACTTCATTAATGAGAATGAGAATCCTTTTTTATTTGAAGGTGTTTATTCAGCAAACATTCATAATATTTTTGACGTACTTTTAATTGTACAGGAACAGAAGGGATACAACCCAAAACCTAACTAAAGCAGCAGCATTTCATCCTCAGGCCCTATAACTTTATTACTATCACAGTTTTAACAGTCAGACACAAATAGTGCCACCCTGTTTTAACTTAAAACTCACTTTCAATAAAATTAACTTCATCAATAGATGGTCACGCAGTTGGGTGTGTTGTGAAATGTCTGGAAGTTAAACATGTGAGGGCACATCAGAGAGTGGGAGAATACACAGCCTTTAAAAGGAAGTAATAAAACCTTGGTTGCAAACTCATCACTCTGAATCATTTGAAACCTCTAAAGTAAATAAACCTTATATCCCTTGGTAAATAAAATAAACCTTATATCCCCATGCAGCCATGGAAGGTGACTTTGTTATTTTGCTCTTTTTTCCGATTTTTTTTAGATCTTGATCCATGTATCTGTGATGCTTTCCTCTTTAATTTAAGGCAGCAGTTTGAGTGCAAGAAGCAGTGGAGAGAAAGAATGTAAAAGTCCTTGCGTATTATCAAGAAATGGGATTTTCAAAGCAATCATCACTAACATAATGAATATAAGGCAGATGTGAAAAAAGGAACTTTAAAAAAGAACTTTCATATGATGGTGAATAGGAGGATAAGGAAAAGATTCATTGCAGCTGAGGAAAGTGAGTTCATCTGTTCTTTGAGTGCTGAGGTATTATGCCAGTATTATTAAGTTTAGGAAAGGCCAGAAGAAGGGGAATGTATCCAAGATGCGTGCTGGTAATGATCTGACTGAAATTGTTGAATAAAAAGAGCAGATAGGCAGGACTGCAGTTTAGAAAGTACTGGGAGAATAAAGATGGCTGAAGGTAGGTATGCAGAGACAATGAGAAAGAAGTGTTAAAAACTGCAGTTCAGCTGTAAACCAGAGTAACGGAATACAACAGTACTGGTGTGATTGGTGCTTAAGGAAAGCATGGAAGTTGGCAAAGGATTGAAAGGAGCTCTGTTTTGGCCAAGTTAATTTTAAGCTGATCATTAGATATATGGAGAAAAGAAGAGAAATATTTTAGTTGATCAAAGGAGATTACCTATGGGTGACAGAATAGTTTAAAATAGTTGCATGATTTTTTAAGGTTCGACATAGTAGTGCAAGCGTATTAGGCAGAGGATGTCATCAAAGGAAAGGTCGTAGAGTGGACAGGACAAAAAACTGCTCCTCAAAGGAGAAAAGGGGGGAATTACCTAAAAGAAATCTTGAACTGGTGTTGGGGAGGATGAATAGACACAAGAGGAGACAGCAGCACAGCAAAGAGGGCCAGCAAGAGCTTCTGGTGTGGAGTGTATTCAGCAACATCAGAAAGTAGAGAGATACGGGTAGAGGATGAGGTGTTTCTCTGTGAGGTGGTTGATACAGACCTTAGTCACAGGCAGGAAGGGCAGAATGAGGGCTGGAGCTGAATATAAGAGTTGAATCTTCACAATGCTAGCCAGGGTGCACCCCTTCAGTAAGGCGTCAGCTGGTGGCAGGGAGGCTGTGAGCACTCTGTGAAGCTTGCTATCTGCTGACATCCTACGCTTTATGCTTCTCCATTTTTAAGCACAAAGTGCTGCAACGCAGGTGCTGCACTCATACTTTCAAAGACCCTTTATAAATGCATTCCCGATGTACCGCTGCCTGTGCTCTTCATGTTCTTGTTCCTGCTAGCGGAATTGTAGACTGGACCTGCCTGGTCCAGAGCCCTCATGTCCTGGTGGGTCCTGCATTGTCCAACACGGTCATGTAGCAGTGTCTACCATTTTTGCCACTGCTTTCTGTTAGAGTCACTTGGAGACAGACATGTTTCACTGGCTGCTCGGTCATATTTTGAAGCTTTCTGGGACTCTCACCTACTGACATAATTTAATTAACTGTACATAATTTGACAACTTCAATAAGAAATATGGTAATCTACATCATTTGAATTCACTCTTTGGCAGAAAGTGTCCTTATTCTGTATCATGTTTTTAGTGGTGTGGAACAATTTTGGGTACCATATTTATATATTAAGGGGTTTTTTTTACAGATATTCAACCTGTGAATGTGTCAACACAATGACCATTTGGCAGGTCTTCTACTGAGCTGTAGGGTTATAAATTAATGGTTAATTTGCTTAAGCTTTTTCTGTTGCCTCACAGTGCCGTTTTCTGCTTATTGCCTGTCATCAGCTACTGCTCTTCCTTACATTCCCCAAAATTTGCACATCTGTAAAAGGAACTATCAAGTGAATCAGATGTGTCACTTTGTAATTCAACAACTTTGTGGACAGATTACTGATGCAAAGAACACCTAATATGCAAGATGATGTGTTCGTCTGTGGATGCAGAATCAGTGTGTGAAGAGCTAAAGCTGATGATGAAGAGATCCAGCCCTGCCGTAAAGGGACTAAGGCTAAACTCAGACCAAGTAGTGTTTCTGAAATGCTCTGACATTGGGAGGCTTGAACTTTAACCCTCCAGAAAGTGCCTTATTAAAGCAGGGGGCTCCCCAGTTGTGTACCCACGGTTCTGCTTTCTTAGTAGCTCCTGTTCAGAGTAATAATGCAGAATAGGAGACATGGACAAGGAAGAGCTAGACAGCAGATCTTGCTGAACTCGACAGCAGAACACCTGTTCGTTTACAGAGAAAAGAAGATGCATTTCCAGGAAAATTCATCGCTGACTTTGGCAGTGGTATTAGGGAGAAAATATACGTCTTGGAAACAGTTTTCCACTAATCTGCTGTTCTATGGATGGGAGCACTTGTGTGTTGTTTTATGAAAAGAGGTGGTGACCTAGAAAGAAATTAGCAGGAAAAAGTAGGATGTAGCAGAGTTTGTTTTACTCTTAATTACTACTTTCCTGCATTTCCTCCTTCTGTTCAGTCAACAAAGAAATCGCAAAATTATGATAGTCTATTTGAGATAGAAATTGGAGGTAAATGCTGAAGAAGCATTATGGGATAGTACAAAGGCAAATGTGCCTCACAGTAGAATGAGATTGGAAAAACAGGACAAAAGTCAGAAAAGAAAAAAATTTCAACAGACATTATTGTTCTTTAGAGTAACGAATACTATCATATAAATATTTTGTAAAGAAAGAAAGTAATTTACTAACTTTTTCTTCCAAATTTAATTCTTGAATATTTATAATGCTTCTATGGAAACACATGATCCACAGTATCGAAAGGACATGTATGGGTTGAGCCTACACCCAAGCATTCAGATGACTTATAACAAATTTATTACTTCAAAATTGCTTCCTATGTTACATAAAAGCCATTACTATAGGCCACTTAACAGAGCAATGATCAGGGAGACAATATCTAATTGGCTTAATTAGTTGCATGGCTGGCCAAATTTCGTTGTGTATATTTACGTGAATTCAAGCTTCCAGTTTTACAGAATAGAGACTAAGACAAGGTATTACTGTGATTTTCTCATACAGTAACCCTCACATAATTTCAAAACATGAGCTTTTTAAAATAAGCCTAACATTGTGCAAGCTTTCATGCAGCATCAAAATCACACAAAATCATACTCACAAATAAGCACTGGTTTTTCTACTACCAAGTTGCTTAATCATACTGTGAGGAGGGGCAACATTCTTATTCCATAGAAGACCTTGGAAAAATTCAAATGGATTTGCAAAGCACTGTACCTTTAGTCTGCTATTTCCCGTGCTACACACAAGTTTAGCTGCCTGAAGGATTTACACTGTCACTCACCACCTTTGTTTCCCAGTGATTTCCAAATCAAATTTCGAACATCAGTGAAATACCCAAAGGAGTAATAACCTAAAGGAATAATAACCTCCATTTCAGTAGGACAAGAAAAAAGTCCAGTGTCTGTCTCTAAATGACTCGATCTAACTGCAGAACCACAATGGCTTAGGAATATTTTTGTCCATGACTGTTACTCTGCTGTGAGACCCTTGGTCAAGTTTATTGGAATGACTTCCAGTTCTCACACATGAGGAAGGAAATAAGCTTCCTCTCTCATTTTCTTCTCCTTTGAGTTCTTTAACCTGTGAAAAAGAAACATATTGAATTAAATGCTCATTGGGTAAAAAATGGTACATTCACATAGCATTATTTCTAGTTTCTGGATTAGCCAGAGACAGCCACATGAGATGTTTGCATCCCTCATCTGGAATTCAGCAATAATGTTTCAATCAGTGCAACCAGCTTCCTTTCACTGTCTGCCTCAGAGGTCACTGCAAATGCCTTAAAAATAAAGCTAGTCATTACTATCCAACATAAAATATTTATAGCAAGAAATACCTTGACCAAAGGCATTTTATATAGCACAGGGCATTTCATTTTAGTTCCAACACCAGCTTGTGAAGTTACTGAGAGCTTCAGTGTTTTTTGTCTCTTACATTTATGTCCAGTTATCCTCCTTGTTAATGTTATGTGGTTGTATTCTGAAAAATATTCTGTTGACACAAATTTGCACTAAAATCCACAAAGGTACAAATGCTGTATTTTTTGTATCTTCCTGCTGATCTTTGTTATTTAATCCTACAGGAATACCATGTTTTTGTAGCTTAGCTTTTTTGCTGAACCAAATTAATGAAAAGGTTGCCCTGAATTCAGAATACCTGGAAACAGCACAGGAGAAATTTCATTTTGTCAGCATTTCATTTCTAGTAAAATTGGTGTGGTTGCACCATTCTGCAGCAGTGATTTGTGAAGGAATTGGTGAGGCTAAATGTACTGAAAATCTGACCTGTTCCCTGAGCAACAAAGGAACTCAAGGCAAATGTTGCAGTATTACTGACAACACCAGTACTGCTTGTTTAAGCATTTGCTTCATAAATAGTAAAACAAAGTACTAAAAAAGAAAAAATCACGCTGGCCTCTCTGCCTTTTCTTTCTCCTCAGATCAGTTTTCTTGTGCTGTTTCTCTTTATTATCTTTTTAATTAAAAGCTTGTCTGCAGTAGCTGCTTCTGAACTTTGGTGTTCTCTTCAGTGGCACTTCCTGTCAGTTGCCCTTGTCCTTGAAGGTTTTCTCCTTGACATGAGGGAGATTTTTATTATTTATTTACTTGCCTTGCGATATTACCTCCTGCTCTCAGTAGCTGCACAATGAACAAACCACAGGGAAGTTTCTAACCTGGAGACAGTACATTCTGTCCTGTAGCACTGCAGAAAAGGCACATTACTGGCAGGTGAGAGTGTTGGGTTCATTCATGGGGGCTGGTGTGGTTTTGCATTATATCCATTTCACTGGCAAATTCAGGCTAAGGGATATGAAGTCCCATGATCAGAGAGACTGGATATACACCTTGCCCAGTGTCAGAAAGCCTGGGAGGGACCTCAGATACTGTGAGAGACTGTGCTCATGATTAATGACTCAAACCTTTGACCACGTGTAGTGACCACACAGGTGCTGTAAGAGACTGGGCTATTGGTGCTAATGTTTCAAACAACTGGCTGGGTGCTTTACTCGGGATGCACAGAGTAGCCTCCCAGGTGCAGAAGGGCCTGAGGCTACAACCTGGGTTTCCTGATAAGGGAAAAGGCTGATAAGAGGCAAATCCTTCGAGGTGAGATAAACCCTTCGTACCATGCCAATGTCCTGCTTTAGATGATGACTCAGCTGTGAAAAGTCCCCTCCCAAGTACTGGAACCTTCACCGGTGGGAAGAAGGATTCACCTTGGCAGATGGGCCATGATTGATTCAACTACACTAACTTAAGAGACAGCAGCAACCTCTAGAAAGGTATAAATACTCAGGAAGTGTCCTGTGATCCAGTATTACCTCATCCAGGAGACGGCATTCCCACCTAGCCTCAGCATGATAAACCCCATGGACATGGTGTTTTGCAGACTTTTTCCCTCACCACTTGATGGATACACTCTACAACCACCTTCTCAACAAGACTGCAATCACTGAGAAGAGTGGAAGAGGACCAACAGGATGTTGTTGGAATCTATAGAGTCATGATATTTTTTCTACTTCATCTGTTTCTCTGTCACTCTCTTTTTCTTTCCCATCCACCTCTTTGCCTATCTCTCCCTCTGCCTCACATTTACTATTAAATAAATAGCTGTACTCTTGACTTCAGCATATCTCATTTGCACCTTAATTCGGGTAGAAGCGTCTCTCTAACAATTTTAATTTTAATAATTGGATATTAACAGATACCCAAACTCTTTGTCTCTTGGTCTAACTCAAGGGATTTTTTTTTTTTCAGATAAAATACTTCTCTGGTTTCTCACTTTCCTCACTTTGTGTTGTCTATTTGCTTGCTTGCTTGCTTCCATAAATTAAATATTTTCACTCCAAGTAGTTGTCCTTCTTCTGTATTTTCGTAAGAAGTTGCTCTCCACTTCCATATAAAATCATTACCAGTAACCAGTCCTGGAAGTCCAGCTCTCGGAATCCCCACAGTGAAGTCACGAGACACTGCTCACCTGAATCTCTTGCAATTCCTTTGGTTCTAAATTAGGTTTCCTCTCAGTCTTTCTACCGCTTGTCTGCTGTCTTTCCTGCAATCCTTGAAGGCAGCTGAATCAACCAATGATTTATAACTCAGACACAGCACAAAAAAAAGAAAACAACCTTCACATTTATCTCCTGTTCTGGTGGCGTCTGCTTGCAGAGGCCAGGTGAAATCCTCAGGTTTCATGGTGTGATTCTGCAGCAGTTTAACACCAAGTGTTGTGTTATAAGATCATAGTAAAGTGAGAGACTGAGCTTATTTTGCTTTCATTTCCCAACAGTTCTGTCAATATTCTGGCTTCTGGACCCTCACAGATTTTATCCAGCTGGGATTCATGACAAAGAACGTGGACGAAAACCTGCTGTCTCCTAAAGAGATGTCAGCATGGAAGAATCTGGGGAGTTTTCCAAAGAAAACTGACAGGAGAATTTAGGTCATTATTTGAAGTGACAGGAAGTAGACATACTCATTACAAAGTAGCTGCAGTGGCTAAACCTCTGAATGTCAACACTTTCAAAGGAAAGAACAACTACTTTTTCTCGTGTGAGTTTTTTAATTTAATAACCAAGAAAACGCGATGGCAGCCAAGCACGATTTGTGGCAACTGTGTAGCTGCCTTTTGGTACCCGCAGGAATAAGCAGAGTAAACTGGAATGCTAAACGTCAAGACAAGGGAGACATGTACAGAATTTCAGTTGAAAATCTTAAGAAAAAATTCTGTTACCATGAAACAGATTTTCAGTGCTCTGAAGGATTCATAATCACATTGCACATTTGAGCATATTAGAAGTGGCTGAAATGAAAAAGAAATGAAACCTTATGTTTTCAAGTGCCCCAAAAATAAGTTGAAGGCTAAGGTACGGAACCCTTGAGGTGCACTGAGGCTCCCGGCTGCAAACCTGCACGAAGAACTAGCAACTCTGGTTGTGGTTGGAGCCATAGTTACACCGAGGAACCATCCAGGGGACAGCCAGTGCCAGCACAGCTCAATCCAGACAACACCCTGTGCCAAAGAAACCTGCAACAGCTCACAGCTAGCAGGAAGCTGATTTTTGTTCCTTTTCTATTTTTTTAAAGGATAAAAGTGAGGGATTCTTTTCTAGACTCTGAGAGAACGTTTGAAGAAAAGGTTTGAAGGGCGGTGTTAAAAGAGAAGAGGAAGAAAAAAGCAAAGCACTGACTTCTCCAGTTCTGGAATGTCCTTTCAAAACATCTTTCTTATATTTCTCTACCACTGGAGAAGTAGCTACAGCACTAGAGCCAACAGTAATTGGAGTTATAAAGAGAACAGAAACCAGACCAAACTAGGTATTATCCTCAAAAATTAAACCCTAGAAAACAAGATATCCCACAGGTATAAAAGGCCTAAATCTCAACAGCAAATCACTACCAAGCACATTGTGTGCACTCGGTGTTAGCAAGTGGCAAAGGAAGGAACAGCTCCCAGCACTCCCAGCTGCAGAACTCAAGAGCAAAATCAGGAAGAGAGAGGAAGAAAAGAGATGGAAAGGCACCAGTGGCTGTGTACGTCTGGTGTATGGCGAGACTCTCCTGGACAATCTCAGTTATTTGACTCTCTATTTTATTAGGGTTCAGGGACACCAAGGTTATTCTGCTTTTGATAGAAGCGAACATGTCTTCACCTCCGAGGAGGCGTCTGGAATCCTGTGACTCGGCAACCATAATGCTAACTCCGGCGTGTGAGAGGATTTGTCTATTAGTGATAGCAGCAACGTGTTCCATCAGCTTGTACACCCTGTGGGCACAGTTTTCCTTCTGACTGATGGTGTTTGTATGCATGGTCTCCTCCCTTCAAAAAGGAGCCCTACACTCTTTTTTAGCAGCAATGGACTAGAAATGCCAGAAGTTATGAGAAAGGAGTGGGACTAAACCGGAGAAATTAGGTAGTTGCCCAAGCTGTAATATGAAGCAAACAGGAATCCTGTGTGAATTGTAAAATGTTACATTTTCTTTTCCTTTTTTCTTGTGAATATCCAGTATAGTGATCTCAGTTTGAAGCACTAAGTATTTAAAAGTGTATGTATCAATTCAGACTAACAAGTGAAAAACCTACTGGGTTTTACAGAATTTGTAAATAACGTGATTACAAAAGAAACAAACAGGTTTAGGTTAGAGCCTTTTTTGTTTGTTTTTTATTTTTTTCATAGCATCTTAAAAGCTAGAGAAAGATGGACATAAGTATTATCTTCCTCACTAACCGTGAAGATGGGATTGTTCCCTGCTGAGACACGGAAGGGTGCCAGTGCAGACTTGTGTACGTTGGACTTCCAATACTTCCTGGTAGACACTACTGAGCAACATTCCATGTTCACAAGTGCAGGGGTCTTTCTACTACTAGCTCAGCTTCCAGTTCTGAATGTCACCATCACTCCCCTAATTACGTAAGTGTAACATTTCCCAATGACCACACTTTTCACAGGTTTTTGTTTGCAACGATTGCCTAAGCAAACCCTACAGGTTTACCTCCACTAACCTGACCTGAAAATCTCTAACACCTTTGCCTCCATTTCTTCTCAGATTAGCCCTTATGATTTCAACTATTTGAGAGCATGCAGTACTATTCTACATTTCTACTAGTCTACATTTCTGACTGTGGGAGTCCTAGTAATGTAAAATCTCTGTACTGTTTCTGCTTTTGCATTTGTTTTTGCAGATTGAGAAATACTTCTCTCAATCTATATCTTTATGTGAATCATACACAGGTGGAAGTCCAGCTGAGGCTTTGGCAGACAGGCAGGATTTCTTCAAGTGCTCTACAGCATCATGACGCGCTTGATGTGTGTTTGTTTTGTGACCTGCGAAAAGCTGCTGATCCTTATCTGTGGTACTGCTGCCAGTTTCATTGCCCCAGCCCCCTCACAGCACTGCAGTTCATTTTTTCAGTCAGTGGGTAGAGACTTTCATTTACCCTCATTGAATCACAGCCTATTTATTTCAGTCCGTTTAGACTCATTTAGACATCATTTTCATTGAGATCCTTTTGAATGCCACCCCTGTTATCGAAAATATCTGCAATCCTTTCCAGCTTAGACTTATATGAAAATGTCAGGCATCCTGTCTCATTTTTCAACCAAGTCTTTACTCAATGGTAGGCAGCAGAAGATTGAAGCCCATATTATGCCACTCAGTACGTGTGACCAAGCTAGAGGTGACCCAGTGATTGCTATTCCCTGTGGGTGGTTTTCTCAAGACCTGTGTCATGGTTTTTGGTATTTTCCCCTGGGCAGCACTGCACTAGTCTGCTTATGAGCATGCCATGGGGACAGTGCAAATAAATACACTAAAGCTGAGATATTACATCTCCACTTTCTCCCTTGACCACAAAGCTACTCACACTGTCATTGGAGGAAATTAGACTTGTCTGACATGGTCTATTCTTGGCAAATCCATGTTGCCAGTTACTCACCACTTTGTGAACCTGTTGGCACTGTCCCAGAATGTGTACATTAGCAAAAGCCTGACAGCACAATTTGGCTGTATCTCAGCGGCAGTAAGTCAAAAGAGGACTTCCAGCATCCTTCTGTTTTTCTGTATTTGTCATCTCTATTGATATCATCACTCAAAAAGCCAGGTGACTGCACTGCCTCCTCTCTGTTTGAAGAAGAAAAAACAAAGTGATGCGGCCAAAAATTTTAGTGTGACTCCTCGCTTCTCTTGGCTGAATGTGCTCACCCACACATGGGTCACTTGTACCACTAAGGGCATCTCTGTTCTGTGTGGAGAGACCTTCATGTGTCACTGGTTCAGAAAAATCACAGCCTACACCCTGAGGTTTTATGACATTGATAGTTTGACTAACAACTTTATTTCACTTTCTGTTGATTGGAATTGAACCAGCTGAGCAAACTCTTTTCTGATGGTCTGGGGATAAACATGGGAAAGAGGGAGCATGAGGAGAAAGGACAGGACAGTAAAATGTTTCAGCACAGGAATGTGCAAAACACTTGGGTAATGTGTGCCATTAACAGATATCACAAATGCCTATGGAGGGCATATGAGAAGACAAAAATGGCCAGGTCTGTGTGCGAATTGCAGAAGAGCAGTGGCCACAACCATAACTCATACTTATGCTCGTTTCTTTGTTCATTTAAAAAACCTTGTATCCAAATGTCTGGCCTTTACCTTTCTGAAGAGAGGAGAAAATACTTCACGTGAATCCATGTGGTCTTGTGCTTTAACAGTAATGGCAGACAAACCGAAGAGGGTCTGGAGATGCTTGATCTGCCTTCTGCATTTAAGAGAGTTCTCATCCCTCCAGCATAAACACAAACATGTGAACAGTGGATCCTGTTTATGCTGCTTCTAGGCAGAAAGGCCATGGGCACAACTTGTGGAGTTCTGAGCTTCCCAGGTATGTCTTGTTTTGGTCCAGCTGAGCGCAGTACCAGAGCCGTTGTGGGTACCAGCACAACAACAAGAATAAAACCAGTTCTGCCTTCTCCGCTCTGTCATTGACCTCCGTTAAAGTTTTGAAAGAGGAAGTTTAAACATGACCCTATTCCCTTACATGAACATTCTGCCTCTCCTGTTTTGTTTTGGGTTTTTGCCATACTACAGTGCTTTGTACTTCTTCCCATCATTAAGCCATTTGCATGAAATACTGAACTGATTAATGTGGCATTTTCCACTAAACTGTTTCAGGAAATGCTGCACCTTACCAGTGCACTGCTTTTGAATAATTTAATCTCCTTAGTATAATTAAATCTGCATTCTGAAGTTAGTACCTATTTTCCCTGGAGACACTCATCAAAATGTCAAGTGTTCCTCCTAGTGGAACGGCAATCCCATACTACAAACAAATATATTTATCCACTGTTGCTTGCAAGCAGGCGACCTTTGTCTCTATTCTTTGTCACTCCATTTTTTAACATGAGCAAATAGTGCATGAAATATTGAACAGTCTTTATGCACAGAATGACAGAATATTTTTAAAAGCCTGAAGAAAAGAAATGAAGTACCACAGTCAACAATGATTAGAAGTCTTTTTTTGCATTTTACTAATGATTTAAGTGTGACTCTTAAAATCAAATTTAAATGCTTGTTTAAAAATGGAACAAATATTATGAAACAAAATATTTGCTTCCCTTAGCTTTCCCAGGATGCTATTTCACCTCAGAGAAAAGCAGGGTTGTGGTGCCACCACCTGGAGAGCTGCAGCAATGTTGTCTGTAGATTTCAAGTTTCTGACCAGCTGCCAGGACTGAATCCACAAATTTACAGCTGAGTATTGGGCAAAACTCCAGTTAAAAGGATAGAAAATCTGTTCAAATTTGGTTTGAGAAGCCCTAGTGGAAGGAAGATGCATTTTAAAAATTAATCACATTTATCATTATATGAGCCACAAAAAATCCTGACTGTGTGCATGGCATGCAGAGCTGGTCAATGCACTCGCTGTCCTCTCCTCCATTGCTGACATGCTCTGAAAGTGAGGACTGGCCGTTTTCTGCAACCCTCAGCTCTGGGCCACATGACAGTAATTATCTGTTCAGAAATCCAAAAGTACCCAGCAGAATGTATGTCCACAGCCACATTACTTTGTACAATTGGCCAGATTTTAGAGAATGTATTTGAGATTCTTAGCACTGTTTTTACTTAGTTTTCTTAACTTAAATGAAAACCCAGCTAGAAAATATGGTATGCATTTAAGAAACTGAATAAATTTCAGCTAGAACTCATATATGAAGGACTTGAATCTGTTCAGCATGTTATTATTATTTATAATTGTTCTTCTTGTTCAATTTGGATGTAAAGTACAGTACAGTGTTAGCTAGAGATAAAGATAAGACAGTTAAATATCTGTTGATCATTAACTTCCTCTAAACTGAGCTAGAGATAAAGATAGAGCAGTTAAATATCTGTTGATCGTTAGCTTCCTTCTCCTAAGCCGTCATATACAAGCCATTGAACTTATTACAGGAAACAGTGTACGTTTGTGCAATAAGCAAAACAAGATCAAACCCTAATATTGTCCTATCCAACCTAGGCCACCTGGGAAGTTTGCATCTAGTCTAATCTCATCAGGTTAGATCCTCCGTAATCACTGGGGGCAGAGAGACGCTGCTGGGATTCTTTCCCCCGCAACAATTTCCTAAACCTCGTGCAACAAACTACCCTCTGGAAAAGCCCATCTGTCCCCACCAGCCCTAGACACAGCCTGCATACTCTTCACGCTGTAGATAACTCAGCTTGCAGACGGCCAAATGCCTGGTGGTTGTACCTCACCCTATTTCTAACAACGTAAAAGGATTGATATAAGCCCAGTGGAAGCAATTTCTCTATGTTGTACAACAGAAACTAGGTGAATGAGAGCTTTCAGATACATCTTCGGGGGAAAACAGTTCTCTAACCAATCTGTAAAGATGTTGCCTCTATTCCCAGTGGTGGCATTTGCATACATATGTATTAGTCATAACTACTCTGCACTTCCTGCAGCTAATCCTCCTGTTTTTTGCTTCGCCTGCAATGCTCCTATTATAAGATCACCAGACACAGGGGGAATGACTGTCTGACAACATTGATTTGTTTAATGCATAACATAACTTCATTAGTATCTCGTAAGTACGCTTGATGTTTAAAGAGTCCCACTTCATAGTTTGCAAACATTTCAAACCTAGCACATCAATGCCGTACAAGGTTAGTTGCACTTACTAAAGCACTGAAGGCAGCCTATTGCTTTTGCATTTAAGGGTAAACCACAACAAGTATTTTTCATTTATTGGTCCATTGTATCAAGCATATATTGATATTCTTCATATTCTTCAACCTGTTAACAAAATTTTAAGTTGACCCTGCTTAAACCCTACATGTTCTTAATTTATATGTGTCCATTATCTATCACATCTAAACACCACAGCATCCAGCTGTTGCCTATGCACAGGCAGACAGATAGCAATGCAGCCACCCAGTCATCCCAAGGATGCCTTTGGGAGACTGTGCCACCAGCATGCATGAGCTCTCTATCTTCTGATAAGTTGAAATTGTCAAGGATCAGTTTGCTGAGGCTTTTTAACCCTTTATCAAGAAAATAAACCTCTATGGTTTTAGTTGTTTAAAAAATCTTGAGAGTGTCAGCCATGTACTGCTATGGCGTCAAAACGCCTGTGTATGGGATGATTCTGAAGGATGAGCTAGATGGTATGGTTCTGAATTCAGAAGTACCACAAAACTTGTTCATCACAGCATTAATTAGCTGTTACAAGAGCCCCTGCAGCGCTTCTGTCATGGACCAGCCTAGACCCCCCTAAAGGGCTCCTGGACCAGGTTCAGCCACCCCTGCTGTCACCCTCCTGAGTCTCTCAATTGGTCCTGCCCACCTGCACCTGGTCTGGGCATTGCTGTCCCACATCTCTTCCAGCCCAGAGTGTAAGATGTGTCTAGGCTGGCATGGCCCGGGACCAGACAAGCCAGTCTGCCTTCATGGGCAGATCACAAGAGGACAGCCCCAGGTGGGTAGTCCACTTGGGTAGTCTGAAGTGCAGGCTCTTCATAGTGATTTTTTCATTCCTCAGCTTCATCAGTGGGGTAATTTATTTATATGATAGCATTTTCTTTATCTGTAGAATGAGGATTACAGTATGTCCTACTTCTACAGCTCATGTGGAGAGCCAAGATGATTAAACAGTGGATATTTGTAAAGGGGTGCATCATGATTTAACTCCAGGCAGCAACTAAATACTACACAGCCATTTAGTCCCAGTGGGAAGGAGAAGAGAATCAGAAGAGTAAAATCTACAAAACTTGTTTGTTGAGATAAAGACTGTTTAGGTAAAGTAAATCCATGCGAGCAAGCAAAGTAAAATAGGAAACTAAGTCAGCATTTTCCTTGGACAGGCATATGTTCAAGGGAAGCCTTCACCAGGAAAGCAGGGCCCCATCACGTGTTTGATGACTAGAGAAGACAAACAGCATCCCTCTGAATGTCCACTTCTTTCTTCTTCTTCCCCCAGCTTTATCTGCTGAGCATGATACCATACGGAATGGGACATGCTCATGGTCAACTGTCTCTGCTGTGTCCCATCCCAGCTTCCCATGCACCCTCAGGAAAGGATGGGAGAAGGTGTTTTTAAGACTTATTTCACTTCACATCCTTCTTCTCTGATTTAATTGGTAAAAAATTCAATTAATTTCTCCAGGTCAGGTCTCTTTTCCACGTAAGACTGATCAGTGAGTGACCTCTCCCTGTTTTTTTCCCAACTCGTGAGACTTCCATTATAGTTTCTCTACCCTGTCCACTTGAGGAGGGCAGTAATAGAGCGGCTTTGGTGGACACCTGGCCTCCAGCCAGGCTCAAACCACCACAAGAACAAATCCAAAATATAGTTACATACTAGCCATCAGGAAAAAAATCAACTCTAGCACAGCCAAAAACAGTACAGTATGGTATGGAAATGATGGATTTGAACTCCGGGGTAAGAAACTTTGAGGTGGAACATTTTCCTCTTTTTGTCTTTCAGCGATCAGCAATACCTGACAGGAACACTAATCTGTAAGGCTGAAAATACCGTGTCCTCCTTTAATATAAAATAAATCTCAAATATAGAAAGGCCCAAAATAATAACATCCCTATTGTCCAAATTCATAAAGATGGCACTGAATGTGGTGATTCAACTGTGATGGAAAATAGTCTTCATCAGTGGATACAAACGGAAGCATTAATTACCTGCAACAGTTACACCACTTTCTGCAGCAGAGGAAAACTGGTTGTTTTAGATACACCTACCATACTCATGTGAATTCGTTTCATCCTTGAGTCTCTGGTGGGGTTTGACAGCTGATTCTGCCTATTTTTTTTACAGGACAGCACACAAGCTGTTAGACTTCTCAGTGTCATGCATACAGGCTCACAGTATGAAAGAAAATGGCTCAAATTGCTAAACACACCAAAAGACCTAGAGAGAGACAATACACCAAAATAAACTGTCATTGATTTAGTAAATGGACTGCATATAAAGTACTTTTGGATGTTCTCCGAACTCCTACTGACACATATTCATAACCTCTGAATTTACAATACAGAATGAAGAAGAGTAAAGAAATAGAAGGAGTTGTAATGAAAAAATGTTGTAGATGATAATTGCTGCAGATGCTGTGACCAATATACCTTTATTTATTGTGCTCTTATCAAGAAGTATTACATGATAATGTTCCTCAGAAAGGACACAGAGAAAGAGCTAGTCTTGGCGTTTTAATTTGAGGGAAAGATAAAAGAAGTATGAATATTTTTAGTAGGAACACTGAAATGCATTTCCTCTAGAATGAGGTAAGTGCCTATTCAGCCTTATGCAAAATTAATTTTAATATTTTAAAAGATGTTTAGCTTGCATCTGTTGACTTTTGGTTTGGTTTGGGGTATTTTTTTTGTCTTACTGTTATTATTAATTTCTAGACTTTAAACCTCCTGAGGCTACTCAGTGGCCAATTTGCAGAGCCTGCTGTAATTAGCCCTGCTGGGTAGCATCACAGTAATGGCAGTGCTCTTGCAGCTAGGAAAGAAAAATGTCAGGGTGGACATAATCCCACCTATTTCCAGAGAAGGGATCTGGATTAGTACAAAATCTGTACTGGCCAGTTAGGCAGTCACTTTTTATAGAACCGTCTTCACCCCTTGGGCACTCTGCAGCTGATGTGTGGTTTGGAGAATGTGTATTTATACCTTATCCAGATCTGAGATCTTTCTAATGGAGCAATAGATGTTCCCATCTCAGGAAGCACTGACTACTTCTTAACTATCATATTACTCTCATCAGTGCAGCGGATGTCTGTTTTAAACTGGGATCTTTTGAACTGGATAGAGGGAAGCAAAGACTTTTACCTCGAAGGAGTTCATTCATATAATATGAAAAAGCATTTCACTCTTTCAGCATTTTTGTCCCCTGCATTCCTATCCTGTCTGCTTTGTAAAGATGCTTCCTTTCACATCACAGCGATGTCTGCCGCGCTGTTTTTACAACCCCAAACCATCTGCCTTGGCTTATTGCTGAGCATGGACAAAAAGTTTAGATGCCGACCCAGCCTGGCCTGCCTGCCTGCCTCCCTCCACAAGCCGCACGGTGTCCTCAGACCTCCTCACACTGTCCCCGCCCTCGGCTGCTTCCACCTGCTCTGAGCCACCCTCACTATCAGCCCCCCGCACAATCAGACCTCCGCCTTCGTTTAATCATTGCTCGGAGCCCTTTAGCTTAACCTGGCTGCACTTCGCACTGCCAGGCACAGACCTGCGTGGGCACAGCACACAGTCGCTGACAAGCAGCCGGGCTCCTGCACTGCGCACAGGCAGGATTGCTTGCCTGTCTCTTCCTCAGCCAGTATTTGCCTTTGTATGCATGCAACAGTTTTCCTGTACTGCCTTGCTCCCCAGGGAGGACCACAGCCTTCCTATGATGTTAGGTTGGTGGTAAAGCTTTGGTTTGTGCAGAAAAATACATCTTGTGAAGTTCCATGTGGTACAAATCAGTGCTTAGATACTGAGGGGGTAAATGTCATGAAAACATACCCAAATCAGCATTGAATCTGACCCTTTTTTTTTTTCCTTTCCACGTGGCTTGTTGGAGACTCAAAGCTTACATCTATTCCTTCGCTAAAGTAAACATCTGCAGCCTGTTAAAGGGCTGGTTTATTATAGCACTGCTCATGAGCATTTAGATTATCAACATTTAAAACATATTTTTACTCTATTTTAGGAAAAATAACTGAACTTGAGAAAGGAACCTCTGAAAATGAAATTAATTTTGCATGAATATGTTGACATAAATAATGTTTCTGGCTTTTACAAATTTAGTTTAGTAAGGACATTTATGATTAGGTCATATATCAAGAAAAGAAATCTGAATTACTTAATTGGGCTCTAAAACTCAGCATATTTTATGATCCTGAAATATATAAGTTCTCACTGTAATTTTTTTTAGATATAAATAAAGAAATGCTTTGAAATGTCTATAAATCTATCATTCCAAATGTTGAATTCAGCTGTGAAAAATGGCTCATCCTAAAAGAAATATGGGAGAGTTTCTGAGAGCTGAAACCAGTACCTCTCTCAGCTCCAGTGTGGAATATCACAAGCAAGCACATGCTTAGCAACAGCCATCTCTTTCCAAATATAAAGCCAAAGCAAGAGAGGTCTGACACCTGCTTTGGCGCTGGGTCTGTACAAAGCAATTTAAATGGCTCTGAAACACACCCATTTCCATTCACAGTTTTCAGTGTTTTGCCATGGCTATGCATCAGTGTAACCAAAAATAGATCCTATCCCCTAAATTCTGTTTTGATTGCAAATACCTGCCTATAAGAGGAAACAGCTTGGAGCACCTTTGGACCAAATCTTTCACTCCGCTTTTGGAAAGGTTGAATATCTAGAGTTTAGTTGGCATCATTCAACACCACTTTGGCACTGTAACTCTTTGCTTTAGAATATGTTAACTGGGGGGAAAATGACCAAAGGATTTATACAACTAGTTCCTGAAGAATTAATTTGAAAAAACTCAAGAATTCTTAGCTTATGGAGGTTGAACTTGCTGGGTGGGTTTGAATTGGCAAGCAACACGAATGAAACAAGCAAGCATGAATCGGCAAGCAACACAGAAACGGAAAAGGTTTTTCTCAGCGTATTTTCTTTCTTAGGGTAAACAGTGATTACACTAATAAAGACTAAAATTCCAGAAGAAAATACATCCATAAGGTTAAAATCAAGACATATAGGTGAATTCTGACACTTTCAGCCTGGGCCAGACATCTTCCTCCTCACAAAGAGGAGTCTACATGGTGGGTGACACTACAAACCCAGTGCCAGTCCGTCCTTGTGCTGCTGCTCACCTGAGGCCCGCCGTCATCCAGCACTCACCCAGCTACTGCAGGGTGGGTATGGAGCATGTCTCCAGGCACACACCAGAGCCAGGAGGTGCCTGCCTGCTGTCGGCATCCCTCAAGCACCGTGTGCATCATCACAGCCTGTCACATGCTGCGTGATTCATCTGATGCTGGTGAGAGTACTCAGGATCTCGTGAACCCAGCTTGAAACCATCACTACAGACACCAGAGCTTCTATGAGGGAAGACAGTGCCTGGAACTAGCTGTATTTCTAGTGCACAGCAGCATAGTGAATGATTTCTGAGCCTACATAGCATTAATGTTGCTCCTCTGGATGGGTCTGCTCAAGCCCTCGTGTACACTCTTTTACAGAATCCATCCTTTTCCCTGGCGTGTGTGGTGGTGTGCTTCCCCCAGCACCAGCCCCACCTGGCATTATAATCACCAGTTGGGGCTGTGATGGCTGCACCCAGCTTACTCTGGGCTTTGGGGCACGGATGGAACCTGGCAGCCTAGGGCTGTCAGGACCAGTGACCCACACATCTTGCTGCTGTGCAGCTGTGGCTGTAAGCCAGTCACCTCACCCCATACACAGTGGGCAGCCCGGGCCCGGGGGCTCTCCTGCGGGGCACTGGGCTGCACGCCAGGATCTTCTCCTGAGCAGGAATATCTGTCCAGGTTACACCTCCAGGGTGAGCCATCCCTTGCAGCAGCACATTCTCAGTAAGTGATTAACTGCATGCTAAACTCTGACATCTCACCTAAGTGATACAAAGGATTGATTGTGTACGTGCAATCCTTCAGACATAAACCACTCTCCAAGTCTGCGCTGCCAGGATTGGATCCAGCCCTACCTAAACTCCTCTCTGAGAAGTCTAGAAAGCAAGGGGGCCCTGTCTGAAAATCATGGATCAATGAATGGGCCTCCCTGGCAGGTTTGTCTGACTCTGCCCTCTGTGCTGTAAATAGTAGAGGGTACCTTGCCATCAAATCTTGTTAAAACACAGTCACATCTACTGCTGAAATTTGTTATATCAACAAACTATGTTGTGTCTTCTCTCTTACAAATACAGTGCGTCATTCCATCTGCAACAGACTGTCTTCAAAAGTATAATTTCACAAATCCACCAGCATTTTCTCTTCTTTCCTATATTTCACGTTGCCTGTGTGGTTTCCTACTGTATGTCCTGCATCTGGAGTCCTTTAGGAGACAAGACTGACACCGGGGGGAAAAGGCCCCAGTAATGTCATGAGGGGCAAGAGGTCACAGATGTTTCTGACAGCACAAATTTATTGATTCCTTCAAGAACATTACAAAACTGACCATTTTTGGTCAGACAATTGCTCTTGACCAAGATACAAGCAATAAAGAAATTTTGAGGTCACTTGCACGTTACAAGCCATCATGGCAAGGTATTAGCAAAAAGATAAGGCCAGAAGATGACGATGACACCCCTTTAGGAAGCCAGGAAACAAACATTTTCTAGGTCAATAAGCCCTATCCCTTTCCATGACGAGCCCAGGCTGCAGATATGTTTTCAGTGTTGGAGAGGCCACACATTGTCGACTACAGCAGAACAAGTCAATAACATGAACTTACACAAGTAGTGTGAACTTCCTTTAATAGGTCAGGTAAGATCCAATAGAGGCTCCTCATTTTACCCAAGACCAAACAAAATCAAACAGAGGGCTCTTGTCCCTTGTTTAAACCCAACAACTCAAACAGGACCGATTTCCAGCCTTTTGCAGTTTGCTGATCGCTCTGCAAGTTTCCCACAGTTCTGTATGCCTATGTAAGATGCCTGGCAATAGCACTTACCTGCCTAAGACATACAAAAGTACCCTGAGACCTTGTTATTGGTAGGTCTCATCTCTATTCAAGTCCAGAAAAATCAAATAGAGAAGTCTCTAGGCCAGGATTCTTCTCCAAATTACAACAGCTGTATCTGGCACAAAATTTCACTTTTCCGGTGTTGGAGCAAGGCTCAGTGAATTGATGTGGTGTTGGGCAAGGCCCATTTTCCTTGATGGTATGCCATCCACCAGTTCTCTCTTCCCTGGATGTCAGAGATGTCCATAACACATCAGAAAAAGGCCTGTAGCCAGGGAAGGATTATTCACCTCTTCATCTCAAAGTATATACCTTCATGCTTTTCTGGTGTCTTCTAGTGTCCTGGTCAGCCTAGCAGCTGACCCTTCAAGAGCTAAACAGACATGGCTGAAGGAACTCCCCCATACACAGGAAGGGTGCCAGAATTTCCCTCTCAAGAGAATACTGTTCTGTATAATGATAAGGTTTTGAGCCCTGAAGTGTGATCGGTATAGGGGCATACAGGAAGGGAAAAAAATCTAGAAAGTCAAGTTTTCACAGTGACAGAGTCAGCTGGCTCACATTGGATGAACTACAAGTGCAGACATGTAAAAAAATCAGTGATGATGGAGTAAAACAGGAGATTGATGCAAGTGAAGATGTGTTAATTGAGGATTCCGACTAAAACTGTGACCTCCTCTAGAAGTAGCTCTGCATGCCAGACACAGCAGCAGGAGCATCTCCCAAACTCAAGAGGGGGATTACACAGTTGAGCATTGAAGAAGTCTTGTCATGGGCTCAGAGCGCCCAGCTACGGACCCCTGGCTCATGGATAGAAAAGGATACAGCTTTTATTTTCTTGCTCAGAAGGAAAAGAGTTAATTAATTTCTCTTGAAGAGATCTACCACTGTAAATCATAGAATCATGGAATGGGTGAGGCTGGAAGGGCCCACAGTTGGCCCACAAATGGAGTATTGCCATTTTACTCATAAGCTATAGATGTGCAAGAAAAGAAAGGAGCGACTTTTTTGTCATAGTCAGAAGAGTTGTGTCACATGATGGGTTGCCCAAGCAGAGGCAATTTATAAATGGTGGAGTTGCTTTTAAGTATCCATTAGTGACCTACGTCCTTTCTCACTCAATTGTACTATTCACTATAGTTCACAAATGATTTTTCCCCAGCAGCTCTAGGATTTAAAGACTAATGCTTCTGTTTGAAGCAAAAGAATACATTTGAAGGATGTGATACATGTTATCAAAAAGTTTAAATCAAAACAGAATAGTACATTTTATTTGAAAGTGTATGACTTGAAGAAATCTTATTCTAGGGGGCAATTTTATTTTACCTTTTGTCTCACGCAGAATGTATATATTTTGGAAATGTCCACAGTTCCAACAAAATACAGACATCCCAGGGGCAGGCTCTCTTGTCCCGGAGCTGCTGCGTTCTCTGCTCGCCGTGGGGTGGGAGTAGAGCGTGCCTGGCACAGCAGCAATGTGGGAGGCTTATGTACTGCCTGCTTAAATGTAAACGATATTTCTTTCTAAATCCTTTTTAAATCTGTTTCTGATAAGACTGAGTAATAAAAATTCTAGCTCCACCTGTCCAGACTTACAGATATTTTCTTGATGCTGAGCACAGAATATTTCTAGGAATTACCTTTCTCCTCTGTCCTTTACTTAAGAAAATTCCTATAAAACCAGCTCATGCCTCAAGTGCAAAGTGAGTGTTCAGTCTGATACTCCAACGAATTTTTTTTGTATTCACCAGCTCTTTTGAATGAAGATTTTGCCAGGGTTTTTCTGATAGAAAGATCTTTCCTCGTTAATTTCAAAATCCTTGCGTGAATCAAAAGACAAGTGAATTTCAGGATTTTTAGATACCAGCAGTCTCCACTAATGGTCCTATAAAAACAACTTAAAGAGCAACAACAAACACAAATGACAAACACAACAACAGAGATGATAGCTGGATTAACAGTTCAGTGAAATTGTTGTTTCCTTGTGAGAATTAATACAAACCTACTCATAGAATCAGTTATTTCCTGGAAGTAGGATTGTTCAAAAAACATTAGCCTGAAATGTTTCAGCCATCCTTGAAAACACAGAGTGCTGAAGGAGTGATGGTCTCCTTCACAAGATAGTTTTACGAAAGGGACTGTGAACTTGAACTAAGCAAGCTACCTAGGAAGGACCTAGGAAGAGAAAAAAGACTTAGGTTCTAGATTTTGGTGGGTTTAAATCCTTCAGACCAGTGATTTCCAATCTCCTTCAAGTTATGGAGAACTACTAATACTCAGCACCTCTCAGCGAGCTTCAGTCTATTGACAGCAGTTTCCTGGACTTGAAACTGCAGTTCTGTTGTTCTGTTTTCCATGGCCTTCTGCCTGTCACCCTGCAGCAACCCACGGAGCCTTGGTAGCCATCACAGGAGGGGTGGCTGGGGAGTGGCACAAAGAGGAGAGAGCTGTTGGTTTTCTGTCAGACTAGCCAAAATGACATCTGCCTCTGTAAGGATTCACAAAAGAACAAAGCATGCAGCTGAACAAAAAAGCATTCTCGTAGATGTATGAAAGGATAATATATGCTGGCTGAGACTGAAGTCATGATAAACTGAGATAACGTTTACTGAAAAACTTTTTGGTTACACTAACCCACACATATCTGGCCCTCAGCAAGAGTAGCACAACATTTCATTTATTTTTAAAAAATGAGTTTAATTACAAAAAATGTTATATGCGTCTATCTGCACCAGTGAGTGCATGGGAAAATGATGGGCACTTTTGAAAGCAATGAAAAAGAAACTGGGCTTGCAGAATTTTCTCATTAGTCACACATCTGTTTTTACCAATCCCATGATGTTCCCAGGTGTTTGGCTGAGTTATTTGCTTGGCCATACAGATGCCAAACACATGTCAAGTGACCTGATTATTCTTCTTTAAGGAATCCTGCCTGCAGAGCTACAGCCACAGCTCCTCATGCCTTGCTGCTGCTGCGTGGGATTACAGACAGCTCTTTATTACCCGTGACTCACGTCACGATGGGCTAATTGTACAAACGCAGCCAGTGTATTGTGCAGCACATGTGGATCCAGCTCAACAGCTCAACGCTCCTTTGTTCTCTGCTCACTGCCAGGGCTGTTGTCCCATCTCTTGGGTAGGCAGTGTTGCATACAAATACCTTGCTTTTTGCCACTACCTGCAGCTAAATTGCTAAATATGAGTGCTAAAACCTCAGTTTGCTACAAGTCGATGAGGTTTTGTTACCACTTCCAATGGGTTTGGGTGTGTGTGCACTTCTGGATGCTTCTTCCCTATTGGGCTGTTGCTGCTGTTAGTCAGAACTTGTTTTCTGAGATTATCAGGTTTTGTATTTTCTGTGATTATCACCTTAGGCTTCTTTTCTCTGTTTCAGAAAGCTGCCGGATGGTCATTGAGACCTCAGAGCCTTTGAGAAAACAGGAATGAATTCTTCCCAACTCTGGAGCACCTGAGGGGCTTGGCAGGGAATATATGGTCACAGGGAATGGGAACAGACTTGATTTATTAATGCACAGTTCACTTTGTCCATGGCCTGGTGGCCTTTAAGAGAATCTCTGAAGTCACAGACAATCCCTGGAGTAAGATATTTTTCAAAAAGGCACAGTTTATTTTCAGTGAAACTGCAAAAGTGTTGCTGTAGGGCCTCTGAGTCCTTCTTTCCCAGGGACAGTAGTGGTGCTGTCCAGTAAAAGTAGGCAAGTAGCACACTTAAAATTCAAGTCAACTGAATTGACTAGGTTTTTTTAGTTTTTGAAACTAAAACTTTATTTTTAGTTTCAAATAAAGCACGTGTTTTATATATAGAAAGCTGCAGCAATCCTCTGTGGATACCAAGCCATCCCCAGGAAGATGCCCAAGGCCCAGGGAGAGGGCTGCCTTGCTGTCTCCTCTTCTGCCTAGCTCTTTGACTGTGGAATTGTGGTAAAGGGTCAGAATTGTACAATGTTGCCTTAAGACAAAGAAGAATTGATGAGACTGATTGAGAAAACATGAGCTGGACCCCTTGTTTATCTCGCACCTGGCTTGGGTGAGGACTATCAACTGAATGATGTCTGGATCGAAGCGAGGTCTCACAGGCCCAAGAATGTTTCCCCTGCCCTCTGTACCAGTGAATGGCCACACTCTCTTCACCATGAAAAACAAGCCTTGTTGGAAACCTAGACCATTAAGAAGGAAATGATAGGTGCAATGACCGTCTGATGAGAAAGCCTTTATTGGCACTTCAGAACATGGAGCAGGACCAAAGTGTTTGTTCTACTTTTTTTGTCAGCTGTGAATCCTGAGTGGAAGTAACTGAGGTGCTCATTATGTCCCATTTAGATATTAATTTACATACCCCTCAGGATGCACTGAAGGAGAATGTAGGGTGTGTAAAGCACAACAATATGCACAACACATGTTGCCAAACCCCACCTGTAACGTGTGATTGTTCAAAAAACATTGTTCTGGTCTGTCCCGATCCCTTAGGACAGACCAGCATCTAGGGTGTAAAAGGGGACAGCTGAGCAGGTTTCAGGGAGAAAACAGCTCTGAAGAAGTAAAACATCCCTGCCTGCTTGGGATCTGTCAATGCACTGTGTCTCTCCACCCCTGAAGGGGCTCCTTTAGGTAAGCTTTCTGCCTCCAGCTGTGTTGGTGTAGATCCACGAATATGCATTTCTATATGTATATATATATACATAGTACTAAAAAATCTCTCTCGCTATACTTTCTGTTGTGCCACAGGTTAACACTCTTTAATTAATACCTGTATCACCAATAGCCCTGAACCTGCTTTCCTGCTGCTTCAATAAACCACACTATTCATGCATCTGGATTGAGCGAATCCGTACTGGATGTGATCATACCTATAGTAGTAAATTGGTAAATGGGGTTATTTGTGCATTTATGCTCAAGCAAGTTCTTCTTTTTAGCTCAACCAGATTTACAGTACTAAACTGGCTATAATCGAAAATTTAGCCCAGCCACACCCAGCTTTTCTGATACCTGAAGAGCGGTTGGAACACAAGCAGGTTTATTTTCTGCTAAATTGCTATACCCTTAATGCAACAGGAGTGAGACAGCCCTGGCTGTGAAGTCCTGTCTTGCTGCCCTGGGAAATTCCCATGGTCCTGGCCCCTGGGAAGCTGCTAACCCTTACCGTGCCCTGCCATGTGTAGTGCACAAGAAACAAAACCCTTCTGAAATGTAGCTGTCCATCACCAGTCTGTAACCAGCATCTCCACACCAGCTTTCTATCAGGTGAGGTATGGCAAGACCTATATGCAGCTCAGTGACATCAAGCAAAGCACACTGAAAGGAGAAGAGGACTTCACAGATTCACACATTTTTAACTACGTTTTTAGTGGCTGTAGCACTCTGATATGGCATTCTGTGAATGCCAAAGAAAATGGATTTTTTATTCAGGGGAAAAAATACTTAGCATTCCTTTGTTTTTACTACCAAATCACAAGAAGAAAACCCCAAGGATTCCACAGACTTACATTATCAAAGCTCAGACAGAAATAAACCTCCATGAGAAAATCTCACAAAACTTCAAAAAGATTCCACTTTGGGCATTAAAAATCTGAAAACCTACCAGGATCTGCAGTGCACATTTTATTTTTATGGACTATCTCTGAAGTGGTGTTCCACAGCACACCAGTGAGGCCAGGGTTTGACATCAGTACAAAGGATTAAAAGGAGACTGATTCCAGTCACTGGCTTCACAAGGCTTTTATTTTACAGTACGACAATTTACCATTTGCAAAACCACAGAGGATCTCGCTGTGGCTTCTCACATGGAATCAGCTCTGAGGAATGTGATGTAGGGGAACATCCTTCTCACTCAACTCCTCATGGCAGTTCAAGGAAAATGGATGGGATCTGTCCTACAGCTGCCAAAGTCTAGTGCTGACCAGCAGGGATCACGGTATGGCCCTGCTCTCAAATCCTCCTTCATTAGGAAGTAGAGAGGTACACTAATGGACAATGCTGTCCTGCCATTTCCTGTTTGGACCCTCACAAGAAAGCATAATCCAGCAGATGAAGCTTTCTTCCCTGGATGCCCCAACCCAAAGGCCACTTCAGTTAAGGGAGAACACTTCTGCTAATTGCAGTGAGTGCTGAATCACGTACAAGTGTTCTCAGGCACTAGGACTTCACCTCTTCTGGCTAGGGCTAGAACTGGGAAAGGGAAGCTCTACACCAACCTTTTAAATCATCTGTTCTCTCCCAGCCAAAGTACAGAACCATGCAGCAGACTTAAACTCTTGCTGCCAACAGCAGGAATGCCACAATGAACTGGGAAGGAACAACTTAAATCTTTTAAACCACATAGGACTTAAAAGTAAGTTGGTAAACTCATAGCTTTATTCTCTCTCTACCACAAAACCAATCTGTCAGAAACAGTTCTGGAGTCCTTTTACTTTCGTCATGAAACAGCAGTTGTATTTTTTGGCTTTTACGAAAAAAGTATTGCTATGCTCTACCCGCTCTTCAAAAATTAAGTCTTCATTAAAAAAAAAATCTGACTGTACCTGTGGTAATAAATGATAAAAATAAATGTTTCCTGCATCATTAATGTCTCCTTCTAGCAGATTGCCTCAGCTATGAGGTAGCAGCTCAGGCCAAGAGAGGCAACAGTAGTGTAGTACTCAAACAGACTGAGTGTCGTAGATGTCATCTTCATTCCCTTATATTTATTAGTAACTGTGGATTTTTTCCATATGAATCCCAAATCTGTCCACATTTTCCATTAAAAAAAAAAAAAAAGCACATCAGAAAAGGATCCTGAAATACATAGGCAAATAATCAGCTTCATTAAATATGTAAAAATATAAAAAGGGAACTGAGGCAAGCTGGATATAAAATTGTGTGCTGGACCACGTTATTTTAAAAGTCCCAAGAGAGCAAAAACTCTTAATTCCACAGAAAATTTCAGTGAATCTAAATAGTAAATAATCTGTAGATAACACCAATTATCAAGATGCTTCAAATGCTACTGCTGCAGCTGCCAAAAGACTTTCTATAGCTCTATTCTGTGACAATGTTTATATCAGAAATTTGAAAGAAATAGCATCATTTCAACAGGCTGACTTACGTGTTTTTATGGCTATATTTAAACAGATACTGTCAAGCTTCATTCCTACAAAGCTTCGAGAATACTACTGACTTCTGAGTGAAAAAAGTGGAACATCCAATGAAACTCACAATCACAGCAGAAAATAAAGACCTTTTAATTAAAAGATTCTTAGTCAACAAAGATCCACTGAGATATGAGCACACAAGCATATTTTTGTAATCCTTGGCCTAAAAAAAATCTGCCAGGTTTACGTATTCTAGCTGAGCCCACACAAAACAGAAAAGTCATTGAAAACATCCAGCTGCATAACTGGGGCCAATTGGATATTTCATGCACCCAGAGGTTGAATCACATCCCTTCTTGCCTCAACAATATTTCAGCAGCTACAGTGAGGTCCTACTTCTTTTGTGCATATGATTTGAAGGTTTTATAACTGGCTTTTTTAATAACAAATCATGTTTTTCAAAGTTGAAAGGAGTAAAGTAGCATTTTTCAAAAAATGAATGCATTATCAAAAGTGATACAAAACTGACATTAATCTATCACTTTAACTTCTTCCACTAAGCCGTTACTTGTATCAAAGCACATTGGAATAACTCAATGGCCTCTAACATTCACTGCATGGATTCCTGCCACAGACAACAGAGAACACCCTCGCCCACTCGCTCCAGAATTTTGCAGCAAGCCCATCTTTTTCCAGACAATTATCCCTAGATGTTTCAAAATCTATGGACTGACATAGTGTAACTCCTGATTAGCTCTGGCAAGGGTAAATGTTGATTTTTTTTTTCATGTCCTACAGAAAGATTGGGTTTTGACTAATATTGGACCTATTGTCACACAGGAAGATCCAAGTCAATCACAATGATGGTTTTATTACACTGATACTTGGTTTGGGTATTTTGTTCATTTGTTGTGAAGTTGCTCTGTCCACTAAGTGATTATCTACAGAGCTTTAGGAAAGAAGGGATGAGAAAACTTTCAAAGTGTTCTCCTGCTGCTTTTATAGGCTCCTTCTTTAATTTTCCTCATTTACTCTAAGCAAAGAAAGTAATAGAAGCAGAAAGCTCAGAAAGCTCTTTTTTACACTTCAACAAGACATAATTAATGAAAAATACATACATGGTATGTTGGGGAGATAGTTATTTATTCATAAGTATTGTAACATTATGATGAGATATCTAACCAAGGGCAGAAAGCAGGAAATGGAACTTTCCACACTCCACTTTGAAGATTTTTTTCCTCATATTGCACAAAAAAAAGGAGGTTCATCCTAACAGAAGCAAAAATACCTTCTTGACTATAGCAACCTCATTGTGCTGTGTTTTCAGGAGGGATTGTCAGCAGCTGTCTGATCAACTCTAATCTTGATTCCCACTGTAAACATCAAAGATGCCTTTTGTGGTTTAGCATAAAAAATGTGTCAGACTTCAACAAGGGCTCTTTTGGGTTGTTGTTTTCTGGGGACAACAAACTGCAGCAGTCCTGTCTGCAGAGGCGCCAGAAGATATCCAAACAGTTTCTGCAGCTTCTGCTCTTACTGTTCCAACAACCTTTGGTTAATCCTCTCGTTTCTCTTACCAAAATTGCATCATTTAGTTTTTTATACAGGCAAATCTATCTCAAAACCTGTGTAGTGGCTTGAGTGCCACACTTGAAATACTTAATATTAGTCTCATAAACATCTGTCCTACTCTCCTTTCACATACAGCAGACCAGATCTTCAACAGACCCTAACAATACACTGGCTGTACGGATTGTGTGTCAGATTCTATACTTTGTTACACTGGTAATGTTCACAGTGTTAACCTACGAACACAACAGAGTGGGATTTTTACTGATGAGAACAGAACACAAACCTGCATTTTTAGAATTTCTGGAAGCATCACAGCTTCCTCAAATATCTCAATAGCAAAGAATGGTCTTAATGCTATGCTTGATTTAGCCACTTTAGCCACAGGGGAACTGTATCTCTGTTGAAAGGTGTATCTGCAGAAAAATTGTCAAGGCTATGGCATGCCCTCTCTGCAGTCACCATGAAGACACAAAGACCCATGACCTAAGTACAGGGCTGTTAGAACACCACATATCTTAGTATCATTAGGCTGTTCTCACAGTAATAGGAAAGCTCTCAGCATCACAGAACATCAAAAGCTTTCTTAAAACGTTAATGGTATGGGTACTCCAAAGACCTGCTCCGAACATTTCAAAGGTCAGTAAACAAGGAATTTAGGAAGCGACTACCCTTTTCTTTTAATGAACGCTCCTGTGTAATCCATTTATTACTGTGATATAATTGTCACTTGGTTTAAAGAATCACATCTTGTGTTAAACAAATGAAACATTTGCTTAATATACTCTACATTTTTATGCAAATTTGTTGAAAAAGTAGAGACTGGCACTTGGACTGTATCTGGTGAGTTGTGACAGTGGCATACAAACATGACTGCATTTAACATGTGTAATACATTGGCCAAGTTTGTTTGTATTTTTATAAAACATTTAATAAATAAGATAAATAAGTGGTATAGATTTTAGGTACCAGTGAGCATGAAGACCTTTAAAATAGACAGCATTCATACATAAAGTGGACAGGCTAGACAGCGCTGGTTTGCATGGATTAAAAGTCAATGCATCTTTTCTGGTTGTCCCGAATGAGTGTGCTTGGGATCACTCAAAAAATCACCAGCAAGGGTATGAGCAAAAGTCAGATTTAATATTAAACTACGAAACACAACAGATTCATTGGCAAGATTTACTGTACTTACAGAGGGCAACTAAGGCACAACGAGTAAAGCAAGCAATAAACAAACCAAACAAAATCCAGGCAACCAAAACAGAATTGAATTGAAACTACCTTGGTATATGTCTGTCTGTGTGTAAAGACAGTGTAAACAAGGATGAAAAGGGATGTGGCCTAGAGCTTAAGAACACTTAAACCTAACAGTAGTTTAACTTAACTTATACCTTAATTTATATCTTAACCGTAGAAATCTAACAGAGAAATAACAGCATTTAGCCTAAGTTATAACCACAACTCAGCTTCCAGATTTGCTATAGCATATGTACAAAGGGTGTGCATGCAGACAGAAAGAGTCAGCACAGGATAAGATACCTGTGGAAAAATCTCCCTCAGAGATCAGTGAAAATAATCACTTTGGATGCTTTTGCATCTCCTGGCGGGTGAAGGATTAGGCCTTGAGGAGGGAGGGTGTCGGCCCAGGACATGTTGTGGTTCAGTGATCCTCCAGGTATTGCAAACCTGAGGGTTTGCTGGCTCTGAGAGGCCCCCTCAGAGGGAGATTGCCGGTTGCAGGCCCGCTGCATCCCCAGGAGAGCTCAGGGGGCCCCATTTTGGATTGCTGTTTACACTGTTGCAAGAGGGTGGGCTTTAGTTATAACAATGTTTCATCCTGGCCATGGCTTGGGTCGGCACTTCCTTTGCAAGTGGGAGAATAGCAGTGTTAACGCCGTTCAGGCCAGAGAAATATTTTCCAAGGCTGGTCATGAGAAAAACAGAAGCTTGATAGGAGCTCCCTAGAATGGACAGTGTTTTTGATAAGCTCAGAAAGAGCTGAGCCCGGGTGGTGTTTTCAAGGACAAAGCCTAACAAGCATTTTCTCAGATCACACTGCAGCCTGGAAAGGAGGGCGGAGCGGGCGGAGGATGCACCACCACACTGGTACAGTGATCATTTTATATAACATGATCCCCATAACGCCACAAAAATGTGGATGTCATGAGGGGCTCTATGAGTAAGTGTCTCCATGAAGAAGCTTGCCTTGAGACCGGCCTTGACCTGCAGGGACGGAGCAGCCTAAACACAGCCCCTGTGTCTCAGAGAGGATGGCTGTGAGCCGAGTTCATTGCTAAACCCTGAAGTACCGGGGTTTGCTCTCCCAAGTGATCACCACGATGTTCTCCAGTGTGCCTGCTGGAAACATTGCTGGCACAACCACCCAGCCCAGAAGGCTACCCACACACCGTGCCATCCTGAGCTGAAAACACCATGATGACTTTCATAAGAATAGATGGTCAGCACAGGATTCTAGGTGTCACTGCTGGAACAAGTCCCACAGAGACTCTTACAGCAATGACTAATTTCCAGGTACCAATTATTACAATTTGTATACGCATACCATTCCTGTAGGGAAGTAAACAAAACTAAGCCTATGTAGCCAGTTATCAGGCAAAATGCAAAGGGAGGAAAGGAATCTTTGTCTAGACCCTTCACAGTATTTTTTCCTATGTCTTCCGATAATGTTAGTGTTTCAGGTGCCAAAGTATTGTTGAAACTCATAGAGTTGCATTGTATGAAGTTACTGCAGTTACATTCATTATTTCTGGTTAACAGAAAGAACAACTTTAATCTCAAAACATACACTGAGTGTTGAGGAAAAATCTAGGGCACAAGAATGTTCAGAATAACTTTAAGCCACAAGGCAATGACAGTTTCTTCTCCATCTATAAAAGAGGATTTCTTTTCATGTATCCAAGATGATACCCTACTTTTCAGCTTTAAAACTCAACAGCTTTTTCTTATAAAAAAGAATAAACCTCTCAAATCCTTTTCTAAAATATTAACTAGTAAGTGGATTGTCTTCAGGTTCTCTGAATCATCTCTTGGGAGATGCCATGACTTCCTAAGTTACACTGCTGCCAAATAGTTTTGCCAAGTGAAAGGAGAAGTGGCATTCACAGTCAGGAGTGGCATTTTGTCAAAATTTATCATAGCCATGGTAAATGTTATCACTTTGGTCAATCCAGTATACTGCAATTTAAATATTTTAAACTTTTAAAAATTAAAGATACATAATTTTAAAAGATGTTGAATTTTTATTTATTTCCTTTAACTGTTCGGAAATACATTCTGTAAACTCTCTTACAGCTTTCATCTATTTATGCCTTTTATAGTAAAGTCATGACTCTACCACCTTCCTTCTGAACAAAATTACTACCATAGATTATATGAAAAAGGACCCTAATTCTGCTGTACTTCCTCTTTAAAAAAGAATTATTTTTCTTCCTCTTCCAGCCCATCACCTTCCTTTCACAATTCTTGCCTTTTAGTGACAGAAAAATGGTATGTAACAAAAGAGATAAATTGTCCTCAATTACTATGATTTCAGATTTTATAATATTCTGAAGTCAAATCTAATCTAGCTAATTTAAACACTTCCTTTCAGCATAAAAAATACGATGCTTAAGGAATGCTTATTTATGAATATGTTACTGTTTTAACCTGGGCAGATGAAGAACAGCATCAATTCATCCTTCATCTCTCCTTATGCATGGAATTCACTGTTAATTTCAAATATGAGCCTATTGGTAAGGACTGAGTGTGACCCTATACTGGAGTAAAAAGATGCTATTCAGGTTGCCAAAATTCCATTTATTTTTATATTAAGGGGTCTATTTTCTCTTTTTCTTCAATTCTGGTAGTTTTTAGCTTTAACAATCCTTAGAGCTTGCCTTGCAAGTACCATCAAATTCTTAAAAAGACAGAATTAGCACACTTCAAGGATTAAGTTTCAATTTAAATATTTAGCACTTCAGATGAAAGTGACCCAGTTTCAAAAATATTATCAGGAAAATTCCACATGCAGCTGCAAAGCTGGCATTGCTTTCTGTGTATGATTACATATACTATGAGCAATTTCCAATCTAATTCAAGAGAATCTACGAGAAATACTAGAAATATGTTTCTCCACATGCATCTTTTAGGAACCAATTTAGGATATTTCAGAAATGTGCAGTCATACAGGAAACCAGACTCTAAAATTTTTATTGATCCTGGGGACTAGACATCTCCATTTTGAATGTGATATGTGGATATCACTTTCATCATCATGTTAGTGATTAACCAGGAAGACTGCCATCCAAAAAAACATCTTTGATGGTAGCCTGAGGCTAATAAAAACAATTTTCACTTTGAGTAGCTAGGTTTGAGATGGAAAAATTCTGAAATGACAGGAAATACAAATCATTGCTCTGGTCTTTAAAAATGAAGTTACTGAAGAACATTACGACATTGGAGTACTAGGAAAGTATTTATTACATTTATCACAGTGGATTTTGACAAGAACTACCACCAGGATTTTCAAAGGGGCTTGTCTGGGCAATGGCTGGAGCCTCATCACAGAATATGCAATGCAAGGCCATTCAGAGTCACCTGGAAGAACTTGAGAAGTGGACCCAGGTGAACATCATGAGGTCCAGTTAGAACAAGTGCAAGGTGCTGCACCTGGGTTGGAGCAACCCCTGGTATCAACACACGCTGATGGACAGATCAGAGCAGCCCTGCTCAGAAGCACTTGTGGGTGCTGGTGGCTGAGAGGCTGGACATGACCCAGCCATGGGCACTCACAGCCCAGAGAGCCAAACGTGTCCTGGGCTGCATCCAAAGCAGCGCGGCCAGCAGGGCCTGGGAGGGGATTCTGCCCCTCTGCTCTGCTCTGCTGAGACCCCACCTGCAGTGCTGCATCCAGCTCTGGGCTCCCAGCACAGGAAGGACCTGTTGCAGTAGTTACAGAGCAGGGCTATGAGGATGACCAGAAGGATGGAGCACATCCCCTATGAAGAAAAGCTGAGAGCTGGGGTTGTTCAGCCTGGAGAACAGAAGGTTCTGGAGAGATCATTTTGTCCTAGTACTTAGAGAGGGCAGATTCTGACTAGATATAAGGAAGAACTTTTTTACCATGAGTGTGGTGAAACAGTGGAAGAGATTTCTCAGATAGGTGGAAGATACCCCATCACTAGGGCTTATTCAAGATCAGGCTGGACCAGGCTCTGAGCAACCTGATCTAATTGAAGATCTCCCTGCTCATTGAAGGGGAATCGGACTAACCGAACTTTAAAGGTCCCTCACAACTCAAATATTATACGATTTTATGAAGAGAGGAGACAGACAGTGCTGCAGCTCCCCCAGAACAAGTTTCAGTGTGCATAGGCCCGGTGTGCAAACAGGGATTCAAAGCTATCTGGTAAGTGCTGGAAAGAGGAGCTCTGCTGCTGAAGTGCAAAACTCTGAGCTGTCCCGCAGCAGTGTGCACACTAGTCACCCCAGTGGGGTTTCTGGATAAAGCATGTTCAGTAAGTGGCTTTATTTCCTTAATTAATGCAAAATTGCCTGGAAAGGTCATAAGGTGATATAGCAAGTTATTGAAAGGACAGTTTGCCATATCTCTGTTACCGTTTTTCAGGGAGAGAGAAGGCTCTACATGCATGTGGAATAATTACAGACTATAAAGAGGGTACAATGAAAACGCAGAGCTGCTCCTCATGGGCATCACAGAAAAGGATTGGGTTGACTTCTGGACAGGGTATTTCAGGGCACTTCAGGATGAGGGTGAGCTTGCTGCACTTCACACTGCAAGGGCCTTGTAAGGTGACAGACAAGAAAGGAAGAGTTGAGAATTCATACGTACTGAATTTCTGACCATATGTTTTCATCTGTTAGAAGCAAATCACTAATCTCTAATAATAATTTTATTATTGGTATTCCATAGAACATTTATTCTCCTGTCCAATTCTAGTGGCTTTTTAAGTGTTGATAAATGCTTGCGCTTTACTTTGGATAGATATGATTTATAAAAATACCAGCTACAGATTTAAAAGCTGGGGAGCAACATGTCATAGAATCATACATATCTTGGGCAAGACCAGAGAGTTTCTTACAAGTGAGAAATCATGTTATTTTTCTATCTGGTTGAAATTTGTGTCTTCTACAAAAAAGTGCTATCATTTGGAAACGCATTCCTGTTGATGAATTCTAGAAGCAGAGAGAAAAATGAAAGCCACAAAGAAAAAGCTCAGATGAAAATCAAACTGAAGATGTATCTCCACAAAGGGAACAAGAGAGAATGTCCGAAACTACCATCTGACAGAAGCATATTTTTCAGAGAAATCTTTGAAATTTTGATGGAATTTCATTTAAAGGAAGAATATTATCTTACCTAAATGATATAATATTACTCAGTGCAAACTGCTGAGCTTTGTAAATGGCAAAAGAAGAGATAAAAATGTGGAAAAGCTCTAAGGTTATGTATCACATCCTTGAGCCAACGCAGATACTATGTTTGTCCACTTGGACTGGTGACATTCCTTAGTGAAGCACTAGACTATGATATGTGAGTATTTATCTCAGCAAATAGTACTGCGCTGTACCATATCTGTTATTGATTGCGCAGCAATAATGGGTCGTATTGTCACTAGGACGATTGGTCTTTAACATACAGCTTCATACGCAGCACCAATTCCCCACCAAAAGACATATCATCTGTTAGATGAATTGCTATGTTTGTTCAGCCCTTGGAAAAAAACCCCATAGAATAGGGAACATGTGAAATGCTGGCCTTCTGCATGTACTTGTACTTCTTTCTTACTCTGTATATTTGGATTGAAGGACTCCTTATGCCTCCAGTTTCCTGGGATACAAGAATCAAATTTTGACCACAGAAATAAATTCAATAATTAGCTTTGTTTTCTTAAATACCAGTGCAGGCTGGAAAGACAAGCTTTTCTAGCAGAAATAGGACATCAGAGATAACACTAGGGTTAGTGGTCTTCTCTTTGGCTTCATGGAGGTCTGCTGATGTTGATGGTCTGGGGGGCAGTGTGGGCCATAACTCTGCACGTTTCTGATGTTCTAACACCAGCTAGGGTGTCTAAATATCACTGGTCTAAGTAAAAATCAACTTATAGAGGATGTCTTAATCCCAAGAATGTCTTATTAAAATATTTTAGCGAGGCCTAGTGAGAACTCTTTTTCTACACAGCAACAATATTTAGACTTCTCTACCAGGCAGCTTCCTGGGATACTGTCTTGGTTTTCGCCTTTTTTTTTTTTTAATATGTTGTCTGTATTCTTCACACATGTATTTGGAGCTCTGTAGTCTACTACTGTATTCCAGCTAGTTTTCCCAGTACTTTTCCATGCCCTTTCCCTAGGCAGGAAGACAAAACAAATTCCAGAGCTCCAAGTCCTATCGTATATCGGTTCTTCTTGGGAACCAAGGTTGAGAATAAGGTCTTTGAGACACATTTTCATAAACAAGCACCCTCAGTACTGAGGGGGACAAGACTTAGAAGGGGCTTGACCTGGGGGGAAATTGCCTTACCACTTGTCCTCCTAACTCGTGCTTTTTGTCAATTATGCTAATTTGCTAAACCTATAAAAACTGTATTCACCCCGTGTGGTTGAGCTTTTGTGGACATCTTTCCTTAACCACCCCTAAAGGCCTTCAATAAAGATCCACTTTTTCATTACTGCCTATACTAAATTCATCTCGAGTTTCATTTCTAGGTTGAAAAACGCAAGATCTAGATAAGGTATTGCTGAGCCAGCCTCTTCACACAACTTCCTTCAATGTGCCATTTTGTTGCTTATTCAAAGTAAGCCTTTCCTGCAGTCTTACACAATTATTATCACAGTCTTACACAATTATTGTCACAGTCTTCCAGTGTGGCAGGTATTTTGCAGTGACATAAGTTTCTTCACCAATTATTCTGATGTGAATACTCTACACCTGCATGTGCAGTGACAGGTCACTATTAAGGATTATGACAAATTAAAGACATTTCTCTGAACACAGTAAAGCTTCATGCAAAAAAAAGCTGTACGTTGCTCACCTTGGGTCTGCTAAGTGCCGTCATCACCCAGAGTCTTTCTGTTTGCCTCTTATTCAGTGAACACTGGGAAATCAAGGAAAGATGGCTTAATAAATACATGACAATCTATAACATAGTCACAGAATGACATTATGAGATGATCTTTTGTCTCTGGGGCACATAAATTGAGTATCTAACTACAATACTTCATTTGTGGACTGTTTAGTACCTTCACTTGTCTCCATAAGACCTCTGAAATCAAAATCTTTAAAGATATTTAATTAAAATAAGAAATCACAGCTGAGGGGAAAAAGTTACAGTTTCTATAAATTAGCCACTGTGAATTGAACACCATTCTCTAAAATGTGTGGCAACTTCATAGGTAGATTGTAACCTGTAGAATGGAAACCTGGATATCCCCATTTCAGAGTTTCTCAATATGTCGCATTATTTCGCTAATTTATTTTACTGAGAGGATGAAAAATTTGTGTAAAAATCACCTGTTTGTCTAAACCCCTTTTTGTTTCAGAAGGAGATTAATATAAAAAATTTGTAAATTATAAAGACAGGAAAGTTACAGGATAGGGATTTTATTCTTGTCCTAATTAGGTCTTGTTACTTTTCCATTTGCTTTGTATTGATGGTGGTTGACAGCTGAGCAACAGAAAACAACAGGTTGGGACGTTTCTGGTATGAGTGTATATGTACTGGATATCCTGGAATTGCCTGGGTTTGCCTGGCTTTATCTGTTGTTTCTGGTTTCCGTAGAGGAGGTTATAACCTCAGAATCAGAAATGAAAATTGCTAGTGACTCTAACAACCTCAGTAATTACTAAGTAAGTTCATTTTAATGCCACTGAAGGGCACTTAGATTGTTTTGTATATAATTGTACAGAAAAAAAACCCACAAACGCTTCTTCTGCCAGCATATTGAAAGTCAGGGATTCTTTCTTCAAATTCCTTAGCTGCATGATCAAGCTACCAAGTAAATCATTTGGGCAGTGGTTGAATACATAGCATTAAACTTGTTGCTAAAATTATAACAGCCATGAAATTCAAATGAAATCTGTTAATCCAGGTGGAGGAGAAGGTTTAAGCAGGAGAAAAAGGATTTGTCATGATTACAATAGAAATGTAAGGTTGCAAGGATCTGAAAGAGGTCATCTAGCCCATCCTCCTTCTCAGGGACAGGGCATATACCATCTCTAAGAGATACTTAATCTCTTCTTGAATCACCTTCACTGGAGAATTATGACAAACACTTCATGCAATCTGATCCAGGGTTTAACTACACTTAAACAGAAAGGGTTTTTTTAATTTAAAATGTAACCCATGCTATTCTTCAAGAACACATCTAGGCTGAACCAACTGCTGTTTCTGCAAGAGCAGCTTGACATCAGGTTGTATTAAGCATGGTTATTTTACATAATATGGGAATTTTCAAGGCAGTGTTATCACATATTTCAATATTTTACTTCTCATTTGTGAGTTTAGTATTTTGATTATGACATTTAATCTTGCTGATATATTAATTTTTGGGAATTGTAACTTTCTACCACAAGCCCATTATATCTTCTTAACAGTATGTTAAGAAGAAGAAGAAATGTCTCTTTTAAAATGAAACTTGGAAAAAAAATCCTGTGAATGAGCTTTTGAGGGCACTCTATAGAGTATCATTGTTAGCAAGTCCAAAGGAGATAAAAGGAAACTTGCTTATCTTTCAGAAGCTTTTCTGCCATTTGCCTGGATTTTCATCAATGCTGCACTAAAATGGAGAAATTCAGTTACACCTTTGCCGGAGGAAGTAAGAAAAATAAGAAAGGATCTTTCTTAGGGTAAGCTTTGTGACTCAGCCGATACTTTATAGCACTTGAAAAGTATATATCGGAGGTTTAGTAACCAGAACTTAACAGGAATATATTTCTTTAACCTTAAAGAAGAGCACAACTTCAAAACATTTCCTACTCACTTTCAGCAGTAAACATAAATAGCAGTTTTCTCTCCAGTATATTTTCACTGTCTGTATACTACTTAGTACAAGTATAGAAAGCTTAAATATATTTAAATGTATTTCATTAGGTGGACCCAAAAATATTGAAAATATTCTATTTCTTCTGTCATATACTTGACGTAGTGAGCTTGGAAACATTTAAACTCAACTTGGAATACTCGGGTGAAAAAACTTTACACCAGATTCACAGTGTATTGAGGCATGCGGATATTCTCAAATAACTGCTCTCCTGTGTCACCAGCAGCTGTCTGTGACTGTAGCCATGCCAGGCCTTTCAGACAGCCACTGGATCTTCTTCAAAGGTGCCTCTGTCCACAACTCAGTATGACAGCTTTTATGCCTCCAGCTTGAGAGAGATGGAGACCCCCTGCCACCTCCTCTGAGCAGAAAAGGAGTTGCTCAAGCACTGATTCTTGCTGGAGTCCTTCCAGTAAACGTGCAGCTTCCCCCCACTTACATTTTGATCCTGAGAGGTATCTGTGCAGAAAAATCCATTTCAGTACAGTTTATTTCTTAAAAATGGGTACGATTTCACTGCCACAAAATGCCTGTGTTCTTTCAGAGTTGCCCTCCTACACACAGAATCTAAAGGAATCTTTGGTTTCAAATTATCTCAAAGTAGCAGTTCAGCTGCAACTGTACTGAGGTAAACATCTGCTTTGACTGGGAAGTTACTGCAATAAGTTGTTCAAATCATAATATTTCATTCTCGTTGCTTTGGCAAAGTAAGAAGTGGTAAGACATTTGCCTAGGAACTGAAAGACAATAGGGCTGTTCAGTTTTATAAGTTTCACCATTTCTGAAACCCAAGAAAAGGGAACAAAATTTGACTATAACCCTTTAATACAGAAAAATAACACATGGGTTTTTTACAAAAAAAGGTGGGGTATTAATAACTTCCAGCTTTTGTGGTTGTTGCAACAAGTAGTTACAATGTCTAAGTTTTTTTTAAACTTTGAGGACAGAAACATTACACTTGCTGTGCTGATAAATTGTAAGAGTTCCCTAAACACACATGACATTTGTTACAATACTCCTAGAAGTCTTCATTTTGCTACATACATGCAACTTAATTTGTCAAATGCACAGTTGGTCAGAATAGTCTGCATGTATCATTTCTCTCTAGTTTCCAAGATTAGTAAACAGGAAATGCAGTGACATTCGCAATGGTATAAAAGTTGATAAATCTTTTCAAATTTATTTTTTCTCTGACGTTAATGAAGACAAAAACACGCATGAATCCACTTGCACATAAATTTATTAATTTTTCCAATGAATCTGTCAAATTATTAGACAACAAATGCATTTTAAGAAAATAATTTAATGTAGCAGTGCTTTTTAAAATAAAGCAACTTCTACTATTTTTCATTTTTTTAGAAGACTTGATGAAAGTTTGTTAGATGAAAAAAGACAGGGAACAAAACCATACCTGACTGTTCTGTAGGAGGGTATGGATGAAAAGCCCTGCTTTTGTTGCTTTGGTTTAAAAAAATGTTTTCTCGCAATTTTTACTTCATAAAATTATGCATCATTATCGTTGCATATGCACTCCAGTTGCACAATCAGGGTACTAGTAGAAGGATATTTACTGTCAGAGGTCATGCTAGTGCTTGGAAGAAACCTTGGGATTGCTGTGCCATCACGCTCTTTTCAATGTTTATGTCTTCCAGGATTTGTGTACCCAAATCCACTGCCTCTCTTCCTTCAGAATAAATATACTTTTAGCTTGAATTTAGGCCCTGACTGTCATATGAATGAGGAACTCCAAATAGCTCTTTTTGCATTTTTTTCACTTGTATGTTGAGAAACAGGCGTTTTCAGGATAGAGCTCCGTGTCCTCCAGGCATATTACCAAGTGTCTGTTTGGATGTTGACACAGTATAATGCCATGCAGTTCTAGCTAGTTACACAAATGTTACACTGGAGGTATGAAAGTACATCAAAAAAGGGTGAAACCACAAAACAAGCACATTGACAATCTACATTAATTCAAATTTCAACATAATAATGTGCTAAAGTGCAGTGTGTTAAGACAGAAGTACCTCATGTATGAATACCTTGTTTTGCTAACACTCTGTGCTACTAGTGCAGAAACCTACAGACAGCTAAAGAATGACCTTTAATGATAAGTGAAGAAACCCCTCCATTTTTACCAGATGGAATAGTTCTACATGATTCGTTGCAGAAGCCTTACTGGTGGTGCAAAGATGGGGTGACAATATTAGATTAAGCTGTAAAATAGATGCATACATGCTAAAGTTCCTTTCACAGGAAAATACACAGGTAAATATGTAAGAGGGTATTTCCTTCTGACAGAAGAGTTAAATTAGGTAGTAGAAGGATATAAGAAATGTGTGTTTATCACCCAGTCAAATTGCCTGACTGGAACACTGTTTTATCACAATCCCTCTGAGATTTCCCCTGAAGACTTGGAGAGGAGTGCAAAAAGGAGAAAACGAAGAAGCAAAAGGAGGGTGAAGGCTAAATATAAATACCTACGGTGTAGTTGTTCTGGGCTAACCTGTAGGCAGCAAGAAGCTTGGACAGAGGTTCATCTTCTCCACACTGTTTTTCCAAAGCAGTTTTCTATCTAGTAGGAATTCTGCTTGTCTGTAGTAAAATCAGTAGGGAAGCATAATGAAATATGACCCCAGATGTATAGCTGCCTTGGGCCAAACACTCAGCAGCAGCATAGGGAATGAGTAAGAGAATATGTAATGTGTGTGCCACAGCCATAATGACCACATTGCTCTCTACTGCAATAAGCACACCCAGCTTTCTTATTCTTCAGCGCCTCCTCTATTATTCTGGGAGTTTTGAACTAGTGTAGTTTTTTTCTTGGACTGCCATTTTCACCTTAGGGACATATTGTAACTAATCCCACCAAGTGTACAAGTAGCTACGAATACAGGGAAGACCAAAAGATGTTGCAACCACTACTACAAACGCAGGGCTGGAGTAAAGGGCACAGCAAGAAAGGGAGGTATGCTTTTCCCAAAAGCACTTTTTTCTCTCATGTCTTCTGGTTTGAAGAGATTTAAACACATTCACACTCTTTTCACTTCTTGACTCCTTTATCTAGTACCTAGCAATGTTCTGATTTTCTGCATGCAGAAGCTCTTTAGAGTGCAGCTCAATCTGGAATAATAATGCAGTAAGTGAAATAACAATTTTATTTCTATAGTTACATTTGCTTTGGGGACAACTTTGCTCAGTGATTACTTTTCTCCACACTTTTGGCTGACCATTCAAACCAGTAGAAGTGTACTAGAACTTGTGGAGTGTTGATCTTTGCACATGTGGAGTGATGGTGTTTACAAGAGCAGAGATCAGTTACCCTGATCTCTGGGTAGCTTACTGACAGCTCTGTTAAATTAAACATATGACAAGCATGTTTGAGCTTTACAGCAATGGTTTCAGCACCTACATTCTCTACACAGAGAAAGCTATTATGCTTAGACGTATTTGTTTAAATCTGAAAATCTAATCATCTATGTTGTTTCTAATATATAATTAGTTAATTATAATCCCAAAAGTATTGTTACTCAAATGAGTCATCTCTTAACTTGTTGAGGATAACAAGCAGATTTGTTGACATTTAAAGCAATGGAATCTAGAATGCATGTGTGGAAGACAAAAGGTTAGTTATTAAACTTTGAGTGCCCAGTTGGAAACATTCTGACTCTCAGATAAGGCAGAATGCAAAATTTTTAATATTAGTTACATAAAAATCAGATCTTAATATATAATAATGCAGTGGGAAATACATTAAAGTATTTTATCTTCAAGTAAGGCAGTTCTCTCCTTATTACTTTCTTATACTCTCGTGTAGTGCAATTACTCAAGAAGTGCTGTGTCCATCGGGGTAGTTTTAAACAGTGACCCAATACAGGTGAAGAGATGCTCAAAACAAGAAAAGAGCAGGAAGGGATCTGTGAGACAGCTCAGCTGAACTGTTTTCACCAAGGTAGGGAAGTGGACAAGAAGAGTCTATCAGTCTAAATGGGCAACTGGGCAAACTACTTCAGGCTCTTCTTGAGTATTTTCTTATCCTTAAGTGGAAGAAATAATCTATTATTTTTATATTTGCTTTTTTTTTTTTTGGTAACAGGTTCTCATGATGACCTGAGAAGATACAGCTAGTGTATAGTGTCTCCTTCTAAAATTTGTTTTGATATTAAAAATACATATATTTTTTAAAAAATCTTACGAGTGACCACGCATTTTTTTAACCAGACTGTTGGCTGCCCTGCATACATATTTGGTACCAGATGCGTTAATTGAAACAGAAAAATATTTTCAGAGTTGAATTTCAAAAAGAAATAATTTCATATCAGTATGATTATAAATGCGTACTGTGATAAATAAGATTTGTTCATTAGTGTCCATTAGTTCATTAATAAATGATAAATTAATCATTTATTAATTTAATAATAAATTATTTCGAAGTTATCAAGCAATTTTTATATTGAAATACAGCAAATTAAAATTTTTAATTGTGTGAATTGTGTGAAATGCAAGCAGATAGTAGTGTTTGTTGCAGACTGAAGAATTCCTGCTAACAGTTGAAATGTAACTGGTACATGATCATTTTCCACTATTTTGCATGAGCAGTCCAACAGCAGCCAAAGTTTTGAACTGAATGCCAAAGCTTCAGTAATTGTATTATTTTTCTGTATTGACAAGAGCAGTATGTACTGATGCCCTTGATGCATAAAAAGTAGACATATACAGCTCTTGGAATTTTGTAAACACTACTTATGTTTACAAAGCCATGAACATGCTTTCTAAAAAATGATCAGAGTAATTCTATGCTGGGAGCCAGTAAAACGCTATATTCTATATAATAAAATTTTCCTATACTTCAATCAAAAATGCATAACTAGATTTTGGAACTCAAAGCTTTCATTCTTCTATTTAACACTTGGTTGAATATATATTAATATTAATGGAAATTTTGAAGGGCTATGTATTTAGAATACTAGGTAAGAAAGACTGGGTATTCAGGAGAAAGTTTTGGAAGCTTTTTCTTTAAAAAACAATACAAAGAATACATTCTTACAAAACCTCAACCAGTTAAGGATCTTTAATTCCATAAGAAAACTTCCTATAATGCTTTGTCATATATTTATAATATATGAATTTATTTACTATTAGCCCTGTTCATTTTCCAGGCACAAACAAGCAGCTTTCTGGACATTGCTGACTTGGTCTATGAAAATTTCTGTGCGTATTTCATGACAATAACAACAAAAAAAATCTCAGTTAATGCAGCATATACAGCAAAACAGTAATTGTGGGTCTTATTTTCATAAGTCAAATTCAAGTAGGTGTTTAAAGTTTAGAATATTTTAAAATGATTTGCTGGACTAAGCTCAAAGTATTTTAGAGATTTCAGGGTTACATCAAGATCTATGTGTGCTTAAGACCTATTTTATTTTAGAGTAGAACCTGATTTTGTAAACACCTAAAGTTGTGTATATTTTTCTAGGATACACCTTTGTTACCTCAATGGGATGATTTGTTTGTAAAAGTAGTCATCTATTTCTGCAATGACAGGAGTCAAATGATTTTCCAGGAAAGCATATAGAGTTTACCACCCAAATGTTAACATTTATGGAGTACACAAAGCAAATAATACGAAAAATAATATATCGTTTCTTATTTAACTATTTCAAATGAGGCACTTTTCCATAACTCTGCATCTGACATGACAATCTGAATGGTTTTATTTCCACATTATATATAAACATCGGGGAAGGTTTAATCAAACTGTTCATAAATAAAACAGTGCAGGTGAGCACGAAGGATTTCATGACTGCTGTGCATAGGGTCACAAGAGAGTGGGCTTCAGTCATAGTGATTTTCCATCCTGGCCACAATTCAGGTCTGTAACCTTCCTTGAAGTTCAATGACAAAAATGCTGTTTGACTTGGGTTGTTTTTCAGGCAATAAAAATAAGTTTCCAAGCTTATTGATTAAAACACAGGAGCTCATTAGACAAGGTAAGTTCCTGAGAACAGGCAATGTTTCTGATAAGCTCAAGAGCAGCTTAGCTCAGGTGCCGTTCATCAAGGCCTAATGAGTATTTCTGAGATCATGGTGTGGTGGGGGAAGTTGTACCACCACAGCTGCTACTCTGTATGAACAAAGGCTGTAGGAATTGGGAGCCCTGATTTCTTGACCCTGACTTTCCAGGTATCATACTGATTTCAGTACGAAACTGACAGTGGAGGCTGGGGGAAGATGTGAGGCAAGGAGTGTGACAGGCTGACTGGGAGGGTGCAGCTCGCAGTGGGGTGGCAGGATGTCAGCTGTCATTCCATATCACCCACTGATGTGTGGATTGGGGGATTATTTTTACTAGACTGGCTTTTGCTTGGCAATTAATTAAGGAGTTAATTGTGATGCTGTTCAAGGTCACCAGAAACTGTGCAGGAAGGACAATTTTAAACCGGTGGTGGATTCATCATGTCAGGAACCACTCTCAGAGGAGAAACCCAAGGGGCAATGTGTAACACAGCGGCTTGCCTGGGATGCAGAAGTCACAATAAGGAAATGTGGAACATGAAGCATGTTTTATTTTTATCTAAGCCATATAAAGACACAGGGCATGAGGCAAAGGTCACAGAATGATAGAATGCTAAGGGGTTGGAATGGACCTTAAAGATCATGTGGTCCCAAATCCTCTTCCGTGGGGCAGAGACATCTCACTAGACCAGGCTGCTCAAGGCCTTACTCAGCGTGACCCTGAACGCTGACTGGGTTCACACTTCACCTACAACCCCCCTGGGTAACTGTTCCAATATCTCACCACTCTCACAAAGAATTTCTTTCTAACATCTAATCTAAATCTCCCCACTTTCAATTCGTACTCTTTAGTCCTTGTCCTGTCATTACAGTTCCTGACAAAGAGCCCCTCTCTGGCTTCCTTGTAGGCTCCCGAGATGGATGGCTGCTGTTGACGGGGCAGCCTTCACAGAATCACAGCGTATTCTGAGTTGGAAGGGATCCGCAAGGATCATCGAGTCCAACTCTTAGCCTTGTACAGGACATCCCCAGGAACCACACCATGTGCATTTCTTGGACACGAGAGGGGTTGGCAGGCTGGGGAGCAGGACGACTGCTCCTTAGCTGCTCTGCTGTGCACATGGGAGCCGCACGAGCAGGCAGCAGGTAGATAAGGCTATTACATTAACGCTCCAGAGCAGCTCGACCCCATCTGGTGCCGCAGAGAAGCGGGTGTGTGTGTGTGTGTCGCAGGCCAGGGCAGCTCCTCGAGCCGAGGCCAGCCCCGCGGCCGCCCCGGCCTGGCCCCCGACCAGAG